>JARBWK010000010.1:44074401-44394401 GCA_030556195.1 Anolis apletophallus | reverse complement strand
CAGGGAGCAGAGTGGGCTCATGCCAGCTCCAGCTTCTCATGCAGGGACATAAGAGAAGCCTCCCACAGGATAGTAAAACATCTGGGCAATGTCCTTGCAGACAACCAAGTCTCCTCACACACACACACACACACGTCCTGTGATCAGGAAAGCACTGTAGACATAATATCCCATTATCTTGATCTGCCTTGGAAAACTCTTCAGTTGAGCCTCTACCAGACTCAAGTGGTAGTTGATGAGAGAGAAAAGAGAATCAACAAACATTGCCCTCTACCTCAATAAAATAAACATGTCTAGTGAAGTACAGTATATGTACTATTCATGCAGGAAATGTTTTTGCATGAAGTAACTCTCAGGACAAGTTCATAAAAGGTCTCAAATGGTGGGACAGCAGAAAGCAGTGTGTGTCTTTACTGCATTTGCAGTAATCTTGTGAAATGGCCTGTATTTCCATGTATTTGTATTCAATTTCCAGCCTGTTTTTTAAAAAAGGCTACTATATCCCTATGGAAATTAGGTTGTGCGTGTTTGGGGGAGGGGGTGCTAGTGGAACAAATGGAAAGCGGATTGTTCACATTTTTGCAACATGTCCACACATCTCTGTTCCTGCAAACATCTGAATTTCTGAATTTCCAGAAATGATTTGTAGATTAGCTGTGGGAAATACCGAACCAGCAGGGGGAGCACACAGACAATTCCTTTTCCATTTTGCTTTTTAAAAAACCAACCTTTATTGCAGTGATTTTCCAGGTACAAATAAAAATACAAACTATGCCTTTCATTTTATGGGAAACAAAGTGTTTCAATAATACTTTAAATTTATGTTTTATTTTTCATTTGTTTGGAATTATGCATGTTTCTACTATTGCTGGAATCTTTATTAGATTTATATCTAGACTTTGTAAAAAATGGGGCTCATGTTGGCTCCTAGTAGTGCTAAAATAATGAAAAATGCTATCACAGCAGAAACATGATCAATTATGTAAACATAACTAAATTAAAATGCAGCTTAAAATAAAATTTACAGATTACTATGAAAAGTGTACCACACAGCCCTGACCTGAAATGCTTGAAGAATTGTAATTTTTGTGGGAATTGTCTAGAAATGTTTGAAAC
Source organism: Anolis apletophallus (assembly GCA_030556195.1). Lineage (NCBI taxonomy): Eukaryota > Metazoa > Chordata > Lepidosauria > Squamata > Anolidae > Anolis > Anolis apletophallus. The sequence continues at coordinate 44,393,285 of JARBWK010000010.1, read as the reverse complement.
TATTCATAGCTTGATCCATTTAAACTATTGCGAAATGGTGGATCAGTACGTAAGTAAACTGAATTGAAGGGCAATCTATACTAGGGACTAAAAGGAGAATTCAGGACAGTATCTTAGCTCAATGCTTAACATAAGTTTTGTTGAGTCAGTGAGTATACTATAGTTGGGGGCTAACAATTGGATTTAGGCCATATTTTCTCATATAAACTTTGAAGAAGTATCCCTATGATACAAAATAGGTAGAAAATGCTGAAATCTTTGTGCAACATTATTTCATATTCTCTTTCTGACTCACAGGAATGGTATGGTCAGATGTTAAAAGACTCTGGTATGAAGGCTTAGAAGATTTTTTGGATGAATCCCGAAATCAGCTTAGTTTTGTCATGAATTCACTCTATTTTGCAACTTTTGCCCTGAAAGTAGTTGCACATAGCAAGGTAAGCATCAACTATGTAGATTGTTGACCCAACATAAGAACATAAGAAGATCAGCCCATCTTTCTGGTCACCCACCCCCATTTTGTAGAGGGATCAGTAAGAAAGGAGGGCAAAAATATACTGCTCCCTGACCCCATTTAGTACCCTAAGAAATAAGCCTACCTCCGCAGACAGAGTGTGGCATTGGATGTCCATTTCAGTAGCTACTTTGGGTATCCATTCTTCTGTCTAAGTGTTTTTTAGGGTAAGCAAATACGTTTCATGTGCATTAACCCACTTATTTTTAAAAGACAGGAACTTTACTGTTTAACAGAGGATAAATTATATTCGTACCTTAAACCAGGCCACCTACTACTGTATTTGCCAATATAGTATGTTATGTTGATAATATAAAATGAAAGAGGCCCAAATCTTGTGCTTAATATGTACAAATCATTTTGTGCTGTTTTTCTGGACATTAAGCAGGCCTGAATATTGCATTGAGTGGCACTTTCTCTAAAACAGAGCATTTAAAACTGTGCGTCGTGACAAGTTAGCATGTTGGCTGCAGTGTGGTGGTGTGTCCTGCCGATGTAATGAAAATGACAACAATCTTGGAAATGTCAGTTATCTTATGAATTATATCTATTTAAAATATAAATCAAAGATTTTCACAAGATATGTAGTGTCTTGTTGTTATAATTTACATATGTGTCCCTCTTGCTTATAAGAGGTTAGTTTAACATCTGGTTTGCTTGTGAAACTGAATGACAGTGTCGCAAAACGTTGCCTGTCCAAAATGTGTGTCACCAACATGAAATGTTTGGAAAGCTGTGCTCTAAAGGAGTTTGTTGCTAAACTAATGGTTATGGTCACAACAGAATTTAATGAAACATTTGCTGCACATTTAAAATATAGAATGTTTTATTTACTTCTGGAGAGAACACTATGAGAGCACAACCTTGAAAATGATGTAGGCAGATTATTAGGAATAGGAAGTACTGACCTTTTATCATTAACTTACTGACATTTTAGATGAGGGGAAGCACAGCTGAAAAGCCAGCTGGTGATCTGATTTCAGCCCCCGCCACTTTTCTTCATTAACAGGCATACTGTATGCTACAAAATCCTTTAAAAGGCTTTGCAATTTTACATGAAACCCTGATGAATACCAAATGAGCCTGGTGATTTATGTGATATATTTGTATAACATACAGGGAGATTTTGCATTAGCCTGGATATCTTTTCCACATTATTTGCTAAGGAAAAAAGCCTTTTTTAAAGAAAGCCTGGCTAATTTGCTAGAAATAGCTGATACCACAGTTCTTATTCATGTGTACATGTTACAAATTAATAGAGTGCTTTACATTGTGTTTATTGATTTTCCTCTCAATAAATTTGTCATTTACATTCCCATTTTATACACGTTGTGACTTTGCAATCTGTACATGAAATGCTAATGAATACCTGATGATGCTAGTGAGACTGAGTATTGCCAGAAACCCATGTGGTGTAGTGGTTTGGGCTTTGGACTAGGACAATGGAAGCCTAGGATTTTGTATTCCTGCTCAGCCAAGGAAACAACTGGGAAACCCTGGGCAAGTCACACTGTCTCAGTGTCAGAGGAAGGCCCCAGCACTCACACCTCTCTGAAGAAATCATATCAAGAAAACTTGGTGATAGCTTCAGGTGAAGATAACCATAAGTCAGAAATGACTTGAAGGAACACAGCAGCAAGAAACCCTATCTCACAGAAAGGATGAATTGACTAGAGGGGAAGAAAAGCAATGTAAAATCCATTTAGAAAAAAAGTCATGGTGGGAGTCATGGCAGATTGGAGGCTGGCTGGGGAAACGGCCGAAGGAGGCGGCGCCCCGGTCCCTTCTTCTTTTTCTTCGCCACTTCCCGGCCCTTCCTCCTCCCCCAAGCAGCAGGAGTTTGGCAGGAGGGGGGAGGAAGGGGGGCAGAGAGCTTTTCTCGCGGCACAGCAGGAGGTCCGTCACGGCACACTGGTTGAGAAAGACTGATATAGAGTATGTGTCTGTAGGTGAGTGTGTACATGTCATAAAGGTCAGTCATGAGTCGAAATCTAGTATAGCTTTGATGTGATTGTGACTCATTTTTAATTCTTTCTTTCATTCAATAGTCTCAATAAAAGTTGCTCCCTCTGATAAAGCAGCAGTTTGTCCTGGTATTTAGAGTCTATGCCAGCTTTTGTCTCTAGTCAAACAGCAGGTGGGAGAGCATTGATGTGGGTGTGGCATTGCCAGGGTCAAAGTACAGGCAGAAGGTTTAGAATCCCCTCCAATTTATATGAAGAGGAGTTTTTTTGTATGTGTACAGCTGGTATTTTCAGAGCTACCTTTCCATCTATCTATTACTCATTTTGAGTATTAAGTCTGCTTGCTTGATATGTAAGATCCTTTCGTTCCTGGCCAGTTTATAATCTTGACAGAAATAATTGGAATATAGGCAATTCAGTAGGGAAGCTCTTTGATTACTGGTACATTGGAGTGCTAATTCTTGTTTCCATGCAGTGCTAATTCTTATTGTAGACTGTTAAAAGATGGAAACTCTTCATCTCATGTTACAGCTTTCTGACAATGTTGTGTTATTTCTTATTGTCCTCCACTCACCTTTTTATCATGAGTGGGACAAGTTAGAAGCTGGTAATTCTCTTTTGTGTCAAATAACAAAGTATGTGTTTCCACACAAATTAGAAACATATTGCAATATTTGCCTCTCAAAACACAAGAAAGTTCACAGGCAAAGTGGCATGAGTGACCTTCAAGGCTTACTGTGGCTCATTCAAAACCGGAGAATCATCTGAATTGAGCTGGTGTACTTTTGGTTTATGAGAAGTGTCACTCAGTTGTGTCTCCGTAAAATTAAAGTGACTTCAACTTCTTTTTAAAACTCCAGTTCCATGATTTTGCTGAGAGGAAAGATTGGGATGCCTTCCATCCTACACTCGTGGCAGAAGGTCTTTTTGCCTTTGCTAATGTTCTTAGTTATCTTCGACTTTTCTTCATGTATACAACAAGCTCTGTCCTCGGACCACTTCAGGTCAGTTGTTATACTGTATATGCAAAATGACCATGTTTACTGTTTGAACTCCCCCATCCCTTAGCACTAAATTAATAATTAAATGAATCTAAATAATTGATTGCACTGATACAGTAGCTCTTGTGGGTGAATTCTGGGTTGTGCGGGTTTACTGAGACTGTCTGCTTCATTGGACTAGAAACCAGAAACCGAAACAGATGAACTTCACATGGTTAATAATGGTGTGTAGCAGCCTTAAAGGGATTTTGCCTTATACACATTTCACAGTTGCTTGATACAAAAAAATTAGCAACACACACTATTTGTATAGCCAGTTATTATGAGAAGAATTTGAAGTCTTCATTTGAAGTTGGTTTCCTCTATAATTGTAAACTAAATAAGCGGACATAGAATACAGGCAGTCCCCAAGTTACAAACAAGATAGGTTCTGTAGGTTTCTTCTTTAGTTGAATGTGTATGTAAGTTGGAATAGGTACATTTTAAGTGGAATTCCAACCATACACACACACACACACACACGCACAGAGAGAGAGAGAGAGAGAGAGAGAGAGAGAGAGAGAGAGAGAGAGAGAGAGAGCGCTTTGGATAGCATAGGAAAGGATTAACACTCCCACGGTGTTTCTTTGACTGTCTGTGTTTCTATTAATAAGATTTCACCTCACTTTCTTTCTCTGTGATAATTGGATTTTGAAAAATTTGGCTTGTTGTGGAAATGATGATTGGCGATAAAGCTTCAGTGGAGAGCACTTTCCCCATGATAACTTTTTCAGGTGTGAATTTCCCTTCCAATGGGTAGATTTCTCTCACTTCCTGTTGTCTCATCCCCCTTCTTAACTTTGAGTCATTTGTAAGTCAGACTTGGGGATTGCCTGTTGAGTATAGAATATGTTTGAATTGTCCAAAGAACAATACTGACTTTGTGTTATAAACAAATAAGAGATCCTGCCTCTTCTCTAATTAGAGTTAACTAATGAGAGGCACAAGCAAAAAGACAAAAATATTAAACTCTTTGGAAAATTGAGCTGCAGCATTTATCTATATTTCTTTCTATCCTAATCATATTCACTTTAACAAAATTCTATTAAAAACTGTAAAAAAATCCTCAACAATACTTTGTGCTGAAACATATAGACTGTTAGAAGTTTATATTAATTTTGAAGTTGTTATTTGTATAATGTATTATTAATTAATTAATTACAGTTATGACATGTATTTTTATTAGTCTTCTCTGTAGTGAAGGCAGCATTCCAGGGTAGGTAAACGAGCAACAGGCATCTCATTCAGTGACATGCTGAAGCTTTAGATGCGCTTGCTAACAACCATAGATTAAGCAATAATCTTAGCAAAAACCCACATGCTGTTTCCCAAAAGTAGGTCATAACCTTAAAATGCCTTATAGACTGCATTCCATCAATGAAATAAAAGGCAGATTATTATAACATCTTCTTATTTGCATCCAAAATTACCAGATTGATTGTGCAGTTTAATCTTCAACCTGTATTTGAAAAACTATTAGTAAAATATTTTATCAGTTAATTGTTTATTAGCAAATTGATAAAAATGTGTTGAACTCTGGATTCATTTTAGTAAAACAGTGATATACAAATAGTTTTATTACATATAGGGAATAATTGAGAAGGTTGGCTTTTTGTAAAATGGGTGTTACAAAATAAATCTACGTGCTATAGATATAGATGAGTTATCTGTGATTATGAACACACTGAAGGTGCATTATTGATCTAAATAATAATTAATAATAATAAATAATAATTGGTTGTCTTTAACTGGGTTAGCACTTCCATATTGCAAAACTCTAATAACTGGAAAAATATTTGGTACTTTATTATTTATGTAATACTCTACTACTGCTATTGAATTGCTCCTATGCTATACTACTTCTCATTATCTTATCTTATATATATATAGACATTTGGCATCTTATAATTTTGGAATTATTACTTTGCAATTTTCTTTCAAAAATGTATATATCTTTAAGAGGATTGAAGGTTCCAGTAGTAAACACTACAGGTGTCACAAAATTACAAGAGAAACCTCAAGTGAGGTTTGCAATTCTGTGCTTTAACAATGTGAGCAGTGCATTGCTGCACAGCTATAATTTGAAATCCTTACATAAAATTGTAATTTAAAATGGAATTTGAAACTTATTAAATATTTATTATAACATCTATTCTACAATATAAATGTATGTTTATTTAGCTTTCAAATAATCAACTATTGGCTGTTAAAGGATGTGTAATTTTTTATGACACCTCGTATTTAATTCAATTCATTCATTCATTCAATTTAATATTTGTTAATCGCACTCCATCCCAGATGCTCTGGGCGATTTACATAAAGATACAGCATTAAAATGGACAAGTATTAAAATCAGAATTATAAAACAAAAGCTCTATTAAAAAGCCAGGTCTTAAGTGCCTGCACAAAGGATCGCAGATCGCGCATGGCTCTCAGATAAGGGGGCAGAGTTCCATAGAACAGGAGCAGTAATAGAAAGCTTAAAATATCTTATTCATTTCACAGTTCTATCCTTTGCGTATTTATTCAGGAGGACAATTTATGAGACTTGAGTCTGTTGTACTCTACCTAGAAGCAAGATAGATTTATATTATAAAACAATGCTCATTTAGGGTTTTCTGGCAGTTCACATATAACTGTAATGCCTCTGTTGCTAGACTCTCTTGTACTGCCTTGAATTTGGTCAGAATTATCTGTTTTTCCTCATGAGAGTATTTTTGTATGCTTTTCTAATATACACTTATGATTTGCTGCATCTTGAGAATTTACATTTAATAAAATGAATATGCTCTACAGATTTCAATGGGGCAGATGTTGCAAGACTTTGGAAAATTTCTTGGAATGTTTCTCCTTGTGTTGTTTTCATTCACAATTGGGTTGACCCAACTCTATGATAAAGGTTTCAGCGTGAATGAAGAGAAGGACTGTGCTGGAATCTTCTGTGAGCGACAAAGCAATGACACTTTTCATTCGTGAGTTTCAAAGCATTGTCTGATATATTGTCTGATACATAAACACTAGCTGTTCAGTTTTGTAACGTAGCTTCACCTTATGGGAGAAGGGGCAGCATTCTGTTTCATGATCATTGCAGTTCTGTTCTAGACTGAGAATCAGTTGTAAAGTTTATTCAGTGAATAACATTGTGTGATTCAACACTGAATTAATAAAAATATTTTTACGGATGCAATTGGTCTATGAAAGAAATGCATTGCTATAAAATTATAGAGCTCACACATTAAACTGAATAAAAGTAGAATACATTTTTTCAAAGTGTTATATAATGAAGAATGTATTGATCTGGCCTGAAATACATAGTTGCTAAAAAAAATTCTTACATATCTTTCTGAATTACTTTTTCATACCTTTCCCCTTGTTTCTTTCAGGTTTATTGGAACTTGCTTTGCCCTGTTCTGGTATATATTTTCACTTGCACATGTAGCTGTATTTGTCACCAGATTTAACTATGGTGAAGAGTTGCAGTCCTTTGTGGGTGCTGTTATTGTTGGCACATATAACATTGTCGTTGTGATTGTCCTTACCAAACTCCTCGTGGCGATGCTTCATAAAAGCTTTCAACTGATAGCAGTGAGTATTCTTAAAAACAAGATTTATTCTATTTCAGTATAAACTTGACTCTTGATTCTTTATAGTAGAACTCCTACCCTGATAATTCTAATGTTAATAGTGTTTAAGAAGTAAAGAAACACGGGCTTGACATAATTTACCCTTGTTAACTTGGTTATATGATATAGGAATATTCTCATGCATATACGTACGTCTATGCATCATGATAGATCATAAAATGGAGATGTTGCTAAGGCTATAACCAAGATTCTGTCTTATGCATGGCATATCAGCTTGTCTCATTATTTCATGTGCCATAATACATACAAAGATAGTTTTGAGATGAAAGGAAGTTTGTAGATCTTTATTCTACTTATAACACAGACCTTTCAGGAAGGTTTCCTGCAAATTCCTAGTCAAGTTTATTCATGCATACTTTGTGTACTTTTGCTATCAATAATCCAAATCGGTATGTAGTAATGTTGGTGTCTTCAGGAGTTAATTTACTATTTATGGGCTTTGACATAATAGATGCCATTCACCCATTTGGACCAATAGAGCAGTCATGGTACAAGAACCCACCAAAGGCTTTCTTTGCCATTCAGGACTAAAATGTGTTTTTACGAGGCTCTATTGTGGTGATTTTTGTTAAAAAAAAATTAAAAGTCATATTGTGAAGGCAATACATTTAGAAATGTATAATACATTCAGTTGTGTACACAAATAGCCACATGTAACTGATGGTGCTCAAGAGGAATAAATTTCACATGACATGGAACAGAACATTCCTAACACCTGTTTCTAGGGGTTTCTAGATTGTTTCAACAGAAGTTTTATAGATGTAATGGTGAAATGCAAGAATTCTCATGTGTGTACTTTCATATTTGATGATCTTCTGAGATCATCCATGTCCAGAGTGTTTCTGAACTGACATGACTGACATTTTCAGTGAATGTACTAATACATTAATCTATAATTTATTTATTAATCTTTATTATTAATAACTGAAGCCAGGGATGGGCAACTGTTGTCCTCTATATGTTTTTAGCCTATAGAGCTCTTGACTTTTCATTTCCAGCTGCTCTGGCTAGGGCTGCTGGTAGTTGTAATCCAGCACCTAGAACTACTTTGATTCGCCCTGGATTAAAATAATAAAAAATTCAGTATTTGGAAGCTCTGGCAATGTAAATAATTCAGAATGTGATTTTTGTGTTTGCTGCTAGTCATCTCTCCATGCCATCACTCCCCTTGTCCCCCGCCAGCTGTTTCCATATTTCTGAAAAGAGTGAGGCCAGTATGAAGATAGTGAGGGTTAGATGAGGGACAGTAGCCTGTGATGTAAAATTTCATTAACATTAACTAAATGTTGAACTACATAATCATGGTTTACCAGGACTTCTGAACTTTATTTTTTCTCAACAATTTAGAATCATGAAGATAAAGAATGGAAATTTGCTCGTGCCAAGCTGTGGCTTAGCTATTTTGATGACAAATGCACACTACCTCCACCTTTTAATATCATTCCCTCTCCCAAGACTATTTGCTATCTATTTAATAGCCTCAGTAAGTGGATCTGTTCTCATACATCATCTGGTAAAGTTAAAAGGCAAAATAGCTTAAAGGTAAGACCCAGATATATTGAGTGCATTGTCATAATGAAACACATTCTCGTAGTTATAAGATATTTGTTACCAACATTGCCTTGCTGCTTACTACAGTACATTTTTGGTACCATATCTTAAATGGTATTATAACTGCTTGCACTAGAGTTATACATCTATTCATTTCTGCATCAGTTTAATACATTCAAGGAGCCATTTAGTTATGAAATAGTTCCTGATATGTGTTGGGATTTTTAGAGCATAGATTAGTGCTTACTAGCTGAGGGAGGGCCATGTTGTCCTCTGTCAAGATCTCAGAGGACCACAAATAAATGTCTTCACCTCTTATGGCTGCCATACTTCTGGGAATATGACAGCAATTTAGACACACACTTCTTCCACACTTTTTAAGGCTCAGGAGTAGCCTTTTTCAACCAGGAAGTAAATCAGAACCTGAAACAGCTAGGGAGGGGGATAAAATCACTTGGAGGGGGGTGGGGGTGGAGGATGACATTTTAGTAAATGCTATATTATTTTTAAACAAAATGCAAAATATTGGTGTTACTCTTGAAACGACACACCACATTTTCCCACCTGTATATCCTATACTTATTTTGTGCTAGATATATCTATCTAAGATGGGAAACATTTGTATATAGAGTTAATTATCAAATTCCTGTGTGTGATATACATTTCAAATAATGCAGTCAGTCTGACAGGGGGCATGACAGGCATGCATATATGCAGATGATGATTGAAATTAAGCCTTTTGAAGTCAATCTGGAAAATATTTACCCATTTTATGAACAGATAAACACTGATAGTGTCATAAGTAGTCCCTCTACGGAGGTGAGAAGGTCGGGGTACAAAAGTTTTAAATATATAAGTACAAAGCATAAACATATAGTAGAAGAAAACAAACTAAAAGATTTATATTAAACAACTATAATTACAACAAACCTAAAAAATACAACCCGAGATAGGCAATAACAGTAACAAGGCAGAAAAGAAGGTAAAAGGCACACACAGAGGCAGGTCAGTGTGAAGGACTGGTAGCCACTTCAAGTCCATTGTAACGAATTCTGCTAGAATTATATAGTTTTTTGCAAAGTGGAACACAATAGTTCTTTTGATTTTCAAAGGAGAATTCAACATGTGTTTAAATACCTCCAGCTAAATTAATGATATCAGAAAAACATAATGTTGGCAGGGCCATCATGCCCACTCTTCTTTTACAATGAAACACATGCTTTCTAACTGGGAAAATCTTATAGTCAATTGCTAATATGTTGCTGTTATTTGCTTAAAGGAGTGGAAAAATCTGAAGCAAAAGAGGAATGAGAATTACCAGAAGGTGATGTGTTGCTTAGTGCATCGGTACCTGACTTCTATGAGACAGAAAATGCAAAGCACTGATCAGGCGACTATAGAAAACCTCAATGAACTACGGCAAGACTTATCCAAATTTCGAAATGAAATGAGAGACTTGCTTGGCTTCCGGACTTCAAAATATGCCATATTTTATCAAAGAAACTAAGATTAAGGCCAAACCTAGACCTTTTCATTCCAATCTTTTTGGTACCAGTTCAGATTTTAAAAAGCTAATTGTTCAGTACCGTTAAAAATGTGACTGCATCAGCTGCAGCAAAATTCAGTTGTGAAAAAGGAGTATTCTTCTCATATTCTTTATGAAACTTTTAATAATGCAGTATTTTCAACGTGTTTATAGTCTGCTTAGCATAAATGTGTACTTTCACAAAGCCCATTAACAACACCTCCTGCAATATTGAGAAAGGAATAGCTCTTGAAATCCCCTTCTACAACATATGGGAGTAAGCATTAGGTTCAAAACCAACAGAACCATGAGCACCGGCAAGATACTGTAATATTAAATGGCATAAATAAAGTTCAGGTCATAACAGCTTCTAAAACACTTGTTAGAGGAGACCAGCAGAAAAGTGGAAAACCATATTGCTATTATAAACATTTCTTGATATTCTTTTTGTACTGAGTGCCACTGAATGATACCAAAGACTATAGCATTTTGGAACCAAATCTATGACCTCATCTTCTGTAAAAATGGAAAATGAGTAAACTTTCTAATAGGTAATCTGAATCTTGTCATTCACCTTCATATCATTTGAATTTACTTAAAATTAGTTGCTTGCATGTGGATTATTTGACACAAATTTCAAATATGAAATGTAAGCATTTTTACCTAAAAATAAACACTTCAGAAATATTAATTGCAATGAATTCAGCATTCACAGAATTAATATTATTGCCCTTATTTGTAAAAATGGGTAGGAAATTACAAAATAATACTTCGCTATCATGTTGAAATATTTCTTAATATGAAGTTATTTTGCTGTTATGCATGTATAAGCATAGAAGTTATGATCCCAAACCAGTTATATATCACACTTACAATGCCATAAGCTTACTTGCATTGATATAATTGAAAATCTGACAAACTTGGAGTGAGATCTTTGTATTTGTAGGTAATCTTTTGTGAATACAGTTCCCTCTCCCCTTTATGCCTCCTAGATTGAATGTATTTTGCTTTGGCTTCTGAATATGCCAGCCAGGTGGTTTGTTTATTTATATTGTAAATTATGTAATTACCAGCAGTTTCACCTGAGCAGCAGGAGAATGTGGTGAGTACAGAAAATCAGCTCAAGCGTTATGTGGAAACCTGTCTTTTTAACTTTGAAGAAGAATGGATACAATACAGTGCTTAGTTAGTTAGGCATGGCGCACGAGCCTGTATATTTATGGTGTAGCATAAAACTGCACCAGCATGATTGCAGAACTTGTTTCCAAAAGGTACCAAATCCATCTGAACAAATTTTTACTAGAATAGAAAATAATGTGCTGAGGATATGCATTGTTTTCTATAAAATGTAGTTTTCCAAGCCCTGTATCAAAGTGGTTCTGCCTATCTTCGTGACCGCATCCCCCACTGTGCTCCTGTGCGAGCATTAAGATCTGCCAGGGAGGCCCTCTTGTGGCCTCGCCATTGTCGCAAGCATGGTTGGTGGGGACAAGGAAGAGGGTCTTTTCAGTAGTGGCCCCCAGCTTTGGAACACTCTCCCTAAGGTTATTAGGCAGGCCCCCACACTGTCCTCCTACCAGAAGGAATTGAAGACTTGGATGTTTGGACAAGCCTTTGAGAGTGTCTAACCCCAATGGTCCACAATTAATGAAAGAGCAATGCACTTTTGTCCTGTGCCCTAGTTCATGAGCTTGCACTATCCTATTCCCGTTTCTAGTTACGGTTGGCCATGTTTTACGACAGTTCCCACCATAGGTTATTGGGTGCTAGTTTGAGTTTAAATCATTGTTTTATATGCTAGTGGTTTTTATCTTTTGTTGTATTATGTTTATTTTATGTGCTTTTCTAGGCACATCGTGCCGTATGTAAGCTGCCCTGAGCCCCTTCGGGGAGATGGAGGCAGGTACATAAAAAAGTTATTATTATTATTTAATACATTTTGATAGTTTTGATCTGTACATAATATTGTACTTCTAGACAATGTGCTGTCGCTTCTAATTCATTTTTCAATTTTTTTATTTAGTACTTTTTGGAAACAAACTCCACATTTATGCTGGATCTTATAGTTGCACAAGTGATTGCACAGCAGAAACCAATCCTTTGAACTCACCTGTTGCACCAGAGTAGAACAGAGTTTCTGTAAATTCCCCATTGACCAAGCCAAAAAAGAGAGCCAGTTGTGTGCCTGGTTGCAGAGCAATTGGGTTCACTGCAGACTCTGGATTGATTTCATAGGATGTAAATATGTAGGGACTGATAATATCTAGTTAACTTGCAAAATTTAAGGCTAAAAGGTGCTGGTCATCTAAGTAGTTGTAATTGATAACAGTGTCTGAACTAAAGGTGGGTTTAAGTCAACATTCCTCCTTTTGAGGAAATTTATTATTAAAAAAATTGGATGTAAAACTAATATATTTTGTGTATCATAGGGCATATATGTGACTCAGTGTTATTTTCTAAGAAAAGAAGTTGATTGTGTTGTTGAAATGGCAAGGGAAATCCAGGATTTTGTTTACATTGTATGAATGCTTTATACCGTGTTATATTTTATTAGTTGAAACTTTAGCTATTTCCAAGACTAGAAAATAAAATAGCTGGCAAAATGCCTGGCTTATGTGGACTAGTGGATAAGGCATATTGTTATTCAGGAATATCATTACTTTTGCTACCATATGTACCAGATAGAGCTGTATGGTTTTGCAACCTTATTTTGTATTTGTAGTACTATTTTCTTATTTTCCATTCTCATTTTACTGTGTAGCCATACTGCAAACTGTGCATTCATTTGTCTTACAGAAATAAATGACAAGATCTGCATTTCCAATGTTATCACTTGAATAAATTGAAGATCCTTTCAAGTATGTTTATTTTGTGCAACTTGTAACTTTTGCGTGGGGGTAGGGGTGGGGGGGGGTGGTTACAAATAATCCATTTTGGTTTCTCTATTTCCTTTTCCCAGAAGAGATGTGTATGTTTTGACATTTTCTTTCATTACCAGTATCTTTCTACAAGCCTAAATAAATGCAATAAATATAGCAATACAAGTGAAATAGAAACTCAACAGAAGAATGTTTTGCTGCAGGATTCAGAATGTCTTTATATAGAATGAGGAATCAAATAAGGCATAACAGCACTTGATGACTTCCTGCTATTGAACCATTTGATGGCACTGAGTTCATCCTTGCAGATATTGCGTCTCTAAAGTAAATGTTCATGTACGATTTCCAGATTAATACATCAATAATTTATTTTTATTAGCATTTCTGATCTGTTGCCTTCAAGTCACTATTTCATTTCATTTCTGTTTGTCCAGAGAGCTAAGAGATTTTTGTGGCATAATAAACTCTAATCTTCAATCATCCAGGCCACACTGTGGGAGTTTCACATCCAAGGGTATCTGAACCTGGACTTTGCATATCCAGTCCCATCACTGTAACTCTATTTTTAATCCCTTTATTCTAACAGTGTTTTTCTTATAATATTCCTTCTTAGAACAGTCCTATAAGATCTGAAATTATTAACTTTACTTACAGAAGGGAATGTAGATGAAGACCTATTAGTTGGCCTTTTATGCATTTCTAATTATTTTTACTCAGTCTATCTCAAGAGTGTCCAAAACTGTAAATCTTATCTAGAGCCAGGGAAGTAATTCTACTCCTCTACTCTGCCTTGGTCAGACCACACTTGGGATACTGTGTCCAATTCTGGGCACCACAATTCAGGGAGATGTTGACAAGCTGGAACGTGTCCAGAGGAGGGTGACTAAAATGATCAAGGGTCTGGAGAACAAGCCCTATGAGGAGCAGCTTAAAAGAACTGGGCATGTTTAGCCTGCAAAAGTGAAAGCTGAGAGGAGACATGATGACCATGTATAAATATGTGAAGGGAAGTCATAGGGAGGAGGCTTGTTTTCAGCTGCCCTAGAGCAGGGGTGCTCACACTTTTTCAGCATGCGAGCTACTTATAAAACAACCAGGTCAAAATGATCTACCTACCCACTACTCAGAGAGCCATAAAAGCAAAATATTTGGAAATTAATTTCAGTGAGAGCCATATAATATATTTTAAGACTGAATTCAACTAAATGTGAGTATAATAAGCTCCTGAATGTATTCATAATAATAATGATTATAATCATTCAGCCTCTGCTACTACTATTACTAATAGTAACAACAACAAAAGGTTCCTAGAGTAGGAGACCTCCAAGGGCCATCCAGTCCAACCGCCTTCTGCCATAAGGGAAAAACACAATCAAAGCATTCCTCACAGATGGCCATTCAGCCTCTGATAATAATAATAACAATGGGTTCCTAGAATAGGAGGAGACCTCCAAGGGTCATCCAGTCCAACCTCCTGCACCTGGGTGGCGTCGGGAGCCTGCGGGACGGGATTGAGCTTTCCTCCCGCCTTGCCTGCGATCTACCAGGACTCCCTACCTAATGAGCACCCCTGCCCTAGAGACTAGGACGTGGAACAATGGCTTCAAACTACACGAAAGGAGTTTCTACCTGAAGATTAGAAAGAACTTCCTATCTATGAGAGCTGTGGAACTCTCTGCCTCAGAGTGTGGTGGAGTCTCCTTTGGAGTCTCCTTTGGAGTCTCCTTTGGAGTCTCCTTTGGAGTCTCCTTTGGAGTCTCCTTTGGAGTCTCCTTTGGAGTCTCCTTTGGAGTCTCCTTTGGAGTCTCCTTTGGAGTCTCCTTTGGAGTCTCCTTTGGAGTCTCCTTTGGAGTCTCCTTTGGAGTCTCCTTTGGAGTCTCCTTTGGAGTCTCCTTTGGAGTCTCCTTTGGAGTCTCCTTTGGCGTCTCCTTTGGAGTCTCCTTTGGAGTCTCCTTTGGAGTCTCCTTTGGAGTCTCCTTTGGAGTCTCCTTTGGAGGCTTTTAAACAGAGGCTAGATGGCCACCTGTCAAGAGTGCTTTGAATGCAATTTTCCTGCTTCTTTTTTTTTTGTTTTTTTTTTGTTTTTTAATGCATTTCAGATACAAGGGATAAAACTGGGGGAAGGGGTAGGTGGGGGATGGGAGGGGAGGAAAGGGGGTGAGGGGATAAGACACAAGAGGGTAAGAATATTAGGTAAACTCCCGTCCAGTCGGCTTGGTCCACCGCGACTTGCTAATCCAACAATTCCTTGCAAAGCAACATGCCGTCTTGGCCCCCACTAAGTCATTTCACCGTGAACAAAGTCTTCATTAGATCTTGTCTATAACTTTAGGGCTCAAATCTTTCAGGTAACTTCTAACTTTGACCCAATTCGTTTCTTCTTATTACTTTGGTCAAAGACGATACTCCTTAAAATGTCAAGGTCCATAATTTCTCTGATCCGGAGGAACCAGTTCTTTATTGATAGGGATCTTCCCTTTTCCAATTTTGAGCAATTTCCATTCTCGCCGCTGTGGCTAAGAGGAGAAAGATCTTGTCGTCATTGCTCTCCCATTTCTTATCCGTGATATGAAGCAAATAGAGGCCCGGTGTCATTTCAAATTTTTCCCCCAAGATGTGTTCCATGTGGAGGTGAATTTTCCCCCAGAATTTCTTGAGAAGCTTGCATTGCCACCAACAGTGCATAAAGCTACCCTTCCCCTCTTTGCATTTCCAGCATATATCATTCATTGCTGGATAGCATCTGGCCAAGCTTACCGGTGTATGGTACCAGTGGTAGTACATTTTGTACCAGTTTTCGGTTATATGGGAAAACCCCAGCTGCTTGATTTTCACCTTCCATAAGGTCTCCCACTCCTGTAACAAGATGGAGTGCCCCAATTCCTGAGCCCACCTTACCATCGTGTCCTTGATCACTTCCGTTTCCGTCTCCCATGCGAGGAGTTGATTATATAGGAGACTTATTGATTTTTTCTCCGCTTTCATTACTTTCTCCCCCCCTGTAGTTTGAGTGTTAAAGTGTCTCCGTGCATCCCTTGGAAGGTTTCTTTGCATTGCGCAAATTGAAACCATGATAGCTCTAGGGCTTGTTCACGTAGTGTTTCAGCGGTTTGAGTATCCACCCAGACCCTGTTCTAACAATCAGCTGTTCGTATGTGTACCACTTGCTGGATGGAAGTTCCCTGATCTGCTGGGCTTCTTGTGGGGAAATCCATTGGGGGGTTGCTTGGTAGAACCGATCTTTGTACTTGTTCCAAGCTCTCAGGAGTGGCGCTCTGACAAAGTGATTTAGAAAGTTTTTTCCACTAGCACCTTATCGTGCCAGAGGTAAGCATGCCACCCCGGCGCAGGTCAAACCCCTCCACAGCTAGCAAATTCTTGTCTCTTAGTGTGGCCCAGTCTTTCACCCAGCTTAACGCTGCCGCGTGTCGATACAATTGCAGATCCGGGAGCCCCAGTCCCCTCTCTCGCTGGTCACAGAGGATACTGAATTTTATCCTCGCCTTCTTTGAACACCACACAAACTTAAGTATGTCCGATCTCCAAGCTCTAAAACACTGACGCGATCTGATTACCGGGAGGTTCTGAAACAAAAACATCATCCTTGGGAGGACTCCCATCTTGATGGCCGAGATTCTGCCCAGCAAATTAAGATTGAGGTGTTTCCACCCTTCTAGTCTTTTTATAATCTTTGCCCAGGTCGGGACATAGTTGTTTTGGAGAAGCTGGTTATTCTTGGCAGTTAGGTAAATTCCCAGATACTTTACTTTCCTGACCACTTCACATTTAGAGGCCTCTTGAATGGAAAGCATCCTTCCCCTGCTGACATTCTTGGTCAATATTTTAGTTTTGTCCGTGTTGACCTTTAGTCCTGCCACCTTTCCGAACTCTGTTATCTTGTCCAGCCAACGCCTAATATTTTCTACCGGGTTTTCAATAATGCAGGCGATGTCGTCTGCATATGCTTTGACCTTCCAATGCACGTTTCTCACCCGCAAGCCTCTCAACGTTTCGTCACTTCTAATTGCTTCAAGAAGTGGCTCCTGAAGGATAATATTAGGGCAATAATTAACACCATCGAATATTATGAGAAACACCGTCAAAAAGAGGTTGGCTTGCTCTTCGTGGGACGCCGAGAAGGCGTTCGATAACGCGAACTGGGATTTTCTTAAACACCTCATAAGAGAGCAGGACATGGGGTTTGCCTTTGAGAATGTGGTACGAGCAATCTATTCCAGCCAAGGGGCGACCTTAATCATAAATGGTGAGTCAGCAGGGTCATTGGTCATTGAGAAAGGCACTAGACAGGGGTGTCCGCTCTCACCCCTACTGTTTATACTCCTGCTTCTTGACAGAGAGTTGGACTGGATGGCCCATGAGGTCTCTTCGAACTCTATGATACTATATAAAATCAAAAAATATTAGCCACCTACAGTTTCATTAGTAGCTCAGGTAGCTTTGGCTCCTCTTCCTTGTTTTGATGATAGTATTTGATTTATATTGTTTCGTGCCTCAAAAGAGGCCGATCTACCCATTGAAACAAACCGAATCTCCTCTACAATGGTTTACATAGAGGAAGCATTTTTAATACCTCTTACGTATTATGGTCAAATATGGAGATTCTGACTAGAGATGATAAAAAATCCAGCTTGTCCAAAGTTCTAACCATCTTGTAAATCTTACTGAACTGAATGCTCTGCATATGAGCATAGGATTTTCACACCCTAGAATGCTCCAAAACTCCTGAATTAGATTTGAATTAATGTTAAATGAAAGTGTGGTTCTGAGAAGGCTCAAAAGGGATGGAACTAGGACTTGGATACAAAAAAGTCTTCCAGCTATTCCCAGAAATATTGTTTGTATGTCATAAGCCTTTCTGTGATGATCTTTAAATAGTTGCAAATCGCAGTGAGGTGCAGACATCTATGTTTGTGTTCTTGAGTAGCCCTTAGATCTAAAAATGGTGAGAAAGGAGTTACGCAACTCATGTAATATTCAATGCCTCTATACTATATACTTTGTGCCCTTTACACTCTTATGTAAGGAGCCGCATTGAGTTTAACCCATTGTGGTGGTGCAATGGGTTAAACTCTGTGCCAGCAGGACTGCTGACTGAAAGGTCACTGGTTTGAATCCAGGGAGTGGGGTGAGCTCCTGTCTGCCAGCTCCAGCTTCTCATGCAGGGATATGAGAAAAGCCTCCCACAGGATGATAAAAGATCTGGGCATCCCCTGGGCAACATCCTTGCATATGGTTAATTTTCTCACACCAGAAGCAACTTGCAGTTTCTCAAGTTGCTCCTGACGGGAAAAAACCCCACTCTTATTTATCGTTATCTTCCAGTAGATTAAGGATAATATTGAACTAAAGCAAAACAGAAGACTGTTTGCTATAAGATCTGAAACAGTATGCAGAGAACACTGATATTTCTGTTTTAATGCCTCTTAATTCTTGCAGCATAACTAGTTACATCATGCGTTTTCTAGAAGTTTTGAATAAGTGCAGAGATAAGGTAATGAATCAAGAACACTAAAATTGATATAAATATTGCACTTGTATTACCACATGAGTCAGGTTTTTTTTAAAAAAAAATCCTTCTGAGACAAGTATAAATTAAGACCTTAATGTAATATCTGATATTTTTCATGTTTACTAGCATAACTGAACATTTTGAAATAGAAAATTGGCATTCAAGGTATTTATCTTTTGGCACTTGGAATATCAGTCAATGGGAGTCTCGTGGCTAGAAAACTCCAGTGGGTACTCCGCATTCTCAGAAAAATATTTCTTCTATTTTGTTTGTAGAAAGAATTTTGAAGAAAGATGGCCAGGCACAGTTGAAAAATATCACATTTCAGCATTGTTTATTTTTTAAGATATTCAAGATCTTTTGGTTCTTTGTCTTGAATGTCATAGTAAAGCTGCTGGGCAGAATTTTACCTTTTCCATCTTCTTCTACTTGGCCCATGATAACATAATTTAAACCTGTGAAGAAGGAGAGAATAAAATTGTAAAAACAATTGCTGCTATAGTTTGGAAAATACTGGAATATGTTTGTGGGTTTCCTTTCCATTCATCTTTACTGAGTACAGTCAGAACACGTCGCAACATACAATTGATAAATTGAGGAGATCAACTGTTTAAGGTGATTCGATCTCTGACGACGGTCCCTACCGTCCCAAAAAATAGTGATCAGGCCCTTACTGCCGGGGCTTTCCAGAGCTTCTTTGCAGACAAGATACTGAGCCTCCGCCGGGACCTCCCAGCCACAGTTGAGACAGTTAGAGAGCTAGAGACTCCGTGGCCCTCCGCCGGGCCCACCCTCCGGTTTCGACCACTGGACGCAGATGCTGTTGATAAGATAGTGACTGCAGCCCGCCCTACCACCTGCTCCCTCGACCCGTGCCCTCCTGGCTTGTTCGATCTTGCCTGGAGGGGCCACGTGGCCTCTGTTGAAAATCATTAACAGCTCCCTTGAGCAAGGAGTCTTTCCAGAGTGCTTGAAAGAGGCGGTGGTAGCTCCATTACTGAAGAAACCATCATTGGACCTCGCGGTCCCTCCAACTACCGCCCAGTGTCGAATCTTTCGTACCTGGGCAAGGTAGTTGAGAGGGCAGTAATGAGCAGCTGCAGTCCTTCTTAGATGATACAACATGGCTTGACCCCTTCCAGTCCGGCTTCCGTTCGGGGCATGGGACGGAGACGGTCCTGGTCTCCATCACAGACCAACTCCGCTGCCAGCTTGACCAAGGCGGGTCTGCGCTGCTCGTGTTATTGGACCTCACGGCAGCGTTTGACACGGTCGACCACAATCTTTTGATCCACCGCTGGCCCATGGCTGGAGAGAGGGGGACAGCCCTTAAATGGCTGGCCTCCTTCCTCCACCAGCGGTCTCAGCGTGTGAGGAGGGGCGGGATGGTCTCTGAGGGTTCCCCACTGATTTGTGGGGTTCCCCAGGAGGCCATCCTTTCCCCTCTGTTATTTAACATCTACATGCAGCCGCTTGCACAGCTGGTGCGGAGTTATGGGCTGACCTGTCACCAATATGCTGATGACACTCAGCTCATTCTGAGGATGGGGGCAGGCCGAGTCCGTCCCGATAATTTCCAACATTGCCTCGAAGCCGTTACTGGATGGCTGCGAGCCAGTAGGTTGAGGGTGAATCCGGCGAAGACGGAGATCTTGTGGCTGGGCCGCCCGGGTGGGGTGGGCACCCGGCTTCCGACCCTGGACGGTGCGGCGCTGCATCCAGCGCCGTCAGTGAAAAGCCTAGGCGTCCATCTGGACTCCCAGCTGACCATGGAGGCCCAGGTCTCTATGGTCAGCAAGGCGGCGTTTTTCCATCTCCGCTGCCGAGGAGGCTGGCTCCCTATCTATCCCGGAACGACCTAGCACGGTGATCCAAGCCACGGTCATCTCGAGGCTAGATTACTGTAACGCGCTCTACGCCGGCCTGCCTATGTCGCCGATCCGAAGCTCAAGCTGGTGCAGAACACCGCCGCCCGGCTCCTGTCTGGGGCTCCAGCAGGATGCCGAATAACTCCAATCTTGGCGGATCTGCACTGGCTGCCTATTGAGCACCGGGTTGCCTTCAAAGTGCTGGTTCTTACCTTCAAGGCTATCCACGGCCTGGGGCCAGCGTATCTGAGGGACCGTCTCGCCCATACTGCCCATCGAGATCACTTCGGTCTGAAGAGGCCAATTTATTGGTTGTACCATCTGCTAAGCTGGCTCGTTTAACATCCACCCGCCGGGCGTTCTCTGTGATAGCTCCCACGCTATGGAACGCCTCCCGGTCGAGGCCAGAGCCCCTGAGGGACCTACTCCCCTTCAGACGGGCCTGCAAAACCTACTTGTTTAGGCAGGCCTTTGGGGAGTAGGCCCTTGCACCTGCAATGGATCGATCTTTCGGCCACTGTTCATTGTTTACTGCTTTAATTGTTTTAACTGTTTTAACTGTTTAATTGTATTGCATGTTTTAAGTGATGTATTTCCCTGTGTTTTTATGCTAACCTCTGGCACTGTGCCATAGGCCTTGTGAGCCGCCGCGAGCCCTCGGGAGTCGGCGGTGCAAAAATCCAAATAAATAAATAAATAAATAAATAAATTAATGAAATCAATGTATTTTTCACATTATATATTTCAGATAAATGTGGCTATGAGGTTGTTGTCATTATAGGGCTTGTTTCAGGATAGCTATTATATAGGAGGAGCTTAACTAATCACCCTATCTCCCCTTTAACCTATTTCAATATTGAACAACATAAATTGGAATAATTGAAAAAAATTTCAGGCAGGAAATTTTAAATGAGAAAAGCCTGTGCATTTTCTTAGCATTTATCATTTGGTTAAGTCTGCCTTGACATTTTGATCCGCAGCCGAGCAATCCTAATTCCGGCTCTTGGAAAAACTAATTATGAAAATGGGAAGAACAATGATAAAATGATACTAATATATAAAATACAAAATTGGATTAACTGTTCACTTACCTCTTCTGATAAGTGGACATTGTTTACAGACAACAGTAATTTTGGCACTCAGATTTTTGCCTGCTTGCTGGATTGCTAAATTTCCTTCTTTATATACATTAATAATGGATATTGTGGCATGTAAGCTTCCACCTTTGATGTTAGTTGTGATAACAGATCCAGTTATTACTAGAAGAGAAGATAAATGATTAATACATCAAAAATGCAGTTTATACA
Organism: Anolis apletophallus; assembly: GCA_030556195.1. Lineage (NCBI taxonomy): Eukaryota > Metazoa > Chordata > Lepidosauria > Squamata > Anolidae > Anolis > Anolis apletophallus. Next base: position 44,371,463 of record JARBWK010000010.1, on the reverse strand, counting down.
CAGCAGCCAGAAGCCTGTTTGTGACACATGCATTGGTGGAAAAAGGCCTATGTCCTTTTATGGACATAGTTGCAGGAAAAATTTAATATTTCCTTGCATGTCATCCAGCTTCTGCCAGATTCCAAGTGCCCAACATATGTTCCCACAACCAATTACTGCTGGATTGTGGCTGAGGGAGATGCCCAGGAAGCACCCAGCTACATAACTGCTGCAATGCAATTGAAAGAGCAGAGCTGGCACTGACCTCCTTAGTTGGAATCAGTAATAATATTGTTTTCTATCACATCTGCTTTGAAACATTGCTAGATTTTCTTCCTGATTTAAGAAAAAGTTTCATTCGTGTAGCTCCTAAATGAGGTTTAATTCAGTTCATTACTGGGTGTTTGCCCCTGATCTGAACTGGGATGTTTGCTTGCTCCTTCCTTCAATTTCACTGAACTGAACTGGTTTTCAAGTTGGGAGGGAAAACTATGAACTGAAAGCTTCAGGTAGGATATGCAGTAGAATTTTCTGTTCTGCCCTTCTACTCATACAAAGGGGGTCACCTATTTTAAATGAAAATACGTAACAATTGAAGGGGAAACTTCAAGGTGGTTGCAAGATTTTCCACAGAGAAGAGTAACAGTTTAACAATTATATCATGTAGATAATTTCAGCTTACCATCTTAAGCACTCACACTATACAGAGTTAATTTTAAGGAATACAAGTAAAGAAAATGTGAATATTCTACACGAGATGTACAGCTCAAGCCAGGAAGGAAAAGGGAAGAAAGAGGTGACATGAGTTATTCCCAACTCAGCTCAGGTCAACAGTAAAGTAAAGGTAAAATTATCCTCTTGACATTAAGTCTAGTTGTGTCCGACTCTGGGGGGGGGGTCATCTCCATTTCTAAGCCAAAGATCTGGGGTTGTCTACAGATGCCTCCAAGGTCATGTGGCCGGCAAGACTGCATGGAGTGCCGTAGACACCCAGAAATGAAGAGTAGACACCCAGAAATGAACTGAAATGAATCATTTTTATAAACTACTAGCCATCCACTGCCACGCATTGCTGTGGCCCAGTCTGTGTATATGTGTTGTGTGTGTGTGTGTGTGATTATGTGCATGCGTTGTAATGTATTTTTTGTTTTGTGGCTTTTAAAGTCCCTTCTGCTGTATTTTTCATTCTTTTTATGTGTGCTGGTTACTTGTTGGCCTGATAGGTGTATTGTGTCCAAATTTGGTGTCAATGCATCCAGTGGTTTTTGAGTTACGTTAATCCCACTAACATTACATTTTTATTTATATAGATTCCAATGAAGATTTTTAAAAGGAAGGAAAATGTAGCAGCATTTGGAAACAGAAGCAACAAAAAGCAAAATTAAATGTCACAGAATAGTAAGGCACAGAATCATTACAACTGGATGAGCCCTGAGATAACTGAGCAATTGAACAAAGACACCACATATATAGCATCCTGAATAGGAAAAGAAAGGATGTGGATTTTTAAGACCTCATAAAGGTGAGATAGTTCTATTAAGAAAATTAAACAATAGAGGACTGACAAATCTGTAAACGTCTGTGACTTGGGAAAGAAGGCACAGTGGACGAGATAATGCAAAATTTTAGATTATGATTTCTTACTGTATTGTGATATTTTAAATTATGTAACATCACGCATAATGTGGAAGGAAAAAAGACAACTTCTACATAACAGAGAAATATCTCCAAATGGTATTATGGAGTGAGGAGTAAAGTAATACTTAAAATAAATTTATCACTGTGCACAAGACATACAGGTTGTTTCATGAAAGATGCCTGGATATAGTCCCTGAATCAACACTTTCATAGAGCAACAGTTCTCCTTCTGTTTGGTCATTTGTGTTTAGACTGGAGACCCTTTCTTCTGACACACATTCACACTGTCTTCTCATCAAAACATTTCAAGGAATATAACTGAGTCATAGACACCAGTATAAGAGATGCAAGTTGCATGATCTCAAAGAATCCCTTTGTGCACTAATGGGCAGTTTACAAAACGGCCTGGCCCTCCCCTAAAACTAAACATAAATCCTTAAGTCACTGGTTGAAGAAGGGAGGAAAAAAAACCACTTTGTTGTTCTTACCAAAGTTACTTGAACAGTAATTGCTCTCAAGAGTTCCAGTCCTCTTGCATTTTTGCTGGCACAGGGCAACTGTAGGCTTCAAAGCTTTCCCCAAAAAGATCCAGAAAATAAGAGTCAGTGTTTCAGATGCCACAGAGGACTTGCACTTTTCTTGATCGTTTGTATATTTATATTGATGTGATTAAAATGTACAGAGAGAACGAGCATTCCCAAATGTAAAACCCATAACACTAGAGAAAGAATTTATGTCAAGCGCGGGGGAGGGGGGGGGTTCAATATATTAGTGTGATTCACTCTTAGCAGTTGGCCAAGTTCTGCACCTGCTCTAGCCCTAAAAGAGGCATGTAGTAGCTGGTGCTGATCAAGCCTTGGGTTCACGGAGGCATATGTGACATTCTTGAGACCCATCTCTGAATCACTAATTCACAAGAAGCGGAAAATCCTTTACAAACGGACTTCCTCATAGAAGTAATCAGGCATAACATAATTAGTGTACTCAAATGGAAAAGATTGCTGGTCTTGCAAATCTCTCAGAGCTGTTGGGCAGCCTTCCATTTACTTTCTGAAAATCTATCTGTGACTCTTTGCAATGTTCAAATTTACACAATTTGCATAGAAAATGATAATGTTAAAAATATGAGAATACAGACAATCTGATATTACTCCATATCTAAATATTCATAATTCAAGTATCTGCTACTTAATCCAAAAGAAATCCTCCTCCAGACCCATAATTAGAATAAGATGATCATAGCAGAGAAGACTAAAGTTTTTACTCAAACTATTTTTTCTCTAAAGCAGTTACCGTATGTAGAGGCTTTATACTCACTTGTAGTGGCAGGAGACAGCGTGGTGGTGGCTGGTGATGCGGTTGTGGGTAATTTCTTGGGTCTGAATTTGTAGTGCCCAATAAAACCATCAGCAGTTAAACTTAAATCAGAAAAAAACTGAACAAGCAGCTCATTTCTCTCAGAGGTAATAGGCCTGAAAGAGAGTAACATAACCTCTGTTAGTTGACTTATTTGCAGCCAACAGATTTTGTAACACGGTGCAGTTTGTAACATATTACATATGCAAATATTTTGACTCAACTTGAACTAGATCTTCCTTTTTAATAAAATTTATTTTCATATAGAACATAAAGTTTCCTGTTGCCGAGTATGTACTTGGGTATGCCAAATGAAGTGAGCTTCACAAGTCCAGAAGAAATCTGTGTCAACGCAAATATTTACTTAGGCTCTTAGAAGCATAGTAACATTCAGATAGGGAAGGAGAAAACAAGGAGTTCTAAACTGGAGTATTACACAACACATATCCAGTACTTCACAAACTGACTTGTGTACAATTTGCCTTAAATTAACTCTACAAAACTGGAAACTTTTATGCATATGTTTAGCTTTATGAATGGAGTTATACAAGCTTCAGATTTAATTCTGAAATTCTCCACTAAGCTTCATCAGCTCAAATCTTTATACATTTGCACTAGCAATTAAGATAAAACTTCTCTAGAAGTTTTTAATCAGAGGCTGGATGGCCCTCTGTCAGGGATGCTTTGTTTCTAGGTTCCTGCATGTCAGAGGGTTGGGCTTGATGGCCATTGTAGTCTCTTCCAATTCTATGATTCTGTGATTCCTAACTGGTCTCTTTCTTGACCTTTCCTTATATAACTCATTGCAATTTCCTTCGCTAATGTTCACCACTCATAATCATCTTTCCTTCTTATTTCCTTCTCTATGCTACTCATATCACTAGGTGACTTTACCATGCTTTCTCCCACTTCTTGCCCTCTCAAAATCCACTTTACACCTTCTCTGAGAGAGAACTATATTGCTAGCAGTAGCCAGTGATTACATATTTTTGCCAAGTGAGTCTTAAGCCCCAGTAGCACTTGGGGAAAGTCCTCCGCTACTGACTCATAACTTGGAGTAAAGCATGGCAGATGGAAATTCACCTGGTCGGACCACACAGCACAGCTCCACATATGAACAAAACCAAAATACTAACAGCTGTGCATAACTGAACATTTATTATGTTTCCATTTTGTGTGTGTGTCAGAAACGACTTGAGAAATTGCAAGTTGCTTCTGGTGTGAAAGAATTGGCCGTCTGCCACAACATTGCCCAGAGAACGCCTGGATGTTTTATCATCCTCTGGGAGGCTTCTCCACATTGGAAGCTGTAGCTGACAGATGAAAGATCACCCCATCTTGCGGATTTGAACCGCCGACCTTCAGGTCAGCAGTTCAGTCACCACAAGGGTTTAACCCATTGCATCACCGCGACTCCCATGTTTCTGTAATAATGGAGAAAATGTATACATATGCCTCCTGCACATTTCCAAGACTGAAATAGAATCACTTGAAATTTAGCATAAATACTGAGTGAACTAGAAGTTTGGATCTATCTATTTATTTATTTACGGTATTTCTCTTCCGCCTTTCTCAGCCCGAAGATGACTCAAGGCGGCTTACAAATTGACAGCAATTTGATGCCACAACAGTCATAAAATACAATTAAAAACATTTAGTACAACATTATAAAAATCCATACAAAAATTTAAAAATATATGATCACCAGTGTCTTCCTGTTACAAAACATATAGTGCAATCGAGGGTTCAGATTTCAGGAAGACCGAGGTAGACTGTCCTGTTAACTTTTATGGTCCTCCCTCCATGAGATATTACTTCAAAAGACTATAAAGGGCACATAATTGGTTGAAATAGGGATCAGAAGCTGTTATGCTGTCTTTTCCTTCTTTACCTATCCTAGCACTGCATGGATAGATGAGTCACAACTGGGTGACTCAGGAATAGAGGCCCATACATCTGCAACTGTCTACTGTCTCCCAATTTTATGATATCCTATGTATTATCTGTATTTTCATCGCTTTTATGTAACTGTTGCGTTTTTATGCAATTTTAATCTGTATGTAAACCGCCCCGAGCCTGCAGGAAGGAGCGGTATATAAGATCGAGGAAATAAATAAATAAATACATACATACATACATACATGAAGGAAGTGGCGTTATATGCTGAGGCCCAGAAACACAGAGAAGTATTAAAAATGACCTCTCATGGGCAGGCACAGGCAATCAATCCAACACCTGACCAGTATAGCACCATACAGTTAGGCCTCCATATTCAGTGGAGTTGGAGGCAGAGGACCCCCATGAAATTGAAATACCCAAAATAAAGAAATTGCTCTTTTTCTCACCTGAGAGAACACTTCTCTAAAACTTTCTAGGTATTCCAGCATGGTTAGTGCCTGCTAGAAGCTGGCCAAGGACTTAGAGATTCCTAGAGAATCTCTATGTCCTCCAGCCTGATCATAGAATTACACAGGAGAACCTAAAATTAATGCAAGGAGGGCATTTTCAATCATACCTGTGAATAATCAAATCCATACCGTTGATGTGGAAGGATGTTTGTACAGCTAAGTATGCAGCTTCATATCTATCTTGTATTGTACTTTGATCTGCTACTGAGGTACCTATTTTGAATGTTTGAATGTTTGTTTATGGTGTATTTCAATCGTGTATCACCAACCTGATAACTAGTTTGAATGTTTGTTTATGAATACTGTGTTTTCTGATGGAGTTTGGTGACCCCTTTGACACCCCCCTTGCGACCCCCCAGGGGTCCCAACCCCCAGGTTGAGAAACGCTGATCTACATCAATATCAGTAACCAATGCATACAACACATAAGCATACTGAAGATTCTTGAAATATATTGAACCAATTTATAGCCAGGGTGATATTTAACACTAACGAAATAGCACTTTGTTACACAGATTTGCTGTTACAGTGATGGTTAAGACAACAAAAGTCCAATATAAATACATAAATGATCACTGTTGACTAATGGAAAGGTCTGCTGAGTGAATTCAAAAAGGTGATATTGAAATAGCAGTTGTTTAGTTGTGCCGCACCCCACCCTGCAAACACCTTTAAAAATAAAACTAATAGCATTACTTACGCTGGTGGACTGTCTCCACAGTATTTTCCAATTCTCTTAGCATCATTAATCTCTCCACCATTAAAGACGGCCACATAGTCATATCTGCAGTAGTTATCTCTCTCCACATCAAACTTTTCAAACTTTAACTCTATTAGCTGCAGGAAAAGGATTAAGAATCTAATGAAAACATTTTTGTAGCTAATTATCCATAAGAACATTGCTTCAAAATTAAAACATTTTATAGCCTACTTCTTTTCAAGTCAAGCTTAAAAACCGCAAAGATCTTCAAAGGCTAGATAGTTTAGCCATTGCGTTTAATCCTCTTTTTCAGAATTCTAAAAAAGGGATCCTAAAATATTTTTGTACAGTGCTTCAATGAATGAGCGAGTGTGCTAAGTATTATGGATTCAGATGTACTCAGCACTAAGATCAAGTCCTACCATGTTATTTGAAGTTATTTTAAGTTTTAGTACATACTAAAGCAACAATATTAGCAAGTTTGAAAATATAGCTCAATGTAGAACAAAAATGTAAACATAAGCAAATAGCAGAAAGAAGGAACCATAGCAAATGAACTATAGGTACAAGGCAAAGGAAAACAAAAGCATTTCTTGCAAAACTAAAGGCTAATAGCTAATGGGCTATTTTGTGATTTTGAGATTACTTCCATGACCTTGCATGTGAAAATAGTTTATCAGAGTATTTTATTCCTACATGGTTGAAGCTGCTTTTAAGGATACCATACCATACAATGACTTCTAACACTTCTTAAATGCCTTACGTGGGAGATAGTGCCCAAAAAGGCTACTGGGAAGACAGTTGTGGATGTAACATTTAAACATGCAGTCAGCCCTCCACTTTCAATAGAGCGAGGGGCACAAGGCCGCTGCAGAAGTGGGAAAACCACAAATAAAAATGATTTTTTTTAACTTGAGAGAACTCCTCTGTGAATCTTTAGATTTTCCAGCAGAACTTTCCGGTCAACGTCTGCCAGCAATTGACCATAGGATCACATTGGAAAACCTAGACATTCCTAGAGGTGTTTTTCTAGGAATCTCCAGGTCCTCCGTTTTGGCTCTTTGACCAACATCCACTGGAAGTTGATCAAACATATGTGTGTGTGTGTGTCTATATAAATAATTGCCCATTGTGCCAACAATGCCACCACACTGTAGATGCTACCTGTGCCCAGACTGCATCTCAAGAGTTAAAGGGGACAAAGGGCTTCCCAGACTACACTTGAGCTTCATGTTAAGATTAAAATGCTTTCCAACTCTCACCTTTGTTTATAGCTGTGGTTCCTAATCTGTGGTCCATGGACTACCAGTGGTCCACAAGAACCAAAATATGGCCCGTGGCTTCACTTTTACTACACTGTTGCAACGAAAGCATCTGGTTTCATGAAACCCTCTTATTACACCAAGGCTTATTGAATATGGTTTTCTGTGGATGAGCAGATGGCGACTACTGGATGGCATATGTTCTGTATCAGAAACTAGAGCTGATGTGATCTATCCAAATTCAATTTTCTGAATCAGCACCCCAAAAAACCAAACCAAATCTAAAGTTGACCAAAAACTGATTTCTAAGCCTTTAGATACTAATATTGGAGAATGGTATCTGGTTAAGTGGTCCCTAGTCAAGTGGTTCCTGGTTTAAAAAAGATTGGGAACCACTGGTTTATAATGACTAAGAACAGGCTTCAATAATTCTATACATTAAAGCAGACTGCTAAAACAAGATTTTCTCTTGGATTGCCTTATTATTGGAATCTCTTTGAGGAAAATAAAAGCATAATAAATGTTCATGAAGTAAGGTGAGACCTTGATTCATTAGTACAGAAGAGGCATCATGAGAGGCATTACTGAAGAATACTGAAAAAGGTCTACTCAGATGTTCACAGCCATGAAGACAGATTCTTGAGGATACGAGTAAAAGATGAGAAGAATAATGAGAAGATATAATTTGAGAAGAGCTGGGATAGATTTTCAGACACATTTGAGAGCAATCAGGGGCTAATTTATCATATTAAATAAATCACCAGCTTTCCATAAATGGTTAAATCATGTGGATAGAGAAAGGAAGGAATGTGGATTAAAGATGATTCCAGGAAAAGGCTAAGCTGATGCACATCTCCCAGTTCAATAAAATGTTATCCTGACCAATGCAGGAAGGGTAATGAGAAGAGTGGGGGAAATTGAGGATCAGAAGAATATATTTATCTTGGCCAATGCATTCATTTGGAGGATTATGATCATGAGAAGCAGATTAAAAGGCAACTCAAAGTGGCATGGAAAAGGTTTCAGAAAGTTAATGTAGATATGAAAAGCAACCAACCTACCAAATATGCTTGAAGATTAAGGTATTCAATCACTATGTGTCTCCTGCCATAATATAGTTTAGGGAGCAGAAACCTAGGCAACAACAAAAAAAAGACAGAGCAAAGATTGAGTACCCTTCCATAGCAGGAAAAGGCATGTTAGCAGGACCGGTATATGGTGAATGACAAATGGATATGAAAGTAGCCACTATGTTTCAGTCCCAAGAAATGAAATAGTAGCATGCTCAGTACTACTACAAAGAGCAAATAGATTAGTACGTTAGAACCTGGAAGTATGAAGAGCAAGGAGAACTGTTAAGACTGGCAATATTTAAACAATGCTGCGATTTGTACCTGATGTAAGACGAATTAACACTGATATAATATATTTGAAGGGAAAACATATCACTCCTTATCTTAAACAGATGTTACTTGTGTGTAATTTACTTTAGTGCTCAAAAAGTGCACTACACCTAAATCTGTGAACAAAACAATCTTTCATTTTGTAAAATGTTCTTATCTGAAAGTATGAACTAAAATGAATCGACAGAAAATGATGTTCACAAAGAAAAGATACTCCTGTACATATCATAAAATAGAGAAAACAAGAGAGATGGGGAGAAAAATTACTCAGAACAAAGTGTCTAAAGCAAGAATATTGTTTTTCTAAGACATACCCTTGAACTTAAAAAAGAAAACTGTTATTGGTTTGATTTTAAAACAAGTAAACAAAATGTAATTGCATCCTAGCTGTATTTTTTCAATGGATTTTGATGACAACAGGATATACTTAGAAGGCCCATACCTACACAAATACAGAAGATTGCCAGTACTAAACGACAAACTTACTAAGTGACTATGACCCTATAATGTGCAGAAGGAATTCTGGATATAATAACAACAGACAACTATTTCTACCAGTATCTCCTTTGAAACTTGGATCATGTTACAGTTGGTACCATTATTTCTCCATCTGGACAGCTAAATGACAAATAGAAGACTCTGCCAATCAATGAAAATGTTTGCTAAGTGAGAAGCAGAGTTGTTTTTATTGCCCAAATCAGAGTGAGAGTATCTACTGTTATCTAATTAGCAAAGTTACAAATCACACAAGAAGCCATTGGTAAGATTGTGACTTTTGTACAGAAATGAGCAATTCAGCAGTGGAACTCTCTGCCCCAGAGTGTGGTGGAGGCTCCTTCTTTGGATGCTTTTAAACAGAGGCTGGATGGCTGTCTGTCAGGGGTGCTTTGAATGAGATTTTCCTGCTTCTAGGCAGGGTGTTGGGCTGGATGGCCCATGAGGTCTCTTCCAACTCAATTATTCTATGATTCCATGAGGATGAAACAGGTGAATGCTAGAAGCCTTGTCGGGGTGTTATGGCTGGAGAAGAGTTGTACAGTGGTAGGGTCTGACATACAAAAGAAAATATGGATGAAAGCTGAGATTCTGTGGACAACTTACCTGATTCTTTGGAGCTGCAATGTGCCATGAACAGGTTACTCCTGCTGGGTAATCACGGTCAGGCCAGTTAGGTGTTTTAAAGGATCCAGAAGGCTTATCTAGTCTTCCACCACAGTACTGATCTCCTAAAATATACAATATGCTGCTATTTCCCAAAGCAAAGTTCCATGTAACTAGATTGCCCACACTTTCTTATAAGGTATACATTTTCCCCCTAGATACTAAGATATGTCATACAACTGTACTAGATAAGTCATACAACAAATTGCTGAGTTGGCAGAAGAGATGTGCAATATCAAAGGTGCTCAATCCGATACGTATCTGCTATCAATGGTAGAGCAATTGTAATGGATGTCTATGATAAAGTCCAAAGATGTTTGCTTCATCTTAAATAATGAGAATGTTTATTTAGCATAAGTGTTGTGGACTCCAGATCACGACACAAGTCCATGGAAACCTTTAAAAAGTCTTTAAGGTGTGCCAAGACTCCTTGCTGTTACAATTACATAGTTTCTGGAGAAATTGTATGTCAAAGCCTCTTATCAGGACATCCACATTCTTTAGAGACATACTAGAAAGGAATGCCCTTTAAGTATATAAAGCACTCTTTTCAGCCAAAATATTTGATTCAATACCATTACACATCATGTTCATTCAAAAACATTTCCTTCCATCCATCTATAAGGATTAGGGATCATGGACAAGAATATCAGAAATATTAAAAAATTAACTAGATATTTTTAATTACAAAAATGTGAGTCAAGCACTAAAAGGGTTAAATGGATACAATGATTCAGCAAAAGCTGTAGTTCAATATAAGAAGGTGTGCCTGTTGCTTAGTAACACCTCAGTCTGAGAGAACTCTCACTGTGAGAGAAGCCTTTCTGTGTGAGAGAACACCTCAGTAGGAGAATACGTCAACTCCCAGAAATCCCAGCCAGTTTACCAGCTGTTAGGATTTCAGGGAATTGAAGGCCACAGGTTGAGAACCACTGAAGTAAACTTGGGTAAAAATATCATTTGGCTTACTCACAACCTTCATGTGTTCAGCATTGACAGGTATACAACTTATCAGACAGTTACAGATATGTTTGTTCTGTGCCATCCGGTCATAGCATCTGTCTTAGAATAAACAGCAGGTAAGTGTTTGCAAGTCTGCGATCTGAGCAGTCCCAAAGTCTAGAAAAGTCTAAGCTCTGTGCTGTCTCAGAGCAGATCACATGTTCTGCAGCTCCTCCCACAACTTCTCAGGAAAACATAGAGCAAGGAAAGAAAGCTGCATATCAGGACATACATACAATAAGTAAGCAACAGGATTATAAACAAATTACTAGAGGAGGCTTGAAGAAGGTTGTAATTTCCAGCAGTTTTTGGTTGCTTGAGAGTTACTACGAAAAATAGGCCTAACTAATACTAAACCTCATACTATACCATAAACTTTGTATTGACTTGATATTAATATTGAAATACAGTAATTAAAGGCAAAAAAAGAGAAAAACAAACTTGACTTAATGTAACACTGTTCTGCTGTATTATAAAAACTAATTTGACAGAATTATAAAATTGATTTTATTTTAATTTTTATTTAAGTATTCTTTCATCAATCTTTTTGGTTGGTTGCTTGAGAGCTCCAGTTACTTGAGAGTCACATTTTCTAGATATTGACTTGGTACTAAATGAACTTAAATCCTAGTTAAATCTGTTTTAAAGATTCTAGATGGAAATGTATACCTTAATTCACTTCTAATTGTAATTTTTAAGGATCTGCAAAATACCTCTGTGATGTGGAACTGTTGCAGAATATTTTGCCACAAAGCCATTTCCAGCTGTATTAGCATCTGAAACCATTTGTACCAACATTTTGTTGCTGTTGGCCACAAGCGCACCAGGTTTTAGTGTGCCACAGAACCTTCCAAGTCGCTGGCCATTTGTGTGTCCACTGTAAACATCCACAAAATCGTATCTGCAAAGGTTGTCACTTTCCAAGTCTATAAATCGAAAAGAAAGGAGAACTACTTTTCCTTCAGGAACCTGCAGGAACAAAGGAAAATACATCTTAAGCGTCACTGTTTATGAGGCATTTCTAGGATATAAATCTTAGCCTTTATATATTTTACATGCTGTCTTTTACAAAGAGAGTATCAAAGTCTTCTGAAGCTCCCGTTGTTCTCATATTAAAACCCCATCCAAATACCCATCCTTCCAAGTTTTTTTTCCATGTCAGGAGTGACTTGAGAAACTGCAAGTTGCTTCTGGTGTGAAAGTATTGGCCATCTGCAAGGACGTTGCCCAGGGGATGCCTGGATGTTTTTCTATCCTGTGGGAAGCTTCTCTCTTGTCCCCACATGAGAAGCTGGAGCTGACAGACAGGGGCTCACCCTGCTCCCAGATTCAAACTGCTGACCTTTTGGTCAGCAGTCTTGCAGGCACAAGGGTTTAACCCATTGTGCCACCGAGGGAAATTAAGTTCGCCCCTGCTCCCATCTTTAGATCAACACAATATTCATTACTCAATTATACCATTAACCTTTTATTGTGTGGCTTTGATCTTAATAGGAACTTTTAAAAGTTCTTAGTACTATTTTCACACAGCAATATATTCCAAATAATTTACAGCTTATTTTAAGAGCCCTTTTGAAAGCTTAGTTTTTGTTTAGACACTTATTTGAAAAAGTCCTCTTTTGCATAATAAAGATATATTTAACCTTGTATGCCTCCACTATATTAAAGATACAGTGTGTGACATGACTCATATGCCGGTACAGCTAATGAAATCTCTTGTGATCAATTCCCAATCCTACTATTTTTAGGAAATTAAGACAAATTTTCAATTAGGCCATTTGAATATTTTTAGCAGCACTCTTCCTTTTAGTGTTTTCAATTATGAATGAATACGTTTTATTGTTCTAGCCATAGGCCATGACAAGTTAAGCGCACATATTAGTGACATCCAAAGTACACATCACAATATAAAACTTCAGTACAAATATTAAAACTCGTTAAAACTGACTCTTTAAGTTCCAGCCATGTCTACAACGCACTGTATCATCCTGTGCTATTTCCCATCCTTCACTAAGGATTTTACTAGTTTCAAGACGGATATTTTGAGCTGCCACTGCAAAAGTGGCAACCTTTATTGTTATATCTTTAGAGTAGTCAGGCAAATTCTTAATCATTGCTGTCTGCTGCCAAGCCACCCTATCCTCCAGAAGCCCTCCTAGAATCTTCTTTCTGGGATCCTTATACAGAGGGCAATGTAGTAAGTAATGTGTTAGATCCTCAATTGCTCCTGAACCACATATACATAATCTTTGGGAATAAGGTGTTCCTCTATATCAGGGGTGCTCATTAGGTAGCTAATACTAGTAGATCTTCGGCCCTCTTCCAGGTGATCTTTGGGCCTCACCAGCCGGATGGGGCGCTCTTGCAATGTGCGCGCAAATCCTGCGTGCACGCGTGCTCCTGCTGCTGGCTTCCGCTTCTTTTGCCTGCGGGGCATTGCAGGAAGAAGGAAGCACGAGGCGGGGCCTCTGGAGGGAGTGCCCTGCCTCTCGTCCAGAAGCAGCTGTGCAGCCTCTGTTGCCGGCGAGACAGGCAGGGCGGAGTGCTCCCTCTGGATGCCCCGCCTCGTGCTTTCTTCTTCCTGCAATGCCCTGCGGGCGGAAGAAGCGCTGCGCGGGCAGAAAACAGCAGCAAAAGCACGTGCGGTGGCGGAAGCGCGCAGCGGTGGGAGCGTGTGGGAGCGCACGGCGGCGGGGGCAGGTAGATCTTTTGGACTTGGTTGCTTTAAGAGCAGCTCGCATGCTGAAAAAGTGTGAGCACCCCTGCTCTATATCTTCCCTCCAGCCAGGCTGAAGGCATTGTCTGAAACCGCAAGCCTGTAAAGGCTTTCCTGAGGGCCACCACGGTTTATTCTTGCAAGTAATCTTGGCGGTATTGATCACTCTTAAATAGGGGATACCAGGTGGAAAATTTCTGCTTTAGACTATCCCTCATGATAGATTTGGTTGTTTTTTATGTTTACTTTTTTGGGTTTTGATCTCTTGTAGGGCCTTGGTAGCTAGAAAGGCAGCATAAACATACTTATTCATATAATGTGTTTCATCTTACTGCCCAAACCTGGAAGTAAAAGGTCACCATTGCTCATACAGCTACTCTGGTCTGCTAACAACCTTTTTGTTTGGCTCCAGTAGGTAATAACAGCCCTTTAAGATCAGTCTCTTTCAGCCTGATATCTTCAAAATTGTTAAAGTACAACTAACATTATCTCCAACATGCATTTTGAGGTGTTTGAAGCTATAGTTCAAAACATCTGGAGAGCACCATACTGGGATAAGCTGACCTAGATAGCAATGTCTTCTTTCATATGGTATATGCATCACAGTAAGCAATAAAAAACAGTTATAGCAAAATTTTAAATCAATGATCAGTGCCTGTCTCTTGAGAGCCACAAAGGAGAAAACACGAAAGAAATGATAAATCAGCTGCATTTCTTTTTCTCCTCCACCCTTTCTCTAGAGAGCAAGTAACCCAATTCATCCTTTTCCATGGAAATGATTGTCTAAGTATTATACATACATGGCTCCTCTCTTTGCCCTTACTTATTTGCTCCCTAGTAAAACACTGAGTGCAAAATACTCACCATATGCCCAGAAAGAGGCACCAATTCTTCCCTATAGAATCTGGCACCAAGTCGATGTAGGGTGCATCTACACCAGTGGCTCTTAACCTGTGGCCCATAGACCACCAGTGGGCCACAAGAACGAAAATTTGGTCTGCGAGCCTCTTTCTTCTTTATTTTTTCTGCTCCTTTTGCGCTGTCTGTCACTCCCTCCCTGTCGCTGATCATGGCATATATTCTGTATCAGAAACTAGAGCTAGTGTGGTCTATCCAATTTAATTTTCTGAATCCACCCCCCAAACCGAATCTAAACTTGATTAAAAACTGATTCATTACCCTTTTGGTACTAATGTTGGAGAATGGTCCCTGGTCAAGTGGTCCCTGGTCAAAAAAAAGGTTGGGAACCACTGATCTACACACTGTAGAAATAATGCAGTTTGGCATCACTTCCACTACTACAGCTCAATGCAATTAAATCATAGGAGTTGTATTTTGGTGAGGCACCAGCACTCGAGCTAAGAAGACTACAACTCCCATGATTCCATAGATTTGAGCCATGGCAGCTAAAGTGATGTCAAACTGCATAAATTATACAGTTAGTCTAACCTCAGTTCCAGGCAAAGTGATGGAAACCATTATTAAAGAAAAAATTACTAAGCACATAGAAGAACAGGCATTGCTGAAGGAAAATCAACATGGTTTCTGCAAAGGCAAATCATGTCTTACTAACTTGATAGAATTCTTTGAGGGTGTAAATAAACACATAGATAAAGGGGACCCAGTCGATATTGTTTACCTTGACTTTCAAAAGGCTTTTGACAAAGTCCCTCACCAAAGGCTCCTAAATAAGCTCTTGGAATCAGGGGACAGGTCTTGTCCTGGATTGGAACCTGGCTAAACTGTAGGAAACAAAGGGTGGTAATAAATGGACACTTCTCTGGATGGAAAGAGGTGAGAAGTGGCGTGCCCAAAGGTTCAGTTTTAGGACCGTTACTTTTTAATTTATTCATAAATGATCTGGATGTAGAAGTAAATTGTGAGGTAGCAAAGTTTGCAGATGACACTAAACTGTTCAGGGTAGTTAAAAATGAAACTGACTGTAAAGAGCTCCAGAAAGATCTCTCGAAAGCCCTGAAATTGAGAGTACAGGCAGTCAAGGCGGCCGGGGAGAAGAGGCCAAGCTCCTCCCTCCTTGCAACTGCCAGTCCCCCCTCCAGGTGCCTGTCTCCCTTCTATACCTCTAACACAAAGCAGGTCTCCAATCCCCCTTCCAGGAAAAAGAGGCGGAGACTATCCTCAGACGACTCAAGCGGAGAAAAGGTTCCATCAGCCCCAAACAGATCTCACATGCAAAGAGCCCCCTATGGAGGAAGTGTGGAAAAGGTGCACATATCTCAACTGAGTGCACCTATGAAGAGTGTACGGAGACGTCTTATAACTATGCCGCTTATCCATTCGCTACCCCATTCCCTGCCCATAGGGTCCCTTACTGCTATGGATCCTTCCACAGCAAACCTGCCAAATCCAACGGTCTGTTCTGAGGAAGTCAGTCTGATCTCTTTTGCTGGTCCTACCACCTCTCACGGCAACAACTGCGTAAGCTACAATGAGCTGGATGATATCGTGTGCCACCCTGCTGCAGAAATTGAGTGAATGGGCAACAAAGTGGCAAATGCATTTTAACCTAAACAAGTGTAAAGTCATGCACATCGGGGCAAAGAACCCCAAATACACTTATCAACTGATGGGATCAAAGCTTTCTGAGACAAACCAGGAAAGGGATCTTGGGGTTTTGGTGGACAGCTCAATGAAGATGTCAAGCCAGTGCGCTGCAGCAGTGAAAAAAGCAAATTCTATGCTTGGCATGATCAGGAAGGGAATCGAAAATAGGTCGGCAAATGTTGTATTGCCTCTCTACAAATCTATGGTGAGGCCACATCTGGAGTACTGTGTACAATTCTGGTCACCACACCTCAAGAAGGATATAACGGAACTGGAAAAAGGTACAAAGAAGGGCAACAAAAATGATCCAAGGGATGGAGCAGCTCCCTTACGAAATCAGGTTGCAACGCCTTGGTCTTTTCAGCCTTGAAAGACGGCGTTTAAGAGGTGACTTGATCGAAGTGTATAAAATCATGCATGGGATAGAAAAGGTGAATAAAGAAAAAATATTTTCTCTGTCACACAACACTTGGACCAGGGGGCACTCCCTAAAGCTCCAAGGTAGGAAAGTTAGGACTAATAAAGGGAAATATTTCTTCACCCAGAGGGTCATTGGGTTATGGAACTCACTTCCAGAGGAGGTTGTGACAGCTGTCAGTCTGGACAGCTTCAAGGCAGGATTAGACAGATTCATGGATACCAAGGGAATCAGTAGCTACTGAAATGGACATCCAAGTGCCACCTCTGTGTTGATGGAGGCAGGCAGGAGTTTCCCCGGGTACTGGTTGTGGGGGGTCAGGAGCAGGTGAGGGTTTTGCCCTCCTTTCTGCTAGAGATCCCTGTGTACAACTGGTGGGCCACTGTGTGACACAGAATGCTGGACTAGATGGGCTGAGGCCCGATTCAGCATGGCTCTTCTTATGTTCTTATACAGTGTAGATCAGGGGTGCTCACACTTTTTCAGCATGCGAGCTACTTATAAAACAACCAAGTCACAATGATCTACCTAGACAGATGGCTACCCAGCCTCTGTTTAAAAGTCTTCAACAAATGCCAATGAGTTTAATATCTGATTACCTATACTACAACTGTCTTCTTTTACAGCCAACAAAACAGACAAGAGTTCTTTCTCCCACCATGGACATCATTCCAGAGATATATAAACAGGCAGTAAGCAGCCAGACCTTGAAGCTGCAAGGCCATTAAATGCTAAAACAAGGTGGCTAATGGAACATTCAAACCTGCATCCAACAGACAAGAGTTCCTTCTCCCACCTTGGACATTACTCCACAGATATATAAGCACGCAGTAAGAAGCCAGACCTTGAAGCTGCAAGGACATTCAATGCTAATCAAGGTGGCCAATGGAACATTCAAACAGACAAGAGATCCTTCTCCCACCCTTGACATTACTCCACAGATATAATAACATGGAGTAAGAAGCTAGACCTTTCAGCTGCAAGGCCATTCAATGCTGATCAATGTGGCTAAGCAGATGAACTCGCTGCCGGATTTCTGTGAGGCACTTCTGCCCCATGTGTGGCGCATCTCCTTCAGGGCTTCTTCATGCTGTTCCTGAGGCAACTCCCCCACCTCCATCCTCAGTGCCGTCACAGCGTGGCCTAAGGAGGAGGGATGGAGAAGGAGGGCAGCAGAGTTAAGGAGGGGATCGGGCGCCCGGCCTGTGCATGCGCACTTGGAGCATGCAGCTTTGATGTTGTCCTCCCTTGTGGCTCGCCTTCGCGTGCCGCCGCACGCTCCAAGTGCGCATGCGTGGGCCGGGCACCCGCCCCCTCCTCCGCTCTGCTGCCTTCCATCTTCTCCCTCCCTCCTCCTTAGGCCACGCTGCAATGGCACTGAGGGTGGAGGCGGGGGAGTCACCTCAGTGGCAGAATGAGGAAGCCCC
The DNA here is from genome assembly GCA_030556195.1 of Anolis apletophallus. NCBI lineage: Eukaryota > Metazoa > Chordata > Lepidosauria > Squamata > Anolidae > Anolis > Anolis apletophallus. The sequence continues at coordinate 44,353,428 of JARBWK010000010.1, read as the reverse complement.
GAGGGAGATGTGCTGCGCGCAGGGCAGAAACACCCCACAGGACTCCGGCTGCGATCTACCAGCTTGGGGACTGCAATCGACTGGTCGATCGCGATCAACTTTGTGAGCAGCCCTGGTGTAGATGCACCCTCACTTGCAGTTCAGTTTTCTGTCCCATGCTGCTTGCTTTTAAAACAAAACAAACAAAACAACCAAATATATTAATAAAACTAAACTAAACCTCTCTCTTCCCATTTTCTCTCTGTGTAAATCGGAAAGGAAATGTATGGCCTTCCAGATGTGATTTCACCATAACTCCAAAATTGGGTAGGACTTTGGAGAAAGTGCAATCCAATATTATCAGGAGAGCAACATATTGTCTTTCCATGTTAGAGAGGGAGAGTAGGAACAAACACTTCCAGCAGCTAAAATACTTTGCAGAATGCCAGATTCTCCCCCACCCCCACTTTTTTGCATGGACAATTTGCATGAACAGATGTTGGCTTAGTTTCAAAAATGCCATTATTGAATACATACAAAGATTTATTTTTGTCAGTGCAGAAGGGCTCTGCAGTTTTTGTGGCAGTATCTCTCATGCAAATATTTGCTTAAGGTATTCCCTAAGAGGGAAAAGAAAATGTTCTCTCTGTGCTAGCAAACTTTACTCAAATAACCAGAAGTGAAACTATTTTTCAGATGTTTGAATCTAGTTATTCGGGATCAAATTCTTCATCCATTTGAGTCAAGAGGATGATAGCTCGGCTCAATGGATTAATTTAATGAGATTCATATTCTGTCTCGGTAATAACTTCCATCTCATCTGTCCATGCTCTGATGTTTAAATGTATGTGGACAGACAAATGCCAATGAGTTGCTGTGAGTTTTCCGGGCTGCCTGCATGGCCCTGTTCCAGAAGCATTCTCTTTTGACATTTCACCCACATCTATGACAGGCATCCTCAGAGGTTGTGAGGATTGTTGGAAATTAGGCAAGTGGGGTTTATATATCTGTAGAAAGTCCAGCATGGGAGAAACAGCTCTTTTTTTCTCCCACCCTGAACATATCTCTCTCCCAAACTCCCTCCCCCCCTCTATATAATATATATATAAACTCCACTTGCCTAGTTTTCAAAAAAACCTCACAACGACTGAGAATGCCTGCCATAGTTGTGGGTGAAACATCAGAAGAGAATGCTTCTGGAACATGGCCATACAGTCCAGAGAACTCACAGCAACCCAGTGATTCCGGCCATGAAAGCCTTCAACAAATGCCAATGAGTTTAATATCTGATTACCTATACTACAGCTGTCTTCTTTTACAGCCAACAAAACAGTTCTTGGTCCTCGTTCCTCTTCATGAATTGAGGGATTCACACTCCCAGTTCTTTCCCTGTGACTCAAGTCTTGTTTGACTATAGACATCCATTCTTCCCCCAAACTGGTTAAGGAGTGTTTAATGGTCTGTAAGATTGGGGAAAGGAGCTAAAATGTAACATTGCTTATGTAAACCACTTTCCAAAGCATGCTTCTTCTCACCAGTAGTGCAATGGAATTCTGCAAATTATCTGCTTAAAGAATCATGATGACCTTGGATGCTATTTTTATAGATTCTTTTATCCACTGTTCTGCGTATTCTTAGATTACTCACTCTAAATCACCAAGGACCATCAAAAAGGGCATTATTTCCAAACCATTGCTATGTGATGCTTTGTTTTTTCTCTGCTACAAATTACTATATGAGACAGTAACTGTAACAGTTTTGGTAGTACAACAGCTCAACTGCTGTGTCAAGGCTGTAATATAAAATGCTGTATGACCAGCATCTATAGTTAGCAAAATAAAAGCACTCTGCAGTTGGCTGGGAGCAGCAACAGTGCTGACAGAGGCACAATCCATCCCCCCTTTGCCTCTGCCAATGAAAGAAGAGAAAACAGGATGACAGCAGTGCCCTGCGTAGACAGCGAATCAGTGAAATTGGACCCAATCCCGCTATCCACACTGCAGCAAAGCACTAGGAATTTTCTGGAACTCCAAGCAAACTCCATAGCATTCCCCAACTTTTCCAAACACGAGGCAGGGCTGGATTAGTCTGCTTTAACCTGCAATACCTGCTGGAAGTGAATAAATATCGTGGGTACAGTGAAGAGCCAAAATCGGGAAAGTCCAGGTTTTAATGCAATCGGTTAAACCCTTGTCCCGGCAGGACCGCTGACTGAAAGAGAGTGGGGTGATCTCCAGGGAGCGGGGTGATCTCCCGTCTGTCTGTCAGCTCCAGCTTCTCATGCAGGGATACAAGGGAAGCCTCCCACAGGATAGTAAAACATCCCGACACCCCCTGGGCAACATCCTTGTGGCTGGCCAATTCTCTCACACCAGAAGCTGCTTGCAGTTTCTCAAGCCGTTCCTGACATGAAAAAAAGCTATGTAGATGAGTCCTGAGGTTTGAAAAGGGTAGCTGTGTTGGGGATAGGATGGCAGCACATACTCTAAAATAAATGCCTAAAATAAAAAGTCATGGGTCGAGAAGTCTACATATAAGCAAAGATTGCATTCTTTATTTTGGATTTTTTGCACACACACACACACACACACACACACCTAATATGCTACCAATTTATTATCACAGCCATCCAACAAATAATTCCAACCACTAGCCACAGGGGAAACATTGCATATTATTCTCTTTAAAGTGTTTTTGATGCCAAATTTCTTACTGTGATCTTCCAAGTACATTTGGTGTTCGGGGGGTAGAGTCCTGGAAACCCTTCACTCCCAATAAAGCCTGATGCTCCAGTAAGAATTCCACCACATTTAAAGGACCTGGGAACAAAAAGAAAGCTTTACTGTTGAAAAAGCATTACCAGTGCCCAGCAGAAAACTGTTATGTTATCTGCAATTGAGAACTCCAATTTATTTATTTATTTAAAACTTTATACCCCGGCCTTCTCACCTCCGAAGAGGGACTCAGACCGGCAAACAGCAAGTATTCAATGCTAACATTTAAAATCTAAAAACATCATAAATTTACAATAAAATTTACAATAAAATACAATACAATAAATATATTTTAAAAGCCTTTCGCCAAAGTAAAATCAAGTCCAACTTCATCCATATATTTGGTCCGTTTCAAGTGGTTGGTGCTTAAACTTCTGAGCTCCAAATGTTGGGGCTTAGAAAAAGGACCTCTTGGTACCTCGCTTGACTTCGGAAGGCATGCCAACTTCTCCTTTTCCCACCACCACATAAAGCAGTGGTTTTCAACCCTTTAATACAGTTCCTCATGTTGTGGTGACCCCGAACCATAAAATTATTCTTGTTGATACTTCCTAACTGTAATTTTGCTACTGTTATGACTGCTAATGTAAATATCTGATATGCAGGGTGTATTTTCAATGTTACTTTTCTTTCTCCTTGTGATTCGGTCATGGAGGGACCACTCCACCCCTCTCTAAGCCCTGTCCTCCCCCCAGGCCCCTCTTCCTAGCTCTCCCTCCTTCACTTTCTCCCTTCTCACCTCCACCTCTTCTCCTTTTCCTTCCCTCTTGGCTACAAAGCAAACCTCACCTCTATCACTCTTGTCTCTTCCTCCTAAAATGGTGGAGCGGGTAGGGCAGAGTGATATTACCACCTCCCTCCAGAGAAGAAGAAGAGGCCTCTGGGAAGTGAAGGGGGAAAAGTTAGCAGTGTCTCGGTTCCTAATACCATCAGAAATATGTGTTTTCTGATGGTCTTAGGTGACCCCTGTGAAAGTGTTGTTCAACCTCCAAAGGGATCGTGACCCACAGGTTGAGAACTGCTGACAGAAAGAGTTCAAAGTATCATAATTTCCTTTTCAGCCAAGCCCTTAGACTCAATACTGAGATTGGAATACCGACTCACTCAGAAGGGATACTGGTCTCATGGGAGCACAATGGATTCTGCCCAAAGGAATTCTAAACCAATAACCACAGCTCTGTTATCTATTGTCTCACTAAGGAAATCTCATCTTCTCAGAACCATTCCTCTCCTATAGCTATCAACGACTATTGTTACTCCTTTCTGAAAAGCCTCCGAAGGCAGAAAGGGGGTTGCCATGGATACAGAGACAGACTCAAGATTAAAGTCTTTATTAAATTCACCACCGTAAACTTTACACCAATCATGGACTATAAAACATGATAACAGTGAATGTACTGTGAACCAATAAGCTTATGGATCGTAATTGGTACCAACTAGAGAAGCAGTTCTCAATCTGTAGGTCCCCAGGTGTTTTGGCCTACAACTCCCAGAAATCCCAGCTAGAGGACCAGCTGTTAGGATTTCTGGGAGTTGAAGGCCAAAACATCTGGGGGGCCACAGGTTGAGAACCACTGAACTAGAGTAATTGTTGCACTCCAGGCCAGGAAAGCCCTCTGACTTTAAAACACCACACAGCTGAGTAGAAATGCAAGCAGTTTATTGAAGATATTTCAAAAGCAGTAGCAGTATTAAAAACACTCCATAAAAATAGGTAAATCCAATTAGGTAGAAAGAGAAGCAAGAACAAAAATTAGTCCATTGGAGTTCATGAAAAACAAATACAGAAACTTCCAAGGTAAAAATCCCAAACTTGAATCATGATTCAAAAAGGCACTTAACACATGAATCTATCCAAAGCAAGGTTTCCAAGGACCAGGAAATATGTCTTGACTTAATTCCAACAATGCTTCGTCTGAACTACAGATTATCTAATTGGAACTTTTATCCCCTAATCTACTCATTGTCCCAAGCGGCCAGGAATGGATTTTGTTTCAGCCTTGACTCTGTTATCAATCTCTCTCTGAGCTTGGCAAAACGCTTAAGAGATTGGGTTGTTTGCCTGTGCTGACTAAAAACATGCCTTCTATCTACTGGCTCATTAATTTCTGTAGCTGGTCCAGGTGCCAAGCTATTCTCAGGCTCAAAGTCATGGGAATTTTCTGGCAGCAATTCAGGCCCTCTTCCAGGAACCATACCATCATCCCCAAACCTTTCAGGAACATTATAATCAGAAAAGACACTTTGAACAGGAATCCCATTGTCATTCTCTGCATCAATATCAACCTCATCATTAGATACATAAACCTCAATGTCATTCACAACATCCAGAGTACCCTGATCATTAGACACAATCACAGGCTGAACTTCAACAGTAATGTTTCTTAGGTACTGTTCCATTATTTAGGCAGAGGCCAAAAGAGGGTGCTAGACAGGGAAGGGCAGTCCATTTTATGGGGGACGGGGGAGGTTGAAGGACTAAAGCCATTTTCTCCTGTTTTCCTGTTATTCCCCCCACCCACCCATGTCGCCATCGTGGAAACAGACCTCGTTTATGAAATGGAAAGTGGGGGGGGGGATAACCCCTTCAACCCGCCCTCCCAAAATGGACTATCCTTCTCTGTCTAGTGCCCCCTTTTGGCCTCCGCCCAGATAATGGAACAGTACCATCTATTATTCCCAAAATGTCTATAAAATATCAATATCAGATCAAGGAAACTTTCCCTGGCAACCATCTTTGGCCAACTGAAGCAATAAAGCAATCTCTGACTCAATTTTGTGCGTCTTAATTGAACCAATGGGAGCTGGCATGTCGGGAAGGATCCTGATATTCCAGAGAACAATATCATTAATAAAATGTACAGAGCTACATATCTATGAAATGCAATTAAAATATCTGTATCTATTTAAAACTTTATGCAATAGCACTGCTCAAAATAAGGAGTCTCTGTGATGTATATATTTGATATTCATTGATCAAGTCCATTCCACTTGGGAAAAACTGAGCATTTTTTTCTATGAACAGAAATATTTAATACTGTATTGGACAAAATACAGTCCATATCTGCATATGCAACCAGCTTATTGAGATGGTTATGCAGTTTCTTGGTAGCATATTTTATATATGCATATAGTACTGTAGCTTTAGCCAATGTTTCAAAGCACTTCCAAAACGTTTGCTTGCTTTTGGATTTAATGCTTAGCCACGGCAATAAGATTTTTTCCTTTTTTCCTCTTTTAATTATTTAGGTATTTATACATCGCCTTGTACCTAAAGATCTCGGCAGTTTACAGTAACTTTCTACAAAATTTTATTCTGTTCTATTTTCTAATTACATTATATTTCAATGATTTTGTTTGCATTGCATAACATAATTCTGCTTTATGGAGAATGACAAACAACTATGCAAAATATTAAAACACCAACACTGACTGTTGAAAATCTTACTGGACTTGATCTGGCTGCAGAAATATTGCTTGCACAATATATTACTTGCTTAAGGGCCATCTGAGCTAAACACTTAAAAAGAAGTTGCAATTGCCAGCATCCAGTGTGAATACAAATCTGAAACGATGTGTACTCATGATTCATCATGTCCACTGCCAGGAACTTCAGCGTCTGCTCTGGGACACTGCTTTAGAGACCGAACGGATCAAAGTGGCTTTGTCCGCGAAGAACCAAGCAAATGCTTCACAGCATGCTGCCGAGTTGTCAGGGATCCCGCCTTGAATGGCAGGATTTAACAGTCCTCTGACAATCTGGAACAGCTCCGCTTGACAGTTCTTTGTGGATGCAATATTGGTTTATCAAAACTGAGACATGGTATGAATATAACAGGAAATATTTAGATAACTGATATAGCAAGAGTCATCATTTGGTAATAAAAGCAGCAAAAAAAACCCCACAGTATACCAGATGGGTATATAATAATAATAAAATAATAATAATAACTTTATTTCTTGTGAGTCGCCCTCCACCGATGGTGCTCCGGGCGACTTACATCATTTAAAAATACATCTAATTAAAAACACGGGTTCAAAGAATCACAAAGGGCCCAATCCCCAAGATTAGTCAATCCCCAAACGCCTGGCGGAAGAGCCAAGTTTTCAGCTCGGACAGGAATCTGGCTGGGGCCGATATGGCCCTAAGAGCAGGCGGAAGTGTATTCCAGATTACAGGAGCCACCACAGAGAAAGCTCTCCGTCGGGTCTTTGTCAGCCGGGCCTCTCTCACCCCTGGGATAACTATACAGTCACCATTTATTTCACGCGATATGTAGTAGTTATGGCAAGGTGACTGGACAAGACTCATCCAGTGACTCACAATCCTTCCAAGAATGAAGTATGAGACAGATGTGAAAAACTGTTGAAAGACAATGCTGGACTTCAGCAGGAAAATGTTCACACACCAAAGGAGGATTTCTTGTTAACCATAGGTGATTTGAATGCAAAATTAGAACATAATTAAATATTGTAGAAAAATTGGCCCAGTATCAAGAACAGATTGTGCCTTATCTAAAAAATACACCAAAATATACTTATCTCTTCTTCTTTTGTGTCATGTACAAATGACTTCACGTGGAATTTTGACTGAATTATGAGGTCATTAAAGAACTCCAGGAACGCTAAGGAATGCAGAAGGAACAACAAGGGATGCTGAGTGATGAGGAGTGCATCAGCTCCCCCTGGTGGCCAGAGTTTGCCTCTGTTCGTCTATATGTTGCGTATGTGACAAACAGCAGGAATTGTCTGCTAGTATGTGTACCTGTAATCCGCTCTGAGTCCCCTTCGGGGTGAGAAGAGCGGAATATAAATAAAGTAAATAAAATAAATAAAGTAAATAATTGGAAACAGAGGAACAATATTTTAATATTAAATATGTCTACTGGCCAATGTAAAATTTACAACATAGGTAAAAGTAAAGGTTTCCCATGACATTAAGTCTAGTCATGTCCGACTCTGGGGGTTGGTGCTCACCTCCATTTCTCAGCCGAAGAGCCGGCGTTGTCTGTAGACGCCTTCTAGGTAATGTGGCTGGCATGACTGCATGGAGCGCTGTTACCTTCCCATAGAAGCGATACCTATTGATCTACCCACACTTGCATGTTTTCGAACTGCTAGATTGGTAGAAGCTGGGCTAACAGTGGGAGCTCACCCTGCTCCCTGGATTTGAACCGATGACCTTTCGGTCAGCAAGTTCAGCAGCTCAGTGGTTTAACTTGCTACGCCGCCAGGCATAGATTTTAGGAAATAATGCGTTGAGACAGAATCCTAACTGGAAGTAAGCCTTACTGCATTCCATGAGGTTTACTTGTTGATAAATAATGCACAGAATTGTGTTGCAAGTCATATGCATGAAAAGATCCTTAAGAATATCCCTATGGTTCCAGGTAAAAGTATGTTAGAAAGACTGGTAGGTTTTGAGGCTTCCTTCATTATTTTGCAATTAAGATTTTACACTCCAGACATGCCATTAAATTATAGCTTTAATTGCAATACTGTACTATATTTGATCATTTTTGCCTCTTATTCTCCCTCAGTGTGCTGTACTTGTACAGTGCATATTTTGGGAATTTAATGCTGGTGTTTAAAGCAAAAGCATAAGAAACAACAAAGAAAGAAGACGGTGTGTCACAGGAAAACCAACTCGGTATCATTGCATTGGGCCTTAGACTGCTTTTTTAAATATTTCAAACAGCTGAGAAGCCGTTACAGGGATTCATTCAGTATTTCATGAAAAAGGCTTAGAAACATGTATACTAAGTTCTCTTCTCAGTGCTCAACCCAACAATTTGAATATTAAAACTTGTGGAACATTACCAGCAATTGCACATCTATAGTTCTTGCTTATGCTGCTATCTTTATTTTGCATAAAAGCAAGGCATAATAATAGGTTGGATAATCCTTTCCTTTACACTGGCCTGCAAAATTGAAGGTCATAAAATGTACGCTGCTTTTACAGGAATTTGGCATTCCAAAGCCACAGATGACCTCAGATTTGCTCTGTCACTTACAACTTTTTTCCACAACTTGCTTTGATGTTTTCATTTTGCAATATGTGGCTTTGGGGAGTAAACAGTAAGAAAGTCTTCTTTTAAAAGATTTCTGTACAAAACAGTTATTTCAAAATACATTGAGTACATGTTTGATTGTTCATTCCTGATAAGTCTCGGCCACCTGGTTCTTCAATTTTGCTCAGCAATTTGTACCTAGTAATTTTGGGGGAGCATAAGCACCAGCACCACCATGTCCAGTTGCTAAGAAATATTAAGGCAGCTGTTGTTGTGGAGCCCTCCCAGGAATAATAAAGTTAGTCTGCAATCCATTCTGTGGCTGTTTGTTTAGCAGTAAGAGACACTGAAGAAATAGAAGGCACTTCTAAGTAGACACTGTCCTTGAATCCTTTACATTTAAGGACATACTCAATGATAATGAATGGGAAAAGTGATCTGAACTTTCCTAGAAACTATTAATACCATGCCTGACCTCCTCCACTTATCAACAGGTCCTAGGTAGGTGATAAAGGATATCACTCCATTGCTACTTCAGCAGGGCCCCCTGGTGGCGCAGCGGATTAAACCGTTGAGCTGTTAAACTTGCTGACCAAAAAGTTGGTGGCTTGAATCAGGGGAGCGGGGGGAGCTCCCGCTGTTAGGCCCAGCTTCTGCCAATCTAGCAGGTTGTGAGTAGATCAATAGATACCGCTTCTGTAGGAAAGTAATGGTGCTCCATGCAGTCATGCTTTGGGACCAGGCGTTTGGGCGATGTGGAGCAGTGGACGGACAATTTGAGTATGATAGGGTTGTGTTGGCAGACTACGGATTGGTTTGGACAGTCTATGAATGTGGAATGGGGATTATGTGGGTATTTTGATATGTAACTGTTTTAATCTGCCTTGTTGTAATTTTGATAAGTTGTTTTTTGTTTCTGGGTATGACTTTGTTAGCCGCCCTGAGTCCCCTTTCGGGGGTAGAGAAGGGCGGGTTAGAAATGAAATGAATAAATAAATAAATGCTGACCACATGACTTTGGAGGCATCTATGGACAACTCTGGCTCTTTGATTTAGAAATGGAGATGAGCACAACCCCCCAGTCAGACACAATGTCAAGGGGAAACCTTTAGCTTTTCCTCTTTACTTCAGCCATTGTCTGTGCCTTCACTGGCATGGAAGCACCACTTTATTCTTCACCCTCAGTAGCAAATATTTTGGGTTGGGCCAGTTAAATATGGGGCAGACATGTAGCAGGGAGCTATGGCTTGTTCACTGCTTTGTAGTATCTGCCTAATGTGGGCTCTCCATGTCTCCTGACCTTTCCACGCGCCAAATAGCAGTGTTGATATGGTGAGCAACTACTAAATCTGGATGCCACTTTAGCATGAATCACTTCCCATTCTCCAGAACAGTTCCAATCTTCGTTTAATTTCCTTTCCAACATTGTTTAATGAGTTATCAACAGTATGACCTAGTTGCATAATAGGAACATTTTTTAACAAAACCACCAAGCAACTCACCAGCCATTGCACAACATGAGGAACTATATTAAGGGGTCACAATCCCCCCCCCCCAAAAGAAAGGTTTTCAGAGTTTATTTATTTAAAACTTTTGTACCCCGACCTTCTCACCTCTATCGAGGGACTCAGACCGGCATAACAGCAAAGATTCAATGCTATACAGTTTAAAAATAACTACAACAACATATTAAAATACATAAAAATCCCAGCATAAAACCACATCGCCACTAAAACAATTCCACTTGATCTGTAAACGTGGTCATACATTCAGACAATAGCCAATCTCAGCCTATTCTGGGAAGGCCTGGTTCCACATCCAAGTCTTCACCAGCCTCCTAAAAGACAACAGAGAGGGGGCAGACCTAGCATCACTTGGGAGAGAGTTCCACAGCAGAGGGGCGACCACAGAGAAGGCCCTGTCTCTCGTCCCCACCAGTCGCACTTGCGAAGCTGGCGGGATCGAGAGCAGGGCCTCTCCGGAGGATCTTCATGTCCTTGATGGTTCATAGGGGAGAATTCGTTCGGACAAGTAAACTGGGCCGGAACCGTATAGGGTTTTATAAGTTAAAACCAGCACTTTGAATTGTGCTAGAAACTAATTGGCAGCCAATGGAGCTGGCGCAACAAGGGAGTTGTATGCTCCCTGTATCCTGCTCCTGTTAGGAACCTGGCTGCCAAGCGTTGGACTAATTGCAGTTTCCGAGCAGTCTTCAGAGGCAACCCCACGTGGAGAGTGTTGCAGTAGTCTATTTGAGATGTAAACAGAGCATGGACTACCATGGTTTAGATCAGCGTTTTTCAACCTGGGGGTCAGGACTCCTGTGGGGGCCCACTAGGGATTGCCAAAGACCATCAGACAATACAATTTTTATGTTGGTCATGGGTGTTCTGTATTGGAAGTTTGGCCCAATGCTATGATTGGTGGGGTTCAGAATGCTCTTTGATTATAGGTGAACTATAAATCCCAGCAATTACAGCTCCCAAATTTTCCTCAAACTCCATCAGTCTTCACATTTGGACATATTGCGTATTCGTGCCAAGTTTGGTGCAGATCTATAATTGTTTGTGTTATATGGTTATTGATTGTTTTGGTTTGCTCGTGTTTTGATTAGAGGGGAGAGACTGCCTTGTGTAAATTGCCCCGAGTTGCCTTCGGGCTGAGAGGGGCGGTATAGAAATGTGATAAGTAAATAAATAAATAAATTTGAGTCCACTGTGCTCTCTGGATGTAGGTGATCTACAACGCCAAAATGCAAGACTCAAGATCAATGCCCACCCAATCCTTCCAGTCTTTTCTGTTGATCATAGGAGTTCTGTGTGCCAAGTTTAGCTGAATTCAATCACTAGTGGAGTTCAAAATGCTATTTGATTATAGTTGAACTATAAATACCAAAAACTATAACTCCCAAATGACCAATTATTTCTCCCAAATGACAAAATCACACCCCCCCCCCCCAAACCCCACCGGTATTCAAATTTGGGCATATCGGGTACTTGTGTCAAATTTGGTCCAGTGAATGAAAATATATCCTGCATATCAAATATTTACATTACAATTCATAAGTTGAAAAATTACAGTTATTAAGTAGCAATGAATATATTTTATGGTTAAGGGGTCACGGCATCAGGAAGATGAAATATTTGGTTCACAAAGAAACAAATGAATGTACTATCCAACTGAAGCATCTCTCCATAAGTCCAAATTAGTAACACTCTTCTTCAGAAACGAAAATGTTAGCACTCTTTTATAACAGGAGCAAAGGTGAGATTTGTATAGAGCAGGCATGGGCCAACTTGGGGCCTCCCTCCAGGTGTTTTGGACTTCAACTCCCACCATTCCTAACAGCTTCAGGCCCCTTCCTTTCCCCCATTTTCTGGCTGAGGGGGGGGGGGAGAAAGGGGCCCGAGGCTGTTAAAAATGGTGGGAGTTGAAGTCCAAAACACCTGGAGCGAGGCCCCAAGTCCCGGAATATGCACCAGGAATGTGGCGCAGCTGGCTGGGAGTCAGGTGCATAAGATCTCTACTGACCAGAAGGTCATGAGTTTGAGGCCTGCCCAGGTCGGGGTGAGCTCTTGACCAATTGTGTAGCTCATTGTCTGTCTATATATGTTGTATGTCTATGGCATTGAATGTTTGCCTGTATTTGTGCATTGTGATCTGCCCTGAGTCCCCTACGGGGTGAGAAGGGCGGAATATAAATGATGTAAATAAATAAATAAATAAATATGCAATCTGGTGGAAATGAGAAACAGGGCCTTCTCTGTGGCGGCCCCTCGGCTATGGAACTCTCTCCCGAGCGAGATCAGATCTGTTCCCTCCCTCCCTCTTGTCCTTCAGGAGGCTAGTGAAATCCTGGCTATGGAATGAAGTATTCCCAGAATAATGGCTGAGATTGGTTTCAAACCAAAGTGAGCGACCACATATGCGGACTGAGTTGAACAGGGCCTTCTCTATGGTGGCCCCTCAGCTATGGAACTGTCTCCTGAGTGAGATCAGATCTGCTCCCTCCTTCCCTCCCTCTTGTCCTTCAGGAGGCTAGTGAAATCCTAGCTATGGAGCAAAGCATTCCCAGAATAATGGCTGAGAAAGTGAGCAACCACATATGTGGACTGAGTTGAACATGATTTTATTTTGGCGATTTGGCTTATAGGTATTTATGTTTCTTCATATCATGATCTGATCACCATGCTCAATATATCCCCTATGCATGGGGGTATTGGGATAATGATACAAAAGGTTGGCTAGGGTAGATCCTCTCTCACTCATACTCAGCGCCCGCCCATGAAACTCACCCTCCTCCCCCAAATCAAAATCCTGGCTCCAGGGCCAGCAGGCTATATGTATTTTAATCTGGTATTGTTGTAGGATGTTTTAATTTGTATTAGTAGAAGATGGGGATATAAAAGTTTTAAATAAATAAACAAATTAAATGAATGAAGCGTGCCCTCAGATGCTCTCCTCCTCCTCCTCCTCTCCTGACATCCCTTCAGTTTTTCCCAGTTTAACCGGGTGTCCATCCCTTGCACTCACCAACCAACCCTGGCATCGTCCAAAAAGCCACCCACCATGCTTGGCAGGCACCCAGCACCTCAGCCTCCGACTCTCTCTCTCTCTCTTTCTGTCTTTTGGGCCAAGCGGCTTCCCCTTGTCCTTCCACGGGGCAGACCCATTGGCTGGGAGGGTCGGTGAGGGAACAGTCCCAAAAGAAAGCCCGACAAGCCCTGAGCCTGGTTTGAGAGGAACCCGGCGGAGACGCGCCAAGGTCTTGAAGCCGGGGCTTGGCGGGTGGAACGGAGTGGAGGAGGGCGAGGAGAGGGCGGGGGGCTTGCTTAGCTACTTAGAGTCACCTTACCTGGGTCTCTGCTGCTGCTGCTGCTTGGGGGTGTGGGCGCGCTGGGCGGCGGCTGAAGCCAGGAGCAGCCCCAAGGCCAAGGCAAAGGCGCAGGGCACTGAGGACAGGGCGGCGGCGCTCATGATGCGCTCCAAGCCGGGCAGTCGGGGCTCCTGGGCGGCGAAGGCGTGGGGCTTGGGCTTGGGGGGAGGCACCTTTATAAGGGGGCTGGCCAGCCCGGTTCCCCTCGGAGGAGTGTCTGTCTGGGCGAAGAAGAGCCCATTTGTTGGCGAAAGCGAGGAGGGGAGGAGAGAAGCCATGAGGCCCATTTATGTATTGAAAACTTTTCTTTCCCAATTTTCTCCACCTCCGAAGAGGGACTCAGACCGGCTCACAGCAAGGATTCAATGCAATACGAGGGCGGGTCAATAAGTCCGTGACTTTTTGAATTTCCCGCCTCTGAACTGAAAGGGCAACACTGCTCCTGTCAACAGGCATCTGTCAGTTGACTCCTGTCAAAATTGGAACAAGCCGCGTCATTTAGTTTGTGTTTGACAGCCATTCATAGCAGACTACCATGTGATTTGAAGAGAAAATGGAAAAAAGTGCATTTTGTGCGCTCATTAAGCTTTTTTTTTTTGCAGAAAAAACCTCACCAAACCAAGGCTAAGCTTGAGAAATACTATGGGGACTCTGCACCATCCATTTCAATGGTAAAAAAAGTGGTTTACTGCGGTGTTTCCCAACCTTTTTTGAGCCGCGGCACACTTTTAACATTTAAAAAATCCGGGGGGCACACCACCAAACAAAATGACACGAAATGACACTGGGAGCAGCTGCTGGGAGTGCCAAAGCCGGGGGAGGGGGAGGAGCCAGGCCACGCCATGCCCCGCCCCTCCCCCAGCTTCAGTTCTCCCACAGCTTCGCCAGCCTTGAGGGGGCAGTGCCAAGCCAGCATTGTGCTGGCTCTGCCACCGCTGGCTTGGCACTGCCCCCTCAAGGCTGGCAAAGCTGTGGGAGCGCCTAAGCCGGGGGAGGGGGTGGAGCCAGGCCACGCCATGCCCCTCCCCCTGGCTTCAGTTCTCCCACAGCGCCCCGGCCCCTTCTTATTTTTCTTCGCCGCCCGCCCGGCCCTCCTCCTCTCCCCAAGCAGCAGGAGTTCGGCAGGAGGAGGGGGGAAGGAAGGGGGGCAGAGAGATTTTCTCGCGGCACACCTGATGCTTGCTCACGGCACACTAGTGTGCCATGGCACACTGGTTGAGAAACACTGGTTTACTGAATTTCGTTGTGGCCGTACAAGCACAGAAGATGCCGAATGTTCTGGACGCCCAGTTTTATTTATTTATTATTTCAATTTATATACCACCCTTTCCAACAGGCTCAGGGTAGTTCACAACATACAAGCATAACATCAATAAAATAGCACTAAAACAATAAAAACACCAGAACACTAAAACAATATTTCTGTCGGCACACGACAGAGAATGGCTAAGAGTGAAATGCCTGCCGAAGTTGAGGTCTCTACACCCAAAACAATTGAAAAAGTTGAAGTCCCATAGGCCCAGAGAGCCTGTTCTGTGCAAGCTATTTGCCCCCTTGTCATGGACGGCCCCTCGTGGACCTTGGGCGAGTCATACACTCTCAGCGCACGAAATGGAGCCCCCGGTGGTGCAGTGGGTTAAACCCTTGTGCTGGCAGGATTGAAGGCCGACAGGTAAGGTAAAGTCGTGTCCGACTCTGGGGTGTGGTGCTCATCTCCATTTCTAAGCCGAAGAGCCAGTGTTGTCTGTAGAAACCTCCAAGGTCATGTGGCTGGCATGACTACATGGAGTGCTGTTACCTTCCTGCAGAAGCAGTACTTATTGATCTACTCACACTTTAATGTTTTTTAACTGCTAGGTTGATAGGTGCTGGGGTTAACAGAGGGAGCTCACCTTGCTCCCCAGATTTGAACTGCTGTCCTTTTGGTCAGCAAGTTCAGTAGCTCAGCTGTTTAACTCGCTGTGCCACATGTGTGTGTGTGTCCAGTACCTCTTCAAATACTATGTTGTAAAAATATTCGTAGTTTTGTTAAATTGTTATAATTCTTAGTACCACTTTACACATTATGTAATCCATTTTGTGGAGGTCAGTGGCCTGCCTCAAGATATATTATGACTACTAAGAAGCCCAAGGAATGAGTCAAAGGCTGGCCAAAGACATTTTGTTGCCAGGGGTGGAGCTGCAGATGACCCAATTTATTTTGGCAATTTTAGCAAAAAACCAAAAAACCATTAGTTTCTAGAGTCTTCCTGGAACAGATGACCACACATTCCAAAAAGGAGAGATGTAGTAATGAGAGATTCCAACTATCTTGATATTTGTTGAGTATCTGTCAATTTCGGGTTCAGTGTTATAATAAACTAGCTTGGGGACCCGGCCCTGCCCGGGTCATTTGAGAAGTGCAGCAGGATGTAGAGTGGGTCATGGGGGCTCTGTGTGCCAAGTTTAGTCTTGATCCATCATTATTGGGAGTTGCAGTGGTATCATGAAATTACTGAAGGTAGTGCAAGTCCCATCATCTCTGTGTGTCCCGTCCCCCCCAAAGTGTCGTAGGATGTAGATTGGGTCATGGGGGCTCTGTGTGCTAAGTTTGGTCTGTATTGGTGAATGGATGAGGGATGCATTGTTTTTCGGAAGTGAGTGAAGGTACTTCAAGTCCCATCATCCGTGGTCCGTCTCACAGTAAACTGCACCAGGCTGTAGAGTGGGTCATGAGGGCTCTGTGTGCCAGATTTGGTGTTGATCAGTCATTGGATTAGGTTTGTAGCAGGATTGGGAAGTGAGGGAAGGTACTGCAAGTCCCATCATCCATGTTCTGTCCCCCTCCAAACTTCAGTAGGCTGTAGAGTGGGTCACTGGGGCTCTGTGTGCCAAGTGTGGACTTTCTCGGTGTTTGTTGGGGGCCAAAGTGGTCTGTGGGAACAGAGGGGTGTAAAAGTACTACAAATCCCATCATCCATTGTCAGTCCTCCCCCAAACCTCACCAGGACGTGAAGGCAGTCATGGGGGTTATGTATGCCAAGTTTGGTCTCGATCAGTGATTGGATGAGGGTTGCAGCGGACTTGGGAAGTGAGTAGAGGCACTTCAAGTCCCATCATCCATGGCCCACCCTCCTCCGAACTGCACCAGGACGTAGAGTGGGTCATGGGGGCTGTGTATGCTGAGTGTGGTCTGTATTGGTCCTTTTTGGTGGCCTCAGTGGTCTGTGGGAACCAAAGTCTTGGAAAGTACTACAAATCCCATAATACGTGGGTCATGTCATAGGGGGGTTATGTGTACCAAGTTTGGTGCAGGGCCATCACCCGCGCTGGTCGCTGTGGCCTGTGAAAGTGGCTGCCACATATCCGCCCTGGCCTGTGAAAGTATACCGGTGTAAAACAGAAAAGAGTAATGTAGAGGCCTGGATTCTGGGTTGCTGGCTTTTTTCCCCTCAGTGGGAAGAAACCCTGTTGTTTGAATGTAGAGGCCTGGATTCTGGGATGCTGGCTTTTTTCCCCTCAGTGGGAAGAAACCCTGTTGTTTGAATGTCGAGGCATGGATTCTGGGATGCTGGCTTTTTCCCCTCAGTGGGAAGAAATCCTGTTGTTTGAATGTAGAGGCCTGGATTCTGGGTTGCTGGCTTTTTCCCCTCAGTGGGAAGAAATCCTGTTGTTTGAATGTAGAGGCCTGGATTCTGGGTTGCTGGCTTTTTCCCTCAGTGGGAAGAAATCCTGTTGTTTGAATGTAGAGGCCTGGATTCTGGGATGCTGGCTTTTTCCCCTCAGTGGGAAGAAATCCTGTTGTTTGAATGTAGAGGCCTGGATTCTGGGATGCTGGCTTTTCCCCCTCAGTGGGAAGAAATCCTGTTGTTTGAATGTAGAGGCCTGGATTCTGGGTTGCTGGCTTTTTTCCCCTCAGTGGGAAGAAATCCTGTTGTTTGAATGTAGAGGCCTGGATTCTGGGTTGCTGGCTTTTTCCCCTCAGTGGGAAGAAATCCTGTTGTTTGAATGTAGAGGCCTGGATTCTGGGATGCTGGCTTTTCCCCTCAGTGGGAAGAAATCCTGTTGTTTGAATGTAGAGGCCTGGATTTTGGGTTGCTGGCTTTTCCCCTCAGTGGGAAGAAATCCTGTTGTTTGAATGTAGAGGCCTGGATTCTGGGTTGCTGGCTTTTTTCCCCAGTGGGAAGAAATCCTGTTGTTTGAATGTAGAGACCTGGACTCTGGGTTGCTGGCTTTTTTCCCCTCAGTGGGAAGAAATCCTGTTGTTTGAATGTAGAGGCCTGGATTCTGGGTTGCTGGCTTTTTCCCCCCTCAGTGGGAAGAAATCCTGTTGTTTGAATGTAGAGGCCTGGATTCTGGGATGCTGGCTTTTTTCCCCTCAGTGGGAAGAAATCCTGTTGTTTGAATGTAGAGGCCTGGATTCTGGGATGCTGGCTTTTTTTTCCCCTCAGTGGGAAGAAATCCTGTTGTTTGAATGTAGAGGCCTGGATTCTGGGATGCTGGCTTTTTTCCCCCTCAGTGGGAAGAAATCCTGTTGTTTGAATGTAGAGGCCTGGATTCTGGGCTTGTGGGAAGAAATCTTGTTTGCCTTTTTGCCCCCTCAGTGGGAAGAAATCCAGTTGATTGAATGAAGAGGCCTGGATTGTGGGTTGCGGGCTTTTTCCCCTCAGTGGGAAGAAATCCTGTTGTTTGAATGTAGAGGCCTGGATTCTGGGATGCTGGCTTTTTTCCCCTCAGTGGGAAGAAATCCTGTTGTTTGAATGTAGAGGCCTGGATTCTGGGTTGCTGGCTTTTTTCCCCTCAGTGGGAAGAAAAATGTAGAGGCCTGTTGTTTGTGGGAAGAAATCCTGTGTTTGAGAGGCCTGGATTCTGGGATGCTGGCTTTTTTCCCTCAGTGGGAAGAAATCCTGTTGTTTGAATGTAGAGGCCTGGATTCTGGGTTGCTGGCTTTTTTCCCCTCAGTGGGAAGAAATCCTGTTGTTTGAATGTAGAGGCCTGGATTCTGAGATGCTGGCTTTTTCCCCTCAGTGGGAAGAAATCCTGTTGTTTGAATGTAGAGGCCTGGATTCTGGGATGCTGGCTTTTTTCCCCTCAGTGGGAAGAAATCCTGTTGTTTGAATGTAGAGGCCTGGATTCTGGGATGCTGGCTTTTTTCCCCTCAGTGGGAAGAAATCCGGTTGTTTGAATGTAGAGGCCTGGATTCTGGGATGCTGGCTTTTTTTTCTCAGTGGGAAGAAATCCTGTTGTTTGAATGTAGAGGCCTGATTCTGGGTTGCTGGCTTTTTCCCTCAGTGGGAAGAAATCCTGTTGTTTGAATGTAGAGGCCTGGATTCTGAGATGCTGGCTTTTTTCCCCTCAGTGGGAAGAAATCCTGTTGTTTGAATGTAGAGGCCTGGATTCTGGGTTGCTGGCTAATCAGTGGCTATCAATGCCCTCTGTCTGGTGCCTTAGAATTTTGGAGTGGCGAGGCTGTCCAATCAAAGGACTTTATGCATATAGCTGCCACATATCCGTCCTTCCGCCCTCCGCATACACACATACACACAAACATTCCGTTTTATAAAGGTATACAGATAAATAAATAATAAATAAATAAATGCAGAGCAGAGCAGAGCAGAGCAGAGCAGAGCAGAGCAGAGCAGAATAGAAAACCGGCAAAAGAAGACTTCCCATGGACAGTTCCTGGGAAAAATTGAGAGCAAAATTGACAAAGAAAAAAACATGGATGTGGCTCACAAATGGAACTTTGAAAAAGGAGACAGAGGGCCTGATTCTTGCAGCCCAAGAACAAGCCATTAGAACTAAGACCATCCAAGCCAGAATTGAAAAGTCGATGACAGATTCCAAGTGTAGACTCTGCAAGGAAGCAGATGAAATGATAGATCACATCTTCAGCTGCTGCAGGAATATCGTACAGACAGACTATAAGCAGAGGCATAATACCATTGCTCAAATTATTCATTGGAACTTGTGCCACAAGTACCTTCTGCCTGTGACAAAGAACTGGTGGGATCACAAGCCTGAAAAAGTCACAGAGAATGAACACGTGAAACTATTCTGGGACTTCCGAATTCAGACTGACAGAGTTTTGGAGCACAATACTCCTGACCTCACAATCATTTTTAAAAACCAATTATGGATTGTTGATGTTGCAACCCCATGAAATGGCAGGATTGAAGAAAAACAACTGGAAAAGCTGACACGATATGAGGGTTTAAAGATCAAACTGCAAAGACTCTGGCACAAGCCAGTCAAAGTAGTCCCTGTGGTGATCGGCACACTGGGTGCAGTACCTAAAAACCTTGGCCTGCACTTAAACACAATCAGTGCTGGGAAAATTAACATTTGTCAGCTGCAAAAGGCCACCCTACTTGAATCTGCATGCATTATTCACCGATACATCACACAGTCGTAGACACTTGAGAAGTGTCCCGACGTGTGATCCAATACAACAGCCAGCATAGTGAACTTGTTTGCTGTGTACTAATCTTGTTGTGTTTCTAATAATAATAATAATAATAATTTATTTCTAGACCTCTCTCTCTCTCCGAAGGCACCCAGGGCAGTTTGCACACAAAAAAGGCAAGCATTCAATGCCTCAGGTGAGTACAAATGTATCAAAATAATAATAAAGCACAGTAAAAACAGTGAGCTTACAATGAAGAATTAGGCATTGAGATGAAAAATAAAACAAAACAATCCAATAAGACATAGTTAACTAAAACATAAGTAAACATTTCAACAAATACCCTAAAAGCAATTAAAAATACAATTACATTAAAAATGGCTGGTGCCGGTGTTCATTTAAAATGTATCATGTCAGCCATATAGTACAAGTGGGACTAGCCAGCATTCCAAATAGTTAAGGTGTCTTAGTTCTCCTCCTCTCCATATGCTAAAGTGCATAGGTGTGGTTTAAGAAGTTTTTTTAAAGGAGAGGAGGGTAGGAACAGTTTTTTTTACTTCTTTTGGGAGGGAGCTCCAGAGATGGTCAGCGATCGTGGAGAAGGCCCAACTCTCTCTTTCCCACCAACCAAGCTTGTGACAGAGGTGAGACCGAGAGGAGGGCCTCCTCCATTGACTGCAGTGTACGGGATGGTCTGTATAGGGAGATGCGATTAGACAAATAGTCTGGACCTGAACCATTTAGGGCTGTATAGGTAATGACCAGCACTTTGTATTTAGTCTGAAAGCAGACTGGCAACCAGCGGAGCTGCTGCAGCATGAGAGTCGACCTCCCAGTTAGCAATCTGGCTGCTGATCTCTGCACTAATTGCAGCTTCTGGACTATCCTCAAAGGCAGCCCCACGTAAAGAGAGTTGCAGTAGTCCAAACAGAATGTGACAATGCCCCCCCCCCCCCTCAATGTGAATTACATCAATAGAAGTATAGTCTCTAAATGGAAGGAAGTTATAGTGCTTTTCTATTTTGCTTTGTTTAGCTCTCAGGTGGATCCAGTTTTCAGCACTACAGTTCAAGAAGGATATTGATAAGCTGGAATGTGTCCAAAGGAGAGTAACCAAAATAGTAAAAGGTCTGGAAATCATGCCCAATGAGGAGCAAATTAGGGAGCTGGCCATGTTTGGCTTGAAGAAGAGTAGGTTGAGAAGAGATATGACAATAAAGTTTGAATATTTGAAAGGATGTCATATTGAGGAAGGGGCAAACTTGCTGTTCAGACTTGTGGCCCTCCAGGTGTTTTGGACTTCAGCTCCCAGAATTCCTGGCTATTGGGCAAGCTGGCAAGAACTTCTGGGAATTGAAGTGTGAAACACCTGGAGGGCCACACAAGTTTGACATCATTCCACTAGCGTCTTGGACATGGAGCAATTGATTCAAAAGGAAAAGAGATTCCACTGAAACATTAGGAGGAACTTCCTGATGGTTAGAGCTGTCCAACAGTGGAATATGCCGCTTCTGAGCGTGGTGGAGTTTTCCCCTGCCCCCAACCAGCATTGCATGGCTATTGGTGTTAACAATATCCAAACCTCTTCCCAGTTGTCCAATACATAGACGAAATGATAGCTGTAGTCCAAAGCTCTGGTAGTTGTATCACAGATAAATGTGAATTCCATTTTGCCTCTTAAGAAGAATTTGGCAGAGGCTTCTTTTAAAAATACGTTTAGAATATTTCAAATATTTACATGGGTTTTAGGAGGAACCATAGCTCTGAGGAAAAGCCTAGTTTTTGCAGGGTGGAAAAATTAATTTCACGCAGGGCAGTAAAGCAGTTCAAGATAGCCATAAGCTGCTTTGTTCTGGGGATAGGAACCGACTACCCAAGGGTATTCTGTACCATTACTGATTTCAGTATCTATTTTGACCCTAGGGGAAAACAAATCTGGGAGTTCCTACACACCCCAGGCTGATTCTGATTCAAAAAACAAGTAGTGGGAGATATGAAGGGAATATTTACAAAACATTTAAACGGGCTTGTTTTCATTTGAGTTAGAATGCTGGGCTAGGAAAAAACATCAATGTGTGGTGGAGCTTTTGAGTTGAAACTAAGCTGTTTTATTTCCCAAGTGTAGATAATAGTAATAATAATAATACACTTTATTTATATTCCACTTCATCTCCCTGGAGGGATTTAGAGCAGATTACAATACACATATGAGGCAAACATTTAATGCCTTTTACACACAGAGATGCAACACAAGACAAAGCCTTCCCCTTTTTTCCCATTTCTGGCATCCGGAGGCAATGCTCAACTCCTGCCATGGGAAGATGTCCTTGTTCAATTTTTCCATGCCGAGGAGCCTGTTGTCGATAGACATCTCCAATTGTGTTGCCAGCATGTCTGCATATCTGCATGGGGTGCCCTTTTACCTCTCTGCTGAGGCGGTACCTATTGATATACTCGCATTGCGTGCTTTTGAACTGCTAGGTTGGCAGAAGCTAGAGCTGACAGTCGGGAGCTCACCCTGACTCACAGCTTCTGATCAGCAGCTTTCCTGCAGCTAGCAGTTTAACTCACTGTGCTACTGTGGCTCCTAAGATCAGTTCCAAGTTATCATTAATGGAAACAGGGAGAACTCATGGGTAATAATACACTATCTGTTGGAGTTCAGCCTGTGATTGTGTCTAATGATCAGGGTACTCTGGATGTTGGGAATGACAATGCCTTTTTAAAAAAATGATGAGGGTGTTTTAGATGCAGAGAATGGCAATGGGATTCCTGTTCAAAGTGTCTTTGCTGATGAGAATATTCCTGAAGAGTTTGAGGATGATGGTATAGTCTCTGGAAGAGGGCCTGAATTGTTACCAGAAAATTTCCAGGACTTTGAGCCTGAGGAAAGCCCGGCACTTGGCCCAGCTGCAAAAATTAATGAGCCAGAAGACAGAAGGCATGTTTTCAGACAGAACAAACACACCAATCTCTTAGGCGTTCTGCCAGGCTGAGAGAGAAACTGATAAGAGAATCAAGGCTGCAAAGAAATCCTTTTCTGGTGGCTTGGGATGTAGAGTAGATTAGGGGATAAAAATGCCAAGTACAGAATCTGCAGCCAGACGAAGCAACATTGGAATTGAATTAAGATGTTTGTCCTGAACCTTGTAGCCTTGCCTTGGATAGATTCAAGTTATGCCTTGTTTGATTTCATGATTCAAGTTTGGAGTTTTACCTTGGAAGTTCCTGTGCTAGTTTTTCATGAACTCTGATGGATTTATTTTCTGGATTATTTGTTCCTGCTTATCTTTCTACCTACTTGGATATACCTATTTCTATGAAGTAGAAATTCCAGGACCTGTGTTATCTCAAAAGAACAAACTTTGCCAGGTTGGAACTCTTGGACCAAAACTCCTACCATCCCTGACCACTAAGCACCACTGTCCTGTTGAAGGTATCACTAATTCCAACTGATATTTAATGACATATCTGTTGAAACACTTCATCATTCTTTGTTTGTTTGCTCCAAATATGATAATATATGGACAAAATACAGGAACTAGATTTTTTTCACAGTGTTCTAAATGGCAAAGATGTTATAAAATTCCATATTTTCTGAACAACTCTGGTGCATTCTTTTGTAAGACTGTTGCAAATTTTATCCTTGAGATTAGTAACTTTTAAGTATGTTAACTTTTTATCCATGATTTAGTCTTGTTGTACACATATACCTGTATATACCTGTGTTGTGATTTTGTTTTTGTAGGCCAATAAAGGCTGTGTGTGTGTGATATCTTTGAACATAAGTCTCTAGTTCACGTATCTGCAAACTTTGGCTCTCTCTTAAGCGGCTGAGGGGGGAAAGGAAGGGGGGAAAGGAAGGTTGTTAGGAATTGTGGGAGTAGAAGTCCAAAAAACCTGGAGGGCCAAAGTTTGCCCTTGCCTGCTCTAGTCTATACCTTTTTTTTAATCAAATCAAAGAAAATAAATGAAATAAAGGGTTTATTTTTGCAATCAATGTGTTGTCAAAAACGTTCATGGTAAGGGTCACTGGGTTACTGTGAGTTTTCCGGGCTGTATGGCCATGTTTCAGAAGCATTCTCTCCTGATGTTTTGCAGGCATCCTCAGAGGTTGTGAGGTCGGTTGGAAACTAGACAAGTGAGGTTTATATATCTGTGGAATATCCAGGGTGGGAGAAAGAACTCTTGTCTGCTTGAGGCAAGTGTGAATGTTGCAATTGGCCACCTTGTTTAGCACTTAATGGTCTTACAGCTTTGAAGACTGGCTGGTTGCTGCCTGGGGGGAATCCTTTGTTGGGAGGTGTTAGCTGGCCCTGATTGTTTTATGTCAGGAATTCACCTGTTTTTGAGTGTTGCTTTTTATTTATTGTCCTGTTATTAGAGTTTTTAAAAAACTGGTAGCCAGATTTTGTTCATTGTCATGGTTTCCTCCTTTATGTTGAAATTGCCCACATGCTTGTGGATTTCAGTGGCTTCTCTGTGTAGTCTGACATTGTGGTTGTTAGAGTGGTTCAGCATTTCTGTGCTCTCAAATAATATGCTGTTTCCAGGTTGGTTCATAAGGTGCTCTGCTATGGCTGACTTCTCAGGTTGAGTTAGTCTGCAGTGCCTTTCATGTTCCTTGATTTGTGCTTGGGCAATGCTGCTTTTGGTAGTTTCTCTGTGGACTTGTCAATAGCTGCATGGTAAATGGTAGACTACTGCGGAGGTGAGAGGATCCCTCTTGTCTTTTGCTGAACATAGCATTTGTTGGACTTTCTTAGTGAGTCTGTAGATAGTTTGTAGGTTGTGTTGCTTCATCAGCTTTCTTATGTGGTCAGTGGTTCCATTGATGTATGGTAAGAACACTTTTCTTCTGGGTAGATCTTTGTCTTTACTCTCATGACTTGTTCTTCTGATGTCTGTATTGGAGTATCCATTGACCTGTAAAGCCCAGTTTAGGTAGTTCAGTTCACCTTGGAGGAAATGGATTTCACAGATTATTTTTGCACGGTCTGCCAGGGTTTTAATTGTGCTTCTTTTATTATTGGTTTTTGCAACCAGTTTGGATATTTGTGGTCATTTACTTTGTCTAAGCCATGTGGAAATTATTTTGATTGTTTCTATTGTACAAGTAGGTATTTGAAACTTTGGGGCAACATTTTTGGCATCGTATTTGGTTAGTTGCATGGTAAAACTGAATTAGTCATTCTTATTACCTAGTTTAACTAAAATGTCCTTAAAAGCTTTTCCAGAAATAAATATGATCTCTATTGTTATTTTTTAACTCTTAACATGTTTCTAATTAGCCATTTCAATGGTCACCTGGAGTGACAAATAAGCACCCCTAAGGCAAACAAATAATAAAAGTTTCACATTTTAGTTGTTTAGGCCTCTATTGTGCCACAAAAACTGACTTTTACTGCTGCTTTAATAAACTGCCTGTGTCATCCTGCGTCTGTCTAATGCTCTCCACTGGGAACATAACTGTCATACAATACCATACTTATAAAAGATGCAATCATGAGTTGGGTAAACGGCATTGCATATTTCCAGCAGGTTACTAGCTTGTGTCATTAAATGTGCAGTTTAGGAGCATACATACTTGGTGTTCAGACTGCTCCCTTCTAAAGTAGGCATGTGTTCAATAGTGCTTATTGAAATAACGTGTTTCAGGTATAATAGACATATATTGTTAGACAGAAGCTTCCATAATCTCTAACCTGTGTAGTTATTAATGCTGTGAATACTGGGATTTGTAGTACAAGAACATCTGGAAGGCTGCATGATCCCTGTCCCTGGAATAGATTAAATTTTAGCTGTGCTTATTCTAAGCACAAACAAATGGAGGTGTTTTTTGGTCACAATTAGGAGTACATCTACATTTATTGTATTCACTAATTAATGCACTCACTAATTGGTGATATTTGACAGCACTTGAATTGCTGGGGCTCAATGGTACAGAATCCTAGGATTTGAAGTTGAGTGAGGCTCCAGAACACTTAGGCAGAAAAAAGGTAAAAACCTTATAAAACTCCCATGATCCTGTAAGCATCAAGCCATGGCATTTTTTTCATGTCAGGGGTGACTTGACAAACTGCAAGTTGCTTCTGATGTGAGAGAATTGGCCGTCTGCAAGGACATTGCCCAGGGGATGCCCAGATGTTTTACCATCCTGTGGGAGGCTTCTCTCATGTCCCTGCATGGGGAGCTGGAGCCTACACATGGGAGCTCACCCCGCTCCCCAGATTCAAACTACCAACCTTTCAGTCAGCACTCCTGATGGCAGAAGGGTTTAAACCATTGCACCACTGTGGGCTCCACCATGGCAATTAATGTGGTGCCAAGCTGCATTAATTCTACAGTATAGAGGCATCCCAATTTAATGGGTCTACTCTAGGTTGAACTAATAGTGGATTTAACCCCCTTGTGCTCAGATCAATAAAGAAAAATCATTATGTTGTTGTGTTGGTTAATTCAGCCTTTCAATATGTTTGACTTCTACAGAGATCCTTGATACCTTTTAATTGTATGCCACTACTGAGATATTATTTGCTGTCAGCCAAGTAAATTGAAAGGGTAGCTGTTCATTTTAATAATGTTTACTCTTCCTTTTTGAGTAATCGTAAAATGGGTTGAAATTACAGAGTTGTGGGAGGGCATCCTCTTATTATCCACAGAACAAAATCTACAGAGAGCACTTCAGGGCAAATTTTCCGCAACCCAAGAGAGCAAAGCACTCTTTTCTCTTCAGGGGACCACCCTAGTTTACAGAACTTGAAAGGAATAAGGATTGAGTATTCCACTAATGCTGGCTATGGACTGAAATCAAATATTCATTCATTCCATATTGCCACTGAAAGTGGAATAATTCCTGATTTTGTTGAGATTTAACTGCTGTAACACTTTCCAAAAGGCTCCTTAGTAGTTCAGGTGGGTGTTGAAGAGAGTTGCTTGTCTTCTACACAAATGGAAGTCATCTCAAGCTTGTTTGTATTTCTATTTATACTCCAACCAGGCACTGAATTTCATTTCCAATTGTTCCAAAAACTTGTTTATTTTAGACTTCTTTTTCTAGAGTTTTTGACCATTGGTCAAGCTGGTTGGGACCTGAAATCCAAAACACCTGGAAGACGAAAGTCCTAAGTGACATCAACTGAGAGAGTCCTGATTATGCAATTCTATTACAACAATCATAGCCTTTTTCTATGAAAACCATCAGCTTCAGGGGAGCAAATCAGGTTTTGCAAACGGTGTGATGGAAACAATTCACACACAGAGAGATAGAAAACTCTGAGTTATCTTATCTCATTAAATCTAGTTGTCCCCCTACATTGCTTTTCAGGTTTTTTTTTTTTTAAAAAAAGGAAATCCGGTCTCTTATACCATGGGGTGTTGTTTATCCCTAAGAGGTCAAATGGAAGCATGCAGTCTAGGAAAGATGGATTGGAGCTAGAATTGAGGGAATGCTGTTGGATGTTGGGGGAGAGGAAAAGAGCGGGCTCAGAGAGAGAAAGGACAGAGGAAAAAGAGAAAAATGTTTTGTAACAGAATATAGTATATGCCTTTGGTACATGTATTGTATGCAGGCAGTCGCCAAGTTATAAACAAAATAGGTTCCAGAGGTTTGTTCTTAATTTGAATTTGTTTGTAATTTGGAAGAGATACATTTTTAAGTGTAACTCCATGAATGATCTCCAAAACAAATTATTTATTTATTTATTTATTGTTTCAATTTGTATACCGTCCTTCCAGTTTGGCTCAGGATGGTTTACAGTACATCGACCAAGCATTAACCATAAACATAAAACAATGTTAACAATTAAAACAGAGTCACAAAGTTATATACACACACACACACACACACTAGCCGTCCCCTGCCATGCATTGCTGTGGCCGTCTGTGTATGTGTGTTTTGTGTGTGTATATATATATGTGTGTATATGTGTGTTTATGTATATATGTAGTTTTGCATATGCGTTGTAATGTTTTTTTTTGGTCTTTTTGCTTTTAAAGTCTCTTTTGCTGTGTTTTTCAGTGTTTTTATAAGTGATGGTCACTTGTTGGCTTGATAGGTGTATTGTGTCCAAATTTGATGTCAATTTATCCAGTGTTTTTTGAGTTATTTTTTATATATACATTTTTATTTATATAGACTAGCTGTCCCCTGCCATGTGTTGTTGTGGCCCAGTCTGTGTATATGTGTTTTTGTGTGTGTATGTGTATATATGGGTGTATATTTATGAGTTATGTTAATCTCACGAACGAACACAACATTTTTATTTATATAGATATGTGTGTGCGCGTGCACGGTCAAGCTTTGGATAGTATAGAGAAGGGTTAACACCTCTTTGGTGTTTGTTTTGCTGTCTGAGCCCTCTTCACCTCACTTTCTGTCCCTGTGAAAATTAGATTCTTAACATTGAGGGGCATTGAGGAAACAAGTACTGGCAATTTTTTTAAAAAAAGACACCTTTCCCCCATGATAACTCTTTCAGGAGTGAATTTCCTTTCCGAGGGGTAAATTTCTCTCACTTCCTGCTGTCTATGAGTCATTTGTAAGTCGGATGTTTTTAACTTGGGGGCTGCCTGTATGTGGCATAATTTAAAATAAACCACGTGTAGTTCACATTTGATCAGCCCACACACTGCCTTGTCAGAGAAAGAAAGAAAAATGCTATGCAGGTGAACAGTAAAGAACAAGTAATTTACTCTTCGTACAATGTGATCGGTTGCATCGACTCACATAATGTTCTTATTGGAGAGATTTAAAATGGTCTTTCTATGTGCATGTGGATAAACTCCTTCAGCAGTTCATGAACAAGAGTACACTCTAAACTCTGTCTCTCTCTGCTTCTCTCTTCTTCTCTCTCTGCACCTACATAGCTCAAGCCTGAACAAAAATGTAACAGTAACCAAAAGTCCCAGACTCAGCCATCTCCTTGGGCATTGCCCAAACAATCAGCTTCATGCATCTTATTTTACACACGTTACCTGATTCCTTGCATGAAAGAAAACAATTTTATTCAATTTTATAAAGTAATATTATTCTTTAATTGTGAAATTTATATTGTGTCGTTGATGGGATTCTTGTCTTAACTCAAGAAAGGGGAATAAAATGGCACATATTTTATTTGGCCTGTCTGCATTTATATAAGGTAAAATTCTTAAATGGACTCAAGCTTCTCTTGATACTTTAAAATAACAGACTTTCGTCTCAATTGAAATCAGACTTGATGATTGCCAGTACACCAGAGTTATGAAGAGGCATATACTAATGAAAATATAATTGGAGTGGGTGAAAGCTACAATACCTAAGCTAGCTTGGGACACAGCAGGTCCTCCCATTTTTAGGCATTGCATTTCTAAAACAATAGTGCTAATGTGTTCCATCTGGGAGCAAAACAGATGGAATTTTGGTCTATCTTCCATAGAGCCACTCAGTCAGCAGAATATGAGGGCAACACTTGATTTTTAACTCCAAGGCAATCCAAAGGGCAGCTAAAATTGAAAACTTGTACCTTAGGAGAAAGTGGAAAAGTTATATGAACACCACTTTGGTGATTGCACAAAGTACACTTTGCATTCAGTTTTTAAATCACAATGTTGTTCTCATGGATATTTATGTTAGGATATATTGAAATTATATTCTTATGAATGATGCTTCCCCTCCAAGCATATGCCTTCTTTCCTTAAGGTGTTGTCTATTCATTAAATTCTAATGACCATGCCTATTAAATGAACAACAGTGTCAGGTGCTGAGATTTGGGGCCTTGGGCATGGTGCCCAAACTCAGGAACACTGACAGCCTAAACACTGATAAGGCTCTTGGACAGATCGGAGTGTGTGAAACAATAACCCATTGACTTGGCGGGAAGAAAAATTCGGGAACAGGAGAAGCGGGATGAAATGTTTGAAATGTCAGGGGGGTGTATACAAGGGGGAGGGAGATGTGCAGTAGGCACTCTTGGCTTTTTTGCATGTTGGTATCCTGTAGTAAAGTTCTTAGTGATTTCCAGATCGTCTCTGTGTGGTCATTTAAGAGCGGCTACAGCTGACAAACAGTAGGAAAACCACAATGGCACATTTATTAATAGCTTCCACCCAGGACATCTACTCAAATGGCTAATTGCAAGTCCGACGGCAATATGTATAGTTCTCCTGCTTTCAGTAGATGTAGCATTTATTTGTTCACATTTTATTGCACTGCTTCCATATTAGAAATGCTGTCATGTTCACTTCCAATTCTTGTGTTGTTCTAAGATGAAACACAGATGCTGAGATATGAATTGGCACAAATAGCTATCCAGCAGCGGACATGTCAGGGCTGTTTGTAGTAAAGCGATCATCACCTTTCTTGTTGAAAGTTCCTTTTGAAATATTGTTGATTTCGTATAATCATGGAATGATATGGTTTCTGCTTTTAATGTTGTTTTTAATGTTGACACTTTAAAAACTCTGTTTCTAATGTAAAGTTGTAAATTTTTATATTCTTGATCTGTGACCATAACAATAAAATTCATTCATTCATATGGTTGGAAGTGATAATCCAGTTCAACCTTTTGCTATGCAAGAATCAAAGCACCCCTGATATATGGACATTCACCTCTGTTTATGGCTGTCACCGCTGACAATCGTGCCATCATCACTCCAACAGGGTGCTTTGAAATGGTTGAACAGAAGCTCTCCGAAGCTTTAGGTGCTCTTACTACCTATCACAGAGAAAACCAGTGAATTCCTAATCCATCTAAAATGCAGACATTTGCATTTCATCTTAAGAACAGACAAGCATCTCAAGCTCTGAGGTTAACCTGGGAAAATACCCAGGAGTTACTCTGTATCAAGCAAAATGTCGGCACTATAAATAATATCATATGAAAGCAGACTGGCACAACCTGGGAATCACAACCAGACACAGTGAAGGCATCTGCCCTTGCGCTTTGCTACTCTGCTGCTGAATACACATCCCCAGGGTGGAATAAATCTCACTGGGTTTAAACGGTGGATGTGACTCTTAATGAGACATGCCACATTATCACAGGATGTGTACACCCTTCACTGCACACTGTTTAGGTCAATAACGCACCACCTGACATCCACCAGAGCGTAGCAGCCAGTAATGAAAGGACCAAAGCATTGACACTTCTGGTCCATACTCTGTTTGGATATCAGCCAGCATGCTGACGTTTTAAATCAAGAAATAGCTTCCTAAGATCTACAGAGATATCAAATGAACACCTCAGCAAGCGAGAGTCCAAAAGTGGCAGGCTAAAACACAAAACTTCAATCAGTGGCTGAGGCCATATGAGAAACTCCCTCCTGGGCACACAGAAGGTTGGACAACTTGGAAGGCACTGAACAGACTGCGCTCTAGCACTAGCACCACAAGATGCAGAGCCAATCTTAAGAAATGGGGCTTCAAAATGGTGTCCACGACATGTGAGTGTGAAGAAGAGCAAACCACAGATCACTTACTACAATGCAGTCTGAGCCCCGCCACATGCACAATGGAAGACCTTCTCACAGCGACACCAGAGGCATTCCAAGTGGTCAGCTTCTGGTCAAAGGAAAGTATAATGCCAAGTTTTTAACATTGTTTGTGGGTTTTTTTATACATTATAACTATATTCTCAATTGGCTTCTGACATGATAAATGAAAATTAAAAACCTGCAGCACTGATGATGATGATGATGATGATGATGAAGACTCCATTATTGAACACCACTCACCACTCAGGATGTTTTTCCTAATGTTTTTTGTACATTAAAATGCTGTGCTATTAGGATGCAAAACCAAAACCCACTCAAAAAAGAATAAAAGAGAAAGAAGGAAAGACCTTCCAACATAAAGAAATAAATCCTTCTACCAATGTCTTTTCTTTATTCAAGAAAGAAAACCTTTTTCCTGTCACACTTAATGATAACAGCAGGACGAATACCAAGTTGAAAGCAAACTGATTTCAATCCAGTATAGTCCTGGAATGCCAAATATAAAACCAGCCAGATTCTAACTGAGGCTTCTTATTAGATTAAACAAAGCATTGTGCCTAAACGTCTTGGCTCTCCACACATATAGAAAATATTTCAGAATGATGGATATAAAAATCAACAAAAGATGAGAAATGTAAACTTGTAACTGAGTCAATTGAAGAAAATAGAACTGTCATATGTTTTCTAACATAATAGGGTGCAACTGTATACAGAGAATCCATTGAAGTGCTATAGGATTTGGCAAAAGCCCTCTTAAAATGCAGATACACCAGCACTGTAGAGACATCTATTGGGCATCTTGAATATCTCGAAATTGAGTGAATGGGCAACAAAGTGGCAAATGCATTTTAATCTAAACAAGTGTAAAGTCATGCACATCGGGGCAAAGAACCCCAACTACACCTACAAATTGATGGGGTCAAAGCTTTCCGAGACAAACCAGGAAAGGGATCTTGGGGTCTTGGTGGACAGCTCAATGAAGATGTCAACCCAGTGCGCAGCAGCAGTGAAAAAAGCAAATTCTATGCTAGGCATGATCAGAAAGGGAATCGAAAATAGGTCAGCAAATGTTGTATTACCTCTCTACAAATCGATGGTAAGGCCACATTTGGAGTACTGTGTACAATTCTGGTCTCCGCACCTTAAGAAGGATATAACGGAACTGGAAAAGGTACAGAAAAGGGCAACAAGAATGATCCAAGGGATGGAGCGGCTCCCTTATGAAACCAGGTTGCAACGCCTTGGTCTTTTCATCCTTGAAAGACGGCGTTTAAGAGGTGACTTGATCGAAGTGTATAAAATCATGCATGGGATAGAAAAGGTGAATAAAGAAAAACTGTTTTCTTTGTCACAAAACACTAGGACTAGAGGGCACTCCCTGAAGCTCCAAGGTAGGAAAATTAGGACTAATAAAGGGAAATATTTCTTCACCCAGAGGGTCATTGGGTTATGGAACTCACTTCCAGAAGAGGTTGTGACAGCTGTCAGCCTGGACAACTTCAAGGCAGGATTAGACAGATTCATGGATACCAAGTGTATCGGTAGTTACTGAAAAGGACATTCAAGTGCCACCTCGGAGTTGGTTGAGGTAGGCAGGATTTCCCTGGGTACTGGTTGTGGGGGGTCGGGAGCAGGTCAGGGTTTTGCCCTCCCTTCTGCTCGAGATCCCCGTGTACAACTGGTGGGCCACTGTGTGATACAGAATGCTGGACTAGATGGGCTGAGGTCCGATTCAGCATGGCTCTTCTTATGTTCTTATGTTCTTATCTTGGTAGGAAGCTGAAAAGGGATGAGCTGTAGACAAGATAAGGACATGGAAGGGAGAGCCATGTAGGCTGTTAGGAATTGTGGGAGCTGAAGTCCAAAACACCCGGAGGACCGCAGTTTGCCCATTCCTGCTGTATCCTATGCCCAGAGCCTAGAAAGGTTACTTTTTGGGGTATACTCCCCTACAAAGTTGTACTGTTGCTGTGGGGAAGAAGAAACAGAAAAAACTTAACAGCAGCCACAGACCTATTAAAACAGTGGTTCTCAGTCTTCCTAATGCCATGGTTCCTCAAGTTGTGGAGACCCCTAACCATAAAATTATTTTTGTTGCTGCTGTTATGAAGGATATGTAAGGATCTGATATGCAGGGTGTATTTTCATTCACTGGACCAAATTTGGCACAAATATCTGATATTCCCAAATTTGAATACTGGTGGGGTTTGCGGGGATTGATTGTTATTTGGGAGTTGTATTGCTGGGATTTATAGTTTATAGTTCACCTACAATCAAAGAGCATTCTGAACTCCACCAATGATGGAATGGAACCAAACTTGGCACACAGAACTCCCATGACCAACAGAAAATACTGGAGGAGTTTGGTGGGCCTTGAATTTTGGAATTGTAGTTCACCTACAACTACAGAACACTGTGGACTCAAACAATGATGGATCTGGACCAAACTTGGCATGAATACTCAACATGTCCAAATATGAACACTGATGGAGTTTGGGGAAAATAGATCTTGACATTTGAGTGTTATAATGGCTGGAATTTATAGTTCACCTACCATCAAAGAGTATTCTGAACCCCACCAACGATATAATTGGGACAAGCTTTTCTTACAGAACCCCATGACCAACAAAAAATACTGTATTTTCTGATGGTCTTTAGTGACCCCTCTGGACAACCCCTCATGACCCCCCCCCCCCGGAGCCCCTAGGTTGAGAAACCCTGTATTAGAAGAACTTTCTTTCCTGTTCACTTTATGAGCCCAACATTACATACCAGGAATGTCAAAGTCCTTCAGTATGATTATTGGTAAGCTTCCAGAGAAAGTCAACCATGCAGTCATACTGAAAGAAATTCCCAGAGAGCTTTTCTGTCAGGTACAAAAAGTAGAAATGGTGTTCCTGGTTTTTCATTTTCAGTGGATCCTGTGCTCCCTTGTGAATGTAGACAGCTGATTATAATTTGAAGTCTGGCACTTAAGTTAGCTGGTGCGTGTCTAGAGATGATATGCTGAAAGGTTGAGCCTACGTACATCCCATGCTAATCCAAATCCATAGATACCATGACCATTTAAATGGTATAGTTTTAATCCTAATGTACTCTGAGCATTGGTTTGCAACGCCTGTTTTCATTTCAGAATAATTTTAAAATATAGAAGAATGAACTTCTTCATGTCAGCACTGCAGTAATTTCAGTTGTCTCACTTTGGGCAGTGTTAGTATTGAACTCTCCAAAAGCTTCATTTTGCTTCATTCTGGACCAAAGGCCAAGTTTATACTAGATGCTGCTTGATTTCACTGGAGAAAATCTTGGCTAGAGTCTCTGCAAAATGTAACACGAACCATAAAGCTGCAATGCAGCGAAAGAAGGACAAATATGCAACTGAATCCACAAAACTTTTATGGTTTTGTTCTCTCTCCCTCTAAAATCACTAACAGCCTGACTCCCTGTATGAATTCCAGAGCAATGTAAAGAACTCTTATATTGTAAGATTATTGGTTCTTCTAGTTCAGTATCATTTGCATACTTTATCCCAAATTCTCAACATTTTTAGACTCTGATCTGGACCTTGGGTTTCCTAAATCTTTTACATTTTATTTTAATTTTAACCTTTCTATAGGGGACTCTTTTTGGGAAGATTACACTATGTTTCTACGTTTGTGAGTTCAACTTTTACAAATGTGATTAATATAGCCTCTCTAGGAATCTCTAGGTGAGCATATACACTGTAGAATGAATGTTGTTTGACACCACTTTAATTGCTATAGCTCGGTGTTATGGAATTATTATTTATTTCAAATATTTGTACCCCACCCTTCTCAACCTCCCGGACGACGGCGATGACGACTCAGGGCGGCTTACAGCCGGCAATTATTTGATGCCCCTATATACTGTACACATAATAAAATACAATAGTTACATATAAATAAAACATTAAATCAATTCAATTTAAACTGTTGAAAACATATCAGCCTGGTGGCCTAATCTAAGCCGAATTCCTATGATCAGACACTCTATCAGAAGCTTGTCCATAGTCCAGAGGTGGGGCTGAGAGCAGGGCCTCCCCGGAAGATCTTAAACTCTGAGGTGGGACATAGAAGGAGATACGTTCAGACAGGTACGCTGGGCTGGAACCCTAAAAGGCTTTATAGGTCAAGACTAGCACTTTGAATTGTGCTCAGAACTGGACTGGCAGCCAGTGGAGCTGACATAACAGGGGGGTTGTATGCTCCCTGTATGATGCTCCAGTGAGTAATCTAGTTGCTGCCCATTAGACTAATTGAGTTTCCGAACAGTCTTCAAAGGCAACCCCATGTACAGCACGTTGCAGTAATCTATTCAGGATGTGACAAGAGTATGGACCACTGCGGCCAGATCAGGCTTCCCAAGGTACGGGCACAACTGGCACACAAGCTTTAATTGTGGAAAAGCTCTCCTGGCCACCGCCGAGACCTGGGCTTCTAGGCTCAGCGATGAATCCAGGATTACTCCCAAGCGGCAAACCTGTGTCTTCAGGGGGAGTGTAACCTCATCCAACATAGGCTGTAACCTTATGCCCTGTTAGGCCTTTCGACTGACCAGAAGGACCTCTGTCTTGTCTGGATTCAATTTCAATTTGTTAGATCTCATTCAGTCCGACACAGCTGCCAAGCACCGATTCAGTGTCCAGACAGCCTCCTTGGTGGGAAGGAGTGACAAATTTGGACATCATCTGCACAGAAATAACACCGCATTCCGAAACTCCGGATGATCTCCCCCAGCAGCCTCATGTAGATGTTAAATAACATCTGGGACAATATTGAACACTGTGGGACTCCACAAAACAATGGTTGTGGAGTCAAGCAGGTGTCACCCAATAACACCTTCTGGGACTGTCCCTTGAGGAAGGACCGGAGCCACTGAGGAACAGAACCTCCAAGTCACATTAATGCGAGGCGTCTCAGGAGGATACCGTGGCCGATGGTATCGAAGGCTGCTAAGAGGTCCAGCAGAACTAACAGGACACATTCCCCCTGTCTAGTTTCCGGCGTAGATCATCTACCAAGGCGACCAAGGCTGTCTTGGTCCCATGTCTCGGCCTAAAGCCAGACTGTGCCGGATCTAGTTAATCAAGGGAGTTATAGCTTTAGGGCAATCGTAACACTTCCCCCCCTCACAATATCTTCTTAGGAGCTCCCGGTGGTGCAGTGGGTTAAAGCACTGAGCTGCTGAGCTTGTTGACCAAAAGGTCACAGGTTCAAATCTGGGGAGTGGCGTGAGCTTCCACTGTCAGCCCCAGCTTCTACCAACCTAGAAGTTTGAAAACATGCAAATGTGAGTAGATCAATAGTTACCGCTCTGGTGGCAAGGTAACGGCGCTCCACATGACCTTGGAGGTGTCTATGGACAACACCGGCTCTTTGGCTTAGAAATGGAGATGAGCGCCACACCCCAGAGTTCATCACAACTGGACTTCATGTCAGGGGAAAACCTTTATCTTTATACCTTCTTAAATAATTGCATTCCATTTATTGCCAGAAGCTACAAATATTGCATACCTTCCAATCCAGTTTTTAATCCTAAAAACAACCTTGCGAAGTAGGTTAGATTGAGAAGCTACAACTGGTTTTAAATGACCACATGAGCATTGTTCTATGGGAAAGCTGAAGGGCCGGTATAGCACAGCAAGTTAAACTGCCAGCTGCAAAAAATCTTGCCAACCAGAAGGTTGGCAATTCAAGACGTGGGTCAGGGTGAGCTCCCGCCATCAGCCCTGGCTTTTGCCCACCTAGCAGTTCGAAAACAGTAATGTGAGTAGATCAATAGGTACTGCTTTGGCGGGAAAGTAAAAGGCGCCCATGCATTCCAGCAATTTGGAAGATGTCCACAGACAACAGGCTCTTCGGCATGGAAAATGGAACAACAGCACCTCCCCATGGCCAAAGTGAGCACAGCTTCTAGATGTTGGAGATGAAAAGAGGCATGCCTTTACCTCAGTCTATGTACAGTCTTTGTTATTAATTGTATAACAGGTACACAAAAGCTAAAGGCTAAGTACAATGGCAGGAAAAACAGACAAAAGCACAAGGCTTAATAACAAATATAGATATATAATTCAATATTCAGTACATACGTGCACCTGGGAGGTGGATCAAATAAGGTAGGAAAATCCAAAGCACTCAGGAACAGGGGTGTTCCCCTGGAGTCAATAAACTAGGCAATATGCTTCACAATACGTGAGTCCCAAAGTTCAACGCCCATGGGCAATAAAGTTCCTGTAGTGCTGCAAAGTCCGTGCTCCTAGGTGGACATCAATTGTAAATCCGTAGATGGGAGAATAGGAAAGATAGTTCAAAGGATCGGGTAACTGGAAGGCATTCAAAGGAAAAATTCCAGGATGCGGGAGACA
The DNA here is from genome assembly GCA_030556195.1 of Anolis apletophallus. Lineage (NCBI taxonomy): Eukaryota > Metazoa > Chordata > Lepidosauria > Squamata > Anolidae > Anolis > Anolis apletophallus. Next base: position 44,315,546 of record JARBWK010000010.1, on the reverse strand, counting down.
AGCAATGGTCGTCTCCTAGTAAAGATGTGGATGTAGAATCGCCTACGGAAAGCATTCGCTGTTATTTTCGGCCGCTTGGAAACCGTTTCGCCGCTTGGCTTTTTCAAGGCGTTTATATAGCATAATGGCGTCCCATATTTACTGGAAATATATATAAACATACATCAAAATCTATACAAAGTCACACATAGCACAAAAAGGTGAGTATATACACAAATATAGAGGTATACATACCAATTAAAGAGGTTCGACCGACCTACCCCGCTTCTAAAGAAGTAGGGTGACCCGTGGGTAATAGTAATACTGATTTGGGGTTTTTTTTATAATTAAGAGAGAAGGGTGTGGACCGGGTCATTGAGGCCACGTGGCCACTCAGAATCCAGGAGGATTATCCACTTTAATTCAGCTTTGTTTAATTGTAAGGAGCCATCTGTATGCGGTTTGGGAGTGATTCTTTCAAGAACTCTGACTTTTAAAGAGTCTGCAGGCGATTCTACATCCACATCTTTACTAGGAGACGCCCATTGCTTGTCTCCCGCGTCCTGGAATTTTTTCCTTTGAATGCCTTCCATTTACCCGATCCTTTGAACTATCTTTCCTATTCTCCCATCTACGGATTTACAATTGATGTCCACCTAGGAGCACGGACTTTGCAGCACTACAGGAACTTTATTGCCCACGGGCGTTGAACTTTGGGACTCACGTATTGTGAAGCATATTGCCTAGTTTATTGACTCCAGGGGAACACCCCTGTTCCTGAGTGCTTTGGATTTTCCTACCTTATTTGATCCACCTCCCAAGTGCACGTATGTACTGAATATTGAATTATATATCTATATTTGTTATTAAGCCTTGTGCTTTTGTCTGTTTTTCCTGCCATTAATTGTATAACAACATTGAATGTTTTCCATATATGTATTCTGTAATCTGCACCGAGTCACCTCGGAGAGATAGGGCGGAATATAAATAAAGTACAGGTTGCGCTCTGGCACCATGAGATGCAGAGCTAACCTTAAGAAACGGGGCTACCAAGTGGAGTCCATGACATGCAAGTGTAGAAAAGAGCAAACCACAGACCACCTACTACAATGCAATCGGAGCCCTGCCACATGCACAATGGAGGACCTTCTCACAGTGACACTCCAAGTGGTCAGCTTCCGGTCAAAGGGCATTTATAATAATGCTAAGTTTTTAATTTTGTTTGTGTTTTTAAATACATTATAACTGTACCCTCAATTCTTTTCTGACATGATAAATAAACAAATATTGGTATAGGTGAAATTATAAACAGCAAGTTATTCAGATTATGAAATGGTTTTTGATTTCCAAAATGAAACGACATTTTGATGGGAATGGTAGATAAAAAGGAAACTCAGAAATGTTTTTGAAATTATGTGAAATATTCATATAAATAGCAAGATATATTCATATAAAAGTTATTTCAAACACCCTCCCTCTCCCTCTCCCTCTCCCTCCCTCCCTATATATATGCTGTATATATAGCCAAATGGGCACTTTCCACAAATGAAATCAGAAGGGGGAATGGGGAAAAAGATGTTCCTTCAAAGGTCACTGAGAATATTTTTAAAAGAAAGAAAATAGATATACGTTTAGGCAAACAAACCACATATGGTTTCAACAAGAAAGGCAGCTTGTTTAAAGATTACAGTATAATAATTCTTGCTTGGTTTCAGTTTAATCCAATAGAAACACAAACAGATTGCATATGTTTAATAGTATCATCTAAGAGAGAAAGCATATCTTACTATACTGTCAATTGTTTAAAAATTACTACTAATAAAAGTAGGAAGTTTTATACAGGAAGAGACCATTGTTCATTTGTATATTTATTGTGATACAGTGGATACATTGCAAACATGCATATACAAATTTCAAGAAACCCCCAGTGCATTCTTCACTGATTTCACATTAAAAAAAATAAGATCAAAAATTACACTGTGAGGCCATTTCAGATATATAATATGGTTTTGGTCTTATTATCACAGGTTCAGAAAAAGTGACATTATGTTAGTAACAGCCAAATGAATGCTTGCTTATAAAAAGCTATAAACATGTCAGAGGCTTATATCAGAAAAATATATATGGAACGAAGAGTGTTTTAAAGGAGAAAGAATCATTTTAGTGGTAGGGACTGGATAGTGTTGCTGAATTAAAAGAGTATGTATGGTTCCCATTTGAAAAAGAAAAATGGTTTTGCATTTTCTTCTTTCTCTGTCTGTAAATTTCCTTTCAAAACCATAACTTTTGATTTGCTGAAATTAATATTTAGCTCATTTGTTTTGTAGTATTATGTAAAGTTCCTAAGTTGGTGTGTGAGCCCTGGTCTAGACCTGGAGAGGATGGCTGTATCATCTGCATACAGCAAGATGGGGACTCTCCTTTTACCCAATCTGGGTAGGTGACCTTGTGGGTCCATCATGGCTTCCTCAAGATCATTCAGGAATAAGTTAAACAGAGCTAAGATACAGCCCTGCCTTACCCCTCTGGTCATTTGAATTGGCCCTGAAATTTGTCCTTGGGGGCCACATCTAACCTGTAAGCTACTATCTCTGTAAAGTTCTTTAATGAGAAGGAGCAGTCTTTTATCAGTTAGGTACTTACCTAATTTGGCCCATAGTTTGGGTCTGAAGAATGAATCAAATGCAGTTTTTAAATCCATGAAGGCCAAGAAAAATTTACCTTTCTGGGTTTTATATTTCTCTGTTAGATGAGAGAGAACTGTGGATAAGTTTTTCCTGAAGGCTGCTTGGTCATCTGAAATTATTTTATTTTTCTCAATCTCCTTTGTCAATTTCATACAGAGAAATCTTGCGTACAGTTTACCTGGAATGGATAGCAGGCTGATTGGTCTATAGTTTCTGGGTTCTTTTGGGGAGCCATTCTTATATATTGGAACTACAATTGCATGTTTCCAGCTAGCTGCAATTTTGCCTGAGTTGTTTATTTGGGTGAAAAAAAGGTAGCTAATAGTGGAGCCCACCACTGTATGTTTGATTTTATACATTCTGTTGGTATGAAGTCGTTTCCTGAGGCTTTGCCATTTTAAAGTTGTGAAATGAGTTCTGCTATCTCTGTTGATAAGGCTTTCTTTCACGGGATGAAGGCTTCTTCCATTAGATGAAGGCAACCTTCGTGTCCAGCCCATAATACCTGAAACCTGGCCTTTTCCGTATTGTAATCGATTGGAATTGACACAAGAACAAAACTAAAGAATCCTTGCATCTACAGCATATGTTTTCTGACTAGTGTTTGTTTATTTTATACACCTTTCATGTTCAAGGCACTTTTTTGCAATATTTCACCAGTGCAGTTTCTTCACCCAAAGCAGTACAAACTAAAAATTGTCTTTCATTGCTTCATGAAGTTTGCAGCTAGTTTCCCAATAATCAGGGATGGAATTACGGTATATATTTTGAAGAGGTTTTCTCTTATCTTCACTCCAGCACATTTGTTTGCATATTACAGATTTTACTTTGTCGCAACAATATACACATCAATGGAAGCAAAATAGGTGAAGACCTTCATTGCTTTATTTATATCATACATGACAGTATTTATTTTTACTTGCATTCAGGTGTCAGTCGACCCACCTGCTGACTAATAGAGTCGACACATTTCCCATCTCTTATTCAACATGGTTGGTTTATTGCTATGGAACAAGCAAAGCACCTACCAGTGCAGGGTTTTATGCAACTTGTATTCTTATCAAAATGTTTTGGTTTTGTTTCTGGTTAGACTACACCCACCATTTCACTTGGAACATACAAGAAAACTGATACACAGACAAAGCACCTAATGATAACCTGGGTGTATGAAATACTGTGTGGAAAGGTTAAGTCCCTGTTTCATATGGATCAGTTCTTAAATATTGAGCAATACCATAAATAAGATTGTAGTTTTTATACATTTGAGCTTGTTTTGTGTGAAGCATTCTTCTTTTGCACCATCTTTGTTTTATTTTCAGAAAATTAGTCCAACAAACCAAGAGTACTTCATTTAATTCTACAGCTGGATTTGTTCTTGTTTATGCTTTCCTGCTTTGCGGTATTGTATTTCTCACTTGGGTTCAGCCGCAGTGACAAATCTCATGAGTTCCTTCTTAGAGTTGGCCATCTTGTGGAACTGACATAATTCTATCCCAAGAAAAATCTGAATGAGTGAATCCTGGCACTGAAACGTGGCAGCCCAATAAGACCATAAGGTGTTTGTCTACTGTTACTCTTTAAACAAGGCTTTGGGAAAAGCTTATCTATCTTTCTTGGCGTCCACAATCAACCCATTAATTGCTACAACTCCTTTCCTAGCCCTTGGAGACATATTATTAATTCAAAAAGGCCAAATAGTAAGAACAACATATGTGGTTCGGGATGGCGCTGAAAAATACAATAGTAGATCCAAAACAAAACCAAAGCCAATTGAACTAAGGGTAGAGGACAAGATAAGCAAGCTATGGTCTTGATATAGCTACATCCATAGTTTGATGTCAGCTGGCCCTTGCTTGATTTTAAAAGCCCTCTCATAGCAATCTGGACAGATCTCTGGCAAGAGCAGCCTTTCTATTCCCTTAGCAGCCTTTAGGGAAGTGAAAAAGAAAGGGACTCAGGAAGAGATGAGACAAGAATGTGTCAGAAACATACACATAAGAAAGGGTGTCAGAATCAGGACAAAAAAAACGGACTTAATTCACCCAATAAAAGAAATCTAGTTGTAAACTAGCTGAACCCTGCACGCGTTGCTGTGCCCTATTTAGGAGATGTGTGGAAGTGTGGGTATGTAAGGGTTTGAAATGATATGTGTATATGTGTTTGTGTATGTATGTGTATGTGTGTGTGTGTGTGTGTATTTGTGTGTGTATGTGTATGGATGTGTTTGTGTATGTTTGTGTGTGTGTGTGTGTGTGTGTATGTATGTATGTGTATGTATGTGTGTATGTATCTGTCTGTGTGTCTGTGTATGTATGTGTATGTATGTGTGTGTTTATGTGTATGTATGTGTGTGTATGTACACTTTCCCTCCCCCCTCTCTGTCTGATTCCCCCCCTTTTCTCTATCCCGTCCCCCTCTCTCTCTGTTACACTTTCCCCCTCTCTCTTCCCTTCCTCTCTCTCGCTATCTGATTCCCCCTTCTCTTTCCCCCCCTCTTTCTCTCTGTGTCACTCCCCCTCTCTCTCCCCTCCCCCGTCTCTCTCTGTCTCACCCCCCCTCTCCCCCCCTCTGTCTCTCTCAGGCCTCCCCTCTGTCTCTCTCATTCCCTCTCTGTCTCCCAATAAGGGGCGGGCCGTGTACGACGCTGGCCATGCGCGGCAGGGCGGGAGGTAGGGCCGGAGATTGGCGATCCGCCCTCTGCTGTGTCCCCCGTGGTTGCAGCGGCTGCACATGAAGCATGGTAAGCCCAGGAGCTTACCATCTTTCAGGCGCGGCCGCTGGAACCGCGGGGGACACGGCGGAGGGCGGATCGGCGATCTCCGGGCCTGCCTCCCGCTGCCGCGCATGGCCAGCGCCATACATGGCCCGCCCCTTTTGGCTGTGCTGGGTGGCGTCAGGCCCCTTTCGGGAAGTCCCGCCTTTGGACTACACTTCCCAGGAGTCCCCGCATGGCCACTTCCAGTTTATGCGGAGGTTTCTGGGAAGTGTAGTCGCCCCAGAGCTGCTCTGGGACCGGGGACGTCTTGCGGCACGGGGCGAGGATGGCGAGGAGGCGGTTAGGGCGCCGCCGGTGTGGCTGCGAAGGTCCCGGTGAGTGGGGAGAGAGGGTGACGGGATGGGTTGGGGGGTTGGGGGGGGGGTCGGAGTGCGCCTGCGCGATTGCTCTCCCTCTTTCCAGCGCTCGCGGCCAGCGCAGAACGGGAGGCAATGGGGGTTTTGGGGGCTGTTTTGGGGGTTGCAAGGTAGGGAGGTGGGTTTTTTTGTGCTATGTATGTACCTCGTGGTCTGGGGGAATGTGTTTCGTGGGATTTGTGTTAGTGGGGCGTATAGTTTGGCCGTGCATAACGGACAACCCACGACCACTCGATTTTTATATATATAGATAACCTCAAAAAGGGGAATTATGATTTAATTTTATTACAAGAAACACACATATTGCAGAAACAGGTGTCATATCTAAACCAAAAACAACTTGGGAGAGTGTTTTACTCATCCGCACCACAAAAAAAAATGGAGTAGCGATGTACGTTAAAGAGTCCCTAGATCTGTTATTAGTCTTCAAAGACCAGGATGGCAGGATCCTGGGAGTTAAAATAAAAATTAATCACCAAGAGGTACTGGTATGCAATATATACGTGCCCACAGGGGCAAAATCTAAATTTGTTAAACAATTAAAAAAATTCTAACTGAATATAGTTATGACAACATAGTCCTGGCTGGTGATTACAATGGTGTATTGGATTGTGATCTGGATAAAACTAAAATGAGAAAGAAAGGGTCCGACCCAAAAGGAGGGAAACTCCCTATTAGTTTATTAACCTTGAAAAAGATCTACAGCTTCAAGATGTCTGGAGAATGAGAAATCCAAGGAAAAGGACTATACGTTCTACTCAGCCCACCATTTGGTTTGGTCGCGTATCGATATGATATGGACATCCAAAACACTAATCACAAAGGTAGAGAAGGTCAAAATACTCCCAAGACAAAATACAGATCACTGTCCATTAACTATGGTGTTATGCTGGAAATGCAAGGAGAGAATTGGTACATTTATGCATTGCTGGTGGTCATGCCACAAAATTAAACAATTCTGGAACAAGATCCATGCACACAGCCAAACAATTTTAGGGACTGAAATAGAGCTCAAGCCGGAATACTATTTGTTGAACTTGACGGAGGGCAAATTGGACACTAATAAAGATAAGATATTTTATTATATGGCCGCGGCAGCAAGGGTTGTGTTGGCTAGGAATTGGAAACAGGAAAATGCTCCGGAACCAATAGAATGGGCCACAAAACTAATTGAATTTATGGATATGGAACAATTGAAACGCCTAGTAAATAATCAAGGCCCCAGGAACAAAACCAATTGGCAGCCCGTCATAGCCTATTTAAAAGAAACAAGGATTTAGGGAGGAATGGTAATGACAAAAAGAAGAATGATGGTGATTTAAAGTAAAATTTGCAAATACAAGTGTCAAGTATGGACTGATTCCCAGTCGTCCGGACTGGAGGAGTAGAATTTTCCCCCCGCTAATCTACTTGTTAGCACCTTTCACTGTCTTCTCCTATCTTTTTTTCTTCTCTCTCTCTCTCTTTTTCTTGTACGCTACCTGTTCTCTCGCTTTTTCCTTTTTCTCTCTTTTTTTTCTTTCTCTGCTATCTCTCTCTTCACTTTTTTTCCTTTATGTTTCTTTTATTAATGACTGTAAAACAAATCCAATAAAAATATTTTTTTAAAAAAGAAGAAGGGCAAAAAAGGGGGAACCCCACCTGACAATCAAACTGGACTTCCCAAATTCTTATCTATAAACAAATATTTCCAAGGGTTTATATAGTGGTGGTCTCACACTAGCAAGATATTATAGTATGGAACACTATTTTTGTTCCTGGGTTATTTCATTTCCTAATTGATTCTATCATAAAAACACGGAAATGTTTATTAAACTGCAAAAGTTTTGCTTCTGCGGGACATCCTGCAGCACATTTTGCTATAGTTTTCAATGAATATTAGGTGTGGTTAGGTTCGTTGGAATGCTCCAAAGGTCGTATTAAATTTGTATGTAAATCATTCCCGAATTCACGCAACCCGGAAGTGAATTTGTAGTTTTGAATCCGGCGCCACTTTTTTCGGAAAGGCTTCGGGGCCCTTCGGATGTGGAGGGAAGGCATGGGTTTGGAAGCCCACGCCTTCCCTCAGATCTGCACAACCCCGCATCCAGATCCAGAGGCAGGGGGCGTGGGCTTCCCAACCCGGTTTGGAAGCCCACGCCTTTCCTCTGGATCTGAACGGGGCCATTCAGATCCGGAGGGAAGCCATGGGCTTCCAAGCGAGATAACATCCCTCCACAGGAGATCTGGGGAAACCCATGTTTCCCCAGATCTGCTGGGGAGGGATGTTATTCCGTGTCCAATCTGGGTGTAAACAGAAGGAGGTGGGGAAAGAGGAGTCTTTCCCCACTTGGCAAGTTGCTTTCATCCATCCCGCATCAATTCGATGCGGGATGGATGAAAGCGGCTTGCCAAGTGGGTAAAGACTCCTCTTCCCCCACCTCCTTCTCACACGAGAGAAGGAGGTGGGGGAAGAGGTGTATTTACCCACTTGGCAAGCCGCTTTCATCCATCCCACATCAGGCTGATGCGGGATAGATGAAAGCGGCTTGCAAAGTGGGTTAAATGTGTCTGCCATTAACGAAGGACTTCCAAAACTTCCAAAAATTAGTTAATTTTGAACTTTTTTTCCTAGAAAATTTCAGAAATTAGTCCAAAATTAAATCACCAGCGCCCCCTACAGCGAAGTGAGTTTTAAACCATTTTTAAAATCAACCTACAGATATGTGAGTTGTACTTTATTTATATTTGGTTCTTATCTGTTGTAGACTTTCCAAATGACGTGATGTAGCTTACTATCATTTTAATTTACCGCAACGTCTGTGTTCTAGTGTCATCCCAGGGCATTGAGAACATTTCCAATCAGGATGTGAACAGTACAGCCCTCCAGATGTTGTTGAACTGTAACTCCCAGAATTCTCTGGGAACTATGCTGACTAGAGACTTACAATTCAACGGTGTTAGAAAAGCGTACCATACATAATTCCCACCCCATGTAAATGGTGACCTACTGGTTAGCAACTTTCTGATCCCAGTTGAGCTTAGTGGAAAACTGGTAGGTAAATGAAAGGAATTTATATAATATGGAAAAATACATTTTTGAGACTGTAGCTCTGAAAATTCCCTAATATAGCCATTGAGATTCTGCAGGTTGCAATCCCAGAAAGCTCATTTTCCAAGCTCTGCTCACATACACAGGGCATTTGCTGTGAGTCTCTGACAACATGAAGATACTTCTGATTTATATATCCTTTTTGTGTTGGTTGATTGGCACAGCAAAAATAAGAATGGAAGAGAGAAGATAAATCTGCCCAAGGAGGATTCCTGCACATTATTCTATGTTGTGTGCAAAACATGACTCATTATCTTTTGCTTTCCCTGAGCCACCATTCCTCTCTTCCAGTGAAATCATAATTTCCTTAGGGTTGGCAGAGGAGTGCATTCATGTTCTTGGCAAGTTATTAATTAATCTTGTAAGAATTTGAGTTAAAAATTGTATTTAGATGACATCTTGATACCTCCGGTTTAATGTTTTTGATCCAAATTTCCATCAATGTGATATATGACCCCCCAATATTCTGAACAGATAGCCTTGCTTTTGCACTCACTGGAATTGAGCGAATTCTGCTGCATCTGGCATGACTGGCTCATTCAGAGGTTTCAGCAAGACTACACAAGGAATAATGGATGGAGCTGATGGGAGTGTTTGGCTAAATCGCTGGTCCCCTGTCCATTTTTTAAGATCACACTTTTACTTATAAATGAGAAAATTATAGGATTGTGCAAATTCACTATTTTTTAATGTATTAGTACAGGATATTGCTGAAGCAATATAAACTGTAGCAGAATCTGGTATGTCTTGATCTAGTCTCATATTCTCATATCTGAGTCTGTGAATCCTTTCCCAATGTATTTGCCAGATCTCAGAGTGTGACCCAATGTTTAATGGCTTTAGCTTTCCTCTCAGGGTCTTCAAGAAGGTTAAATCTCTAAGTGAGGAACCAGAAGCCAAGTGATGATGTAGAAAAAGGGAGGACTATTTTCTAGAGGTCACGTCCCAAGCCCCTTTCCTCATTCTAAAAATTAAAATGTAGTTTCCTCAAAGTTTCTTCCAGCCTGTGATCGATATTTTCTATCTATATACCTAATAAAAGTGAAAATATGTATGTGTGCATGTGGCTGGGGTGCCTACTTCTACAGACAGGCTCCTGCTTCCACAAACAGCTTTTACAATAGTGCTGAGGAGCCACCAAAAACACTCCCTCCAATGGCATTTCAGGTTATACCGCATGCCATGAACATGTAGCCGAAACCCCTGCCAACGTGCTCCCCAAACACCATACTGCCCACCACCCAAGGAATGCTTTCATTCGGGGACAATTTCATCCTAGATTTTACATATTTCCTCCACCACAGAGACATCCCAGTGTTTCTTATTCTCTCCATTGGTGTGTCATTTGCATGATCCTGCCCACTGCCTTTCCCACTTGGTACAGAACCCTCATGACTAACTCAATCTACTGGAGGGGTTTGAGGGGACTGACACACCATAGTGGGAGTTGAAGTTTACCCTCCTGCCAGAGAGCACACTGAACCCCTCCAATGATGCATCTAAAGCAAACTTTCTCAACACGACAAACTAAGTACTAATTTAGTTTTTTGGGGTTAACCTGGCATGATGTGAGTTATCGTTCACCCACAACCTTATGTATATTTAAAATAGACTTCTTCAGATTACACGGGCAAAGCCAGATACCCTAACTAGTATAACAATAAAGCTGTAGTAACATTTTCAACGTATTGAAGGACAAAAACAATCCTCCTGCATTATAACAACATTTGCTTTGAAAGCTTAAAAAAATAATCCACTTAAAGTTGATTCTGGTTCTAGCAGGAGACAATTCTAGGTTCCCATGGTTAACTTTCAAATTTCAAATATTTAGATCAGATTTTGGGAGCATGGGTCTGGAACACCAGACAATTCTATGTATTAAACACCATTCGTAATTGGAATTGGAATATATTGAATTTCAAGTTTAAGTTGAGGATTCAGAAATCATGACAAGAAAATATAGGTGTTTTTGGTCAGGAGAACAGGTATTAAGACAATCTGATTATTTGGTCAAAACCAATCAAGGGTTTCAATAAGTAAGGCTGGCAGTAGCAGGATACTGTTAAATGCGGTACCATTTTCAGACATAATAAATGTGAGCACAGAAAGCTGCTGAAGGTTGCTGGCTACTTTAATTTCAAAGGTCAAAAGGATCATGCCTTGAATATTAGTAGAAGAAAAGAGATGGAGCAAAAGGATACTTTGGGGGGAAAGAGCAATAGAATTATCATAAATTGAGCAGTAATTAGCAAAATACAAGGATAAAGACAATAGCGCTCACAAAAGACAAAGTCAAAAATTTAACCAACAGGATTTATAATACATACTGGCAAACTGGAACAAACTGGACCTCAAGTGGGGAATCTGTAGCCTTTAAATTTTGTGGCTACTGCCAGCCTCTAGAGACATCAATCTAAGTGGCAAATGGTAAGGGGTTGTGGAAATTGTGGCTGAAAACATCTGTTACAGCAATGGACTCTCCATTCCCAGAATGACCTTAAATATGTCTCCTTCCTCTGCCTTAAGTATTTCCCCTTTCTTCACCCCTGGAATGACCTTAAATCACAAGGACAGCCTACAGGCATTGCAAAATCCCAGCATGGTGGGTTTCTCCAAACCTCTTGAATGTTTGCCAGGAGAAAGAAAATATGCATAATGGCACATGACCTCCCTGTGTGAGGAATTCTCCCTGTCATTCAGAATATTAGTTTTGTACCGTATTGGAAATCCTATAGGGATATAAAGGCCCAGAGGGCATCTAGACCCTGCTTCGTGAATTCAACCTCTATCCAGAGCAACAGAACTACGGAGTTTTGTGTTGAAGTTGTACTTTGTGACTTTCAGCTTCATTATCTTAGGCCTCTTCTATACAGCTGTATAAATCCAGATTATCTGCTTTGAACTGGATTATATAGCAGTGTAGACTCAAATAACCCAGTTCAAAGCAGACAATGTGGATTATCTGCCTTGATATTCTGCATTATTTAGCAGTGTAGATGGGGCCTAATCTTGATATTGTACACAAAGGGAAATTCTCAGTTTTAAAAAGGCTGCTTGCAAGGTGTCTAAAATAATGACTCACAAACACCCCATCAGTCTATTCAGTGTTAGAGAATTCTTGCTCTGTCTGATATATCCTTTGTACTATCTTCAGTGCTCTATTTTTAGGATTTTAAATTTAGAATGCTTTACTTAAGATTTCATTGACAGCCCACGGTCAAAGTGAGAGTAATATTTACTCCTCCTCATGTTTATGACTCCTTTGTGCAGCTAATTTCCACAATGTGGCTGCAATCCTAGCCATGTTTACTTGGAAGTAAATCTCACTTTGAACACTTTCAACCTCTAACCCAGGGCCCTTCCACGTAGCCCTGTATCCCAGAATGTCAAGGCGGAAAATCCCACTTTATTTGAGTGTGGACTCAGATAACTCAGTTCAAAGCAGATATTATGGGATTTTCTGCCTTGATATTCTGAGTTATATGGCTGTGTGGAAGGGGCCCCAGTGTTTCTCCACCTGTGGGTCCGCAGATGTTTAGGCCTACAACTCCCAGAAATCACAGCTAGTTTACCAGATCTACAGGTTGAGAACCACTGTTCCAATCAAATCTGTTGGATCAGCCCTAATGGCCCTTTATGAAAATTGGTTGAGATCTGGATGTTGGGTGAGGTTGGCAATAATACATATCTGGAAATTCGACAGTCAGACTGCATATCTATCTAGTGCACAAGCACATGCACAATTCATCATGGATGGAGCAATATCACCCAGAGCTTGGAAACTGTTTTTGGAATAAAACTAATCAAAATTACCAGCTGAAATAGGGCCATGAGAGGGAAAATATAGTTATCATCTTTCTTAGGGTCCTTCCACACAGCCACATAATCCAGAATATCAAGGCAGAAAATCCCACAACAGGCATGTAGCCCGCCCGGGGGGGGGGGGGCAGGGGGAGGTGGGCTTTATTCTCAGGGTGGTCCACGAGAAGGCCTTACTGGTACATTATTTAAACTGTTATGTTTATTCATATCATGATCTGATCACCATGCTCAATATTGGGATAATGATACAAAAGGTTTGCTAGGGTAGATTCTTTCTCACTCAGACTCAGCCCCTGGCCCCCGAATCAAACTCCCCCCCCCCCGCCTGAATCAAAATCCTGGTTACGGGCCTGTCCCACAATATCTGCTTTGAACTGGGTTATCTGAGTCCACACTGCCATATATTCCAGCTCAAAGCAGATGTGGGATTTGATTCAGCTGTGTGGAAGGGGCCTCAGTTGCACAAAATCCAAATTAACCAGACATATTATTGGATTGGGATTTGCATTATCCCAACTCCAGGCTGGTGTACATAATGGAAAGAAAATTATCTGTGTATTTCTGGCAGAGATCTGTGTGTATATATACATATAAACAGATCTTTATCAATAAAATATAAGAAAATGATTACTGCCCACTTCTACCTCACTTAGATCGAGACCACATGGCTTTGGAACGGAAGGATGATTGGTGACAGACAGGCACCTCTTTTTTGCTCTGACTGTTAAGGTTCTTAACTGTTTTTATCATGTTGTTTACATGGAAAAAAGCATCACATCAGTTAGTTTTAAATGAGACATACAGGGCTGCTGGGGCTGATTATATAGCCCAGCTGCCGACCCTCATACCCAGTTTCTCTTTTCAGCCATCCATGCCAAAGAAGCCTCCATTTCCCTAGTGCTTTTCTTTTTAATTTATCATCAGCTATGATGAAATCAAAAGGAACAGCTGCTCTGACAGGCATTATTTTTGTGCCAGACCTCCATAATGCTGCTCATTTCAGTCCCCACCCTTTCAAGCCTCCCTAGTGAAATCCAATGTCACTCTTTTAATGCAAAGGGCCCAGGCAGCAAAGCACATCAGTTTGACCCATCAGCTTTGAATACGGCAACAAAAATTAGTTCCCACCCGAGTACAGCTACTACAGCAGATGTGTCCAGATCTTCTACTTTTGCCTGCTTTCTCTTTCAGAAAGCAAGCAAAGGTATAAGATCTGGATGCATTTGCTGCAGTAGCTCCATTGCCTGTATGTGCCCTGAGAAGCAAGCAGAGCAGTCATTGACCTTGAGAAACCTGGGAGCAGGAAGACAGCCAAGAAATGGATCATAACTGAGCCGCTTGACCTCCCTGGACATCATGCAAAGTCCTGGCCTGGCTGCACTAAACTAAGTAGCCCTCTTTCTCCCCCTCGTGGATGATTTGAAACACCTCCCACTCTTCCTGCCCAGAATATAAATACCTTTTTGTAATAATGTTCCCTTCTTAATTATGTTGACAGCACTCATGTCCTTGTCATTCTTTTTCAATATGTTTTAAACTAGGCAGACCACATGATTATTTATAAACGCAAAAGCAGTCCTTGGTATTTTTGATTAGTTTTTTTTAAAGAAGTAAAATCTGCCTTCTTAAGTTTTGGCAAAGGAAATAATGGGAGATCAGAAAGAAGTTTAGAGCTGAAAAACATAAATCCCACCTTTCCTGCAACTAAGGCTTGACCATGTTGTGCATTCTGGAGAGCATACAAATTAAAAGGGTGTTCAGACTTCTTTTTTCCTGCACTAAATTATGGATACGTGAGTACTGTAAAGTCAGAGCAAAGTATTGACTAACTACTTTTCTAATCAAAGTTTAAAAAAATGGTTAGCCTTGGATTAGGAATTTCATGGCCTAGAGCTAAGACCTAACCAAATATGCAACCCCAGACTAGGTGGTTAGATCTCATAGCACAACTGGGAATACTCAGTAGCAGCATCTGTGATTTGCGGATACCCCATGATTGGTCAGACCAAGTATAAATAAGGAGCTTGACCTTCTTTTTTTGACTTGTCATTGTTCAGTACCTTCTGTCAGTTTATAACATTTCAAGTATCAGATTATCACCTTATCACATCGAGAAATTTCCCAGTTGTAGGACACTTCAGGTTCTTTTCAAACATGGAGTGGCACTGAGCTCATCACATGAGTTAAATTGCTTCCAGCCATCATTCATAACCCTCCATTATTGAAAAGAGGCAGAAGTGTCCTGAAAGGAGGGAACTCCAGCAATCAACCTCATCACATTGAGAAATTTCCACTTGGTAGGACACTTCAACCTCTTTTTTAGCATGTACAAACACTGAGCTCATCACATGTTCCAAGGTTGAAAAGAGGCGGAGGTGTCCTGAAAGGAGGGAACTCTGAACACAGGCCATGTTCAGAGCTTTTACCTCTTATCACACTTTACTCCCATCTTTACAACTTTCATCAGTCTCTTGTGTCCTATGCAGTTCGATGCAGATCAATAGGAACCCATGGGAAGCAATGGTTTTAACCTGGATTACTGCCTCTTTTATCCCATGGGGTTTGGGGCAGAACCATAGGATTCTATGGAAATAAGTGGTTTTAAACTGCTGCCTGTCTCCTTTAATGTAAGGGGCTTTTGAAAGGGCAATGTAGCGCTTGGTATTCAGATATGGTTGTTTCTCCTGATTTAAAAAAAGTAATACTGACCTTGTGATGAATGTAAAAGTTGAATGTATTGTCAGCTCTTAATTTTCCACAGAGTGTGATGGGGAGACAGAACTCCAAACCAGGCGATTCTCTCCCTTAAAGGGAGGTTACCTATGCTTTCCCCCTTTCAATGTGATGAGGTGGTTAGCTCCATCAACTGACTTCAGAGCTCACCCTTTCAGCCCATGTTCTTCACAGCCTCCCATAACCTGACTGTGGATTCATTTACGGACCCACCATCAAGGCTCTATCCATGGAAGACAATCATACATAGCCAACCACCACATCTATTGCAAATTCCTCTCTCCATTGTGGTACTCCTCACTTAAAAGGGTCTACTTACTTATCAGAACAGCATGACTGCAATCTTAAGCACACTTCAATCATACTATGGCTCAGACTCCTTCAGCTCTCTTCTGAAGGACATACTTTCTACATATTGTTTTCACATATAACTTGTCCTACATCTTATTTCACACTGTCTATTTTATGCTACTGCATCAACACTTAATATTTTTGGATTGTCCAGCCTACAGGTATATCCCTGGGATTTCCTGATACTTCTGCACCAGTCTTATCTTCAGCTGTCTTTTTGGACTTGTCTTCAGACTTTGGCAAATCAGCTTCACTCCAAACAAATGAGACACACAAACTTTATGAAAATTTAAAAATTCTTAATCTATGGCTCCTGTGCCTCGTCATCACTTACTAGATGCTTTAAGCTGACAATAGGCAATTGCCCTTCCAGGTATCCCTGGACTACAACGCCTAGCATGTGTTATCACTGGGTATGCTAGCTGGGATTGCAGTCAGGACCCATTGGAAGGCCAAAAGTTGCCCATCACCCATTTGAAGCATCTTGTAAGGGATGATGAACCATAATTTAAGTAAATACTGATAAAGGTTGTGTGTCTCTTGTGTCTGGAGTGATGCTGATTTATCAAAGCCTGAAGGTAAATCCAAAAAAATACTTGAAGATCTGGCAAGCTGAAAACTGCCCAATCTAGTTTAAACAAAAATGGAGGGATTGAATTGCATGCAACTGAGATATGCCCTAGTTCCTCCTTTGACCCAAAAGGTGCCTTCCTTAATATTGTTGATTTGTGCAAGTTCTGTGTTCATGAATCATAGAGTTAGAAGAGACCTCGTGGGCCGTCCAGTCCAACCCCCTGCCAAGAAGCGAGAAAATCGCATTCAAAGCACCCCCGACACATGGCCATCCTGCCTCTGTTTAAAAGCCTCCAAGGAAGGAGCCTCCACCACACTCCGGGGCAGAGAGTTCCACTGCTGAACAGCTCTCACAGTCAGGAAGTTCTTCCTTATGTCCAAGTGGAATCTCCTTTCCTGTAGTTTGAAGCCATTGCTCCAGTCCTAGTTTCCAGGGCAGCGGAAAACAAGACTGCCTCCTTCGTTTGCGATGTTTCATCACAACTTCTTTAAAAATCGTAACAGGTATAATTTTATGTATGCTGTCTCCTGGGTATATCTCCTGCAATGAAGTGTTTTGATCATCACCTATTTTAGAACACATTTCTGATCAAAGCTCTCTTGAAAATGTGACATATTTAGGCTTTTTTCCTTGGGATATCTGGTGGTTCTAATGCCTTATCATTTTTTCTTCTGTTGCTTACATCCCCACTTGAGTTATTGTGAAAAAAAACATATAGTTTACATTCCTACTTCTGCACAATTTTTGTGATTTTTATTCTTATTTTCTCTGGGAAGAAAAAACTAGTTACCTCCAAAACTTACCTGGCAACTACCGATGCTCGGATCTTCCTGGAATTCCCTTTTTTAAATACTCTGTCATTATGCTAGGTATTTTTGGTTTGAAGATGGAAAGTTCCACGGATCCACTGCATAACCGTTCAATATAATTGTTTAACCCGTTGCGGTGGTACAATGGGTTAAACCCTTGTGCCGCTGAACTGAACCTGAAGGTTGCCAGTTCGAATCTGCAAGATGGGGTGAGCTCCCATCTGTCAAGCCCTAGTTCCTGCCAATCTAGCCGTTTGAAAACATGCAAATGTGAGTAGATAAATAGGTACCACTTCGGCAGGAAAAGGCAAAGAGACACTCTAAGCAATCTTCCTGGTCACACAACCAGGAGGTGGCAACACAGGCTCCTTGGCTTGATATTGGAGAAAAAGCATTTCCGTGGAACCAGAGATGAGTACCGCCTCCATAATCTGGAAATGATAGAAGAAGCCATTGCCTTTGTTTGTATGTCTCATTATATTTGACTCTAAAGGCCTATGTAAATGATGTAATCCGCTCTGAGTTCCCTAGGGGAGAAGGGTGGAATATAAATAAAGTGGATGATGATGATGATATTAGTATGTGAGTAAAAACAGATTAGGTTATGATAATTAATAAGGTTGACCACTGAAAAAAGAAAAAGGTGAATTGCATGAAATAGACCACTGTTTCCCAACCAGTGTGCCATGGCACACTAGTGTGCCGTGAGCGATCATCAGGTGTGCCGTGGGAAATTGGAACTTCCAATACCCTTTCTTCCCCCTCCTGCCAAACGCTTTTTCTTCTCCACTTGGGCTTCCTTCTTCCCAGCCTCGCTCTGCTCGCTTTGCTCTGGGCGAGTCTGCGCAGTAGCGCCAGCACGGGTCACGCCTTCCTCCCTCCCCCCTCCCCTCTTGAACACGCTCACGCTGCCCCCTCGGATCAAAATGGCAGCAGAAGCGGCAGTGTAGAAGAAAAAGTAAGTGTTCGGCAGGAGAGGGAAGAAATGACGCGAAGGGGAAGGGGGAGGAAGAGGTCTCTGTCGAAAGCTGGCATGGGCAAACTTGGACCTTCCAGGTGTTTTGGACTCCAACTCCCACATTCCTAGCAGCCTCAGGCCGTTTCCCTTCCCCCCCCCCTCAGCCACTTAAGCAGGAAAGGGCCTCAAGCTGTTAGGAATGGTGGTAGTTGGAGTCCAAAGCACCCAGAGGGCCAAAGTTTTCCCATGCCTGTTTTAGGGACCTTAAAGTGGTGAGCCTCCTTCCAACATTGAGATTCTGGATAGAAAACAAACAACAACATAGCATAACATTGTCGGAGTGCTCCCACAGTGCTCTCTGGGTGTAGGTGAACTACAACTCCAAAACCCAAGGTCAATGCCCACCAAACTCTTATAGTATTTTCTCTTGGTTATGGGAGTTCTGTGTGGGAAGTTTGAGTCTTTCTGCCATTCCTGCCAGGATATCTATGTTGTGTTCATCGAAACAGGTCCAGGTTTCACACTGAGTGTATAAATACATTTAAAAACATATTAACTAGATGTATTACTGTGTTAGAGTGTCATTTTGTGTCATTTTGGTTGGTGGTGTGCCCTAGGATTTTGTAAATGTAAAAAATGTGCCGCGGCTCAAAAAAGGTTGAAAAACACTGAAATAGACAAATAAGCAGCTGCCGGAGAAAATATTTGGATCCATTCCAGAATGTGTAAAAATGTACATTTATATATATGACTACCTTACATCATGATTAGCTCCAATTTTATGGGGTTTTTGTATATATAAAAAAACAATAAAACCATCTGTTATATTCTATTTTGAGTTCATCATTTATAAACACATTGCTACACAGTTGTTATTAACTATGGTTTAGAGCAGGCATGGGCAAACTTTGGCCCTTCAGTTGTTTTAAACTTCAACTCCCACAATTCCTAATAACCGCAGGCTCAGCTGCTTAAGCTTAACCAGGGCCATGCCTGGTTTTTGCTATCAAACAACCAGTTCAACACAATGCATAAATTACTTTTTAAACCATTTTAAACTATATCCTAGTATTCAAAGATGCATTGTTTTACGGAAATCCACAGAAGAAAAGCTTACAATTATTTCCTCTATCCATCTGGGCCACTTTAATATTCTGTTTTAGGGATCAAAGACTGCTCCTTAACAACATGAAAAGGGATGTATGGGGAAGCGGGTAGAAACTGAATTTATTAGGCATCAATCTCAAATTGAATTTACATGGATATTTATAAGCCATCCATCATCACAAGAACCTAAGAATGAAATCAGTGAAATATAAATTACTATTCTGCTTCTCACTTTTCTAAGTCCCATACCCTCCTGAAGCCATATGGTTCAGGAGGGCTTTCTTTCACACTACATAGTTATAGCATTATTGTTGTGCATTAACCACCATGGCAGCAGCACGTGGAATTTTGGGGATTCTAATTTGGTGAATTTTCAGCTGTGAATTCTAAGCATCTCTTATTTTTAAAAAACAAAAAACAAATTTGAGGCCATGGCAGTTAAAGTGGAATCATAACACTACAGGCAGTCCCTGAGTTACAAACATCTGATTTACAAATGACTCATGGTTAAAAACGGGTTTAGTCAACAGAAAGTGAGAGAAATCTACCGCTAGGAAGGGAAATCCAATCCTGAAAGGTTTATTATGGGGGTAAAGGTATCTCCGCTGAAGCTTTACCACCAATCCTTGTATCCACAACAAGTCAAAATTTTCAAAATCCAATCATCACAGGGATGGAAAGTGTGGTGAAATCTTCTGAACAGGGGCACACACAGCAAAACAAACTCCACAGGGATGTTAACCCTTCCCTGTGCTATCCAAAGCTGATAGATAGATAGATAGATAGTTAGTTTGGAGTTACAGTTAAAAATATACCTGTTTTGACGTACAAATTCAGCTCAAGAACAAACCTACAGAACTGATCTTGTTCATAACTTGGGAGCTGTCTGCATAATTCTTTAGTATGAAAGGCCCCAGGGAAGGAGGCATGCAGGGGAGATGGGGGGAACAAAAGACTTTTCTGTCACAGATATCCCCCAATTCATTCATCTTAGATTAGGACCCAAGACCATTCCTTTGAAAAGAAGCACTTTAAAAAGCCAAGATGTGAATTCCACACATAGCAGGATAATGTGTAGCCATTATAAAGGTGTAACTCAAACTGTTCCTTTTTATTGATCGTGCTTAAGAACACACAGCCCTCAGTTCTCTTAATGCAAAGTTTATTGCTTGGCAGGTACATTAAATCTTAAAGGGTATCCACATGAAACCCGGTAACACCATGAATGTTTCATTTTGATCAGATTAGATTGTAAGTGGAAACTATATCAAATTCATCTAGGTATGGTTTGGCAGACTACTTCTTTCCAAACTGGCACCAAGATACACTGCATTTAGGTCACACCAATCAAAGAGGAAACCCCATGAAGTATATAGCTTTTCTTAGCTTTTTACACATAAAATACTGTAAGAGTCTCATGTGATTGTCCTAAAGGTATGAAAAGCATAACTTTTTCAGTCCAGCCTGCTATGTAAGTTTGTCATCAGCAGCAATTAACTCTTAAACATATGTCTAGCACAGTGCTAGATATGCATTCAAATGGGCCTCTATCCCAGGTAAATGTATTCCAAAGGGCACAGTGAGTCCCACCTAATTCATTTTAAAAAAACAAACCACAGGAAGGAGCAGAAATGGCTCGAAAAAGTGACATTGAATGTCGACATAAGTATATGTCAGCTATTGATGATTGTAGAAAGCTTTGAAATTACCTAATGTTTAGCTAGTTCATTGATCCTTCTCACTTGCTTCATAAAGTTACTTTGCTTGAAAAAGCATGTGTGGAAAACAAATGGGATACAATCAAATTTTCTTATTCTGGGGCAGTGGTTCTCAACCTTCCTAATGCTGCGACCCCTTATTTTCATTACTACTTCATAACTATAATATTTTCATTACTACTTCATAACTGTAATTGTGCTATGGTAATGTAATGTAAATATCTGATATGCATGATGCATTTTCATTCACTGGACCAAATTTGGCACAAATACCCAATATGCCCAAATTTGAATACTGGGGGGGTTGGGGGGGGGGATTTTGTCATTTGGGAGTTGTAGTTACTGGGATTTATAGTTCACCTACAATCAAAGAGCATTCTGAACTCCAGCAACAATGAAATTGAACCAAACTTGGCACACAGAACTCCCATGACCAACAGAAAATACTGGGTTTGGTGAGCATTGACCTTGAGTTTTGGAGTTGTAGTTCACCTGCATCCAGAGAGTACTGTGGACTCAAACAATGATGGATTTGGGCCAAACTTGGCAATAATACTCCATATGCCCAAATATGAACACAGATGGAGTTTGGGGAAAATAGGCCTTGATATCTGGGAGTTGTAGTTGCTGAGATTTATAGTTCACATACAATCAAAGAGCATTATGAACCCAACTAATAATAGAATTGGGCCAAACTTCTCACACAGAGCCCCCCATGACCAACAGACAATACTGGAGGGATTTGGGAGGAATTGACAGTGATATAGGGGAGAGCATGCCTGCTCTCCTCTCCCTGCTTGGATTCTCAGAAACAGCCCTCCCCTTGACTGAGAGGTCAGCTGAGAGGCTAGCCAATCACAGCAGGAGGATTGCTTTTGGTGGGAGGATTCGCCATCTGTTTCCAAAAAGGAAGAGAAGGAAAGGCAGAGAGATCTTCAGCCTTCTCTGCCAAAGGGGTTCCTAAGACCATCAGAAATACGTGTTTTCTGATTATCTTTGGTGACTCCTCTGAAACCCTCTTGTGACCCCCAGGTTGAGAAACACTGTTCAGGGGAGGGGACGACAGAATTTGCAGAGGAAGAGAATAACTTAGTGAATGGTATAGTCATAGAAGAAAACAATTGATAAAACTTAGATTTAAAACATTCTTGACAGTACTTTCATAGAATTGTAGAATCATGGAGCTGGAATAGACAACAGGGCCATCCAATCCTATCCCCTGCTGTAAAGGAATGCATAACCAAAATACTCCTGGCAATGGCCATCCAGCCTCTGTTTAAAACTTCCAGAGAAGAAGACTCCACCACACTTTGAGGCAGCATATTCCCCCATCAGTTCTTGCCATCATGACTTTCTTCCTAATGCTTAGGTAGGACCTCTTTTTCTGCAATTTGAATCAATTGCTCCATGTCCTCGCCTTACTTACTATGCAAAAATCCTTAAGCAGCTAATTAAAATTATAGCATGAAACATTCTTAAATTGGGAAACACTTCTTAGTAGTAATAAAGCAACTAAGTAAACAGCAGCAAAGCTCTTAATTTTGTTGTGGAAAGGAGAAGGCACAAAAGCACTTCCCTGTATAATGTAATCCCACACTCAAGGTTTTATTTTTCATGTGGGTTTGTTACACATGGGGACAAAGGTGAACAAGCTATTGTTGATGCCCTTAATGAGATATTCAATTCTCTGGGGGAATATCATTCTCTTTTTCGTGACATTTTCTAATCAGAAAGATTGAGATCCTTTTTCTGTATAGAGGCAGTCATTATTCTATGTATTGTCAAAGGCTTTCATGACCAAAATCACCGGGTTGCTGTAAGTTTTTTGGGCAGTTTGGCCATGTTCCAGAAGTATTCTCTCCTGATGTTTCACCTGCACCTATGGCAGGCATCCTCAGACGTTGTGAGACCTCACAACCTCTGAGGATGCCTGCCATAGATGCAGGTGAAACGTCAGGAGAGAATACTTCTGGAACATGGCCAAACTGCCCAAAAAACTTACAGCAACCCAGTCATTTTTCTATTATTATATTTATTTCAAGTCGCCAAGTTCCAGTCCCCAAGTTACAAACAGGATAGCTTCTGTAGGTTTGTTCTTAAGTTGAAATTATATGGAAATTTGAACAAGGGCATTTTTTCAGTGTAAACCCTCCTCCATCTCTCTCTATATATATCAACTTTGGAGAGCATAGGGAAGGGTCAACAACTCTGTGCTGCTTGTGTTGTTCAGAAGATTTCAGCTCAGGGACTTTCTGTCCCTGTGAGAATTGGATTTTGAAAATTTGCCTTGCTGAGGAAACAAGGCTTGGTGATAAACCTTCAGTAGAGACCCCCTTTCCCCATGATAACTCTTTCAGGGATGGATTTCCCTTCCTAGGGGTAAATTTCTCTCACTTTCTGCTGTCTCACCCTTATTCTTAACTATGGATCATTTGCAAGTTTGATGTTTCTAACTCGGGGAATGCCCGTAATTGGAAGTTACTACTTGAGCTATATACGTACATGGGAAGTGCTACACACAACAGGTGCCTCGGTGCTGGCAATTTAGGAACAACTCAGTATCGATAATACTGATTTTTGCAACAGCAGTGTATTGCATAAGTACCTCAATAAATAAAAATTGCAGCATGAGAAATATCCCGAGGATTACCATGCAAACAAATGAAAAATTATTGGTGTCCTATTCCTTATTTGGAAATAGAAAATCTGAAGTAATAATACTCATAGTAGTTGAAGTAATAATAATAATAATAATAATTTGTATCCTGCTTTTTCTCTCGACAAATGAGAAACGAAGTGGCTTATAACCAATGAAATACAATTTAAAATATACAAACATTAAAATAGAATTAAACATTAACCCTATTAACAACAAACAGTTAAAATTCTTAAAACTGAAATACCTACTGAAATCCAGAATTGACCACATGGGTGATTGAGAAAGTGATATATTTTCTTCTGATGGTTCAAGGTACAAAAATGTTGTTTCATGCAAAAATTGGAAAAAATATTTTGCATACAATTACCTTCAGGCTATGTGTATATGAAACAAAAAAATAATTTCATGCTTAGACTAAGGTCCCATCTCCTAGATATTTCATTATGTATATGTTAGTATTCCAAAATCCAATAAAATAATATAAAAACTAGAAATTCAAAACACTTTTGTTCCCATGCATTTTGGAAAAGGGATACTCAGTCTGTAGGCTATTTGATTAAGATATAGGCTAGAGCTGACCGTGTATCTTTTCAGACTAATTGTTGTCATTTGCCATAAATGTTGGTGGACTGTTGCTGATTCCTGACATATTGCTACTTTTCTGTTAAAAAAGGTCTTTATTTACCCAGTGGTTCCCAACCTGTGGTCCATAGATCACCAATGGTCCACAAGAACGGAAATATGGTCTGTGGCCTCACCATTACTACACTGTTGCCTCAAAAACCACATGGTAATGAGAGCAACTGGTCTTGTAAAACCTTATAGTACCAAAGCAATGGGGATGTCGGAGGGGAGAGGCTGACTACACACGAAAGATTACTACTACCACATTAGCTCTAAATTATTAAATATGGTTTTCTGTGGGTGAGCATATGGCGACTACTGGGTGGAATATGTTCTGTAACAGAAACGAGATCTGATGTGGCCTATCCAATGCAATTTTCTGAATCAGCACTCGAAATAACCAAACCGAATCTAAAGTTGACCAAAAACTGAATTGTAATCCTTTAGGTACTAATGTTAGAGTGTGCTCCCTGATCAAAGTGGTCCCTGGTCAAAAAAAGGTTGGAACCACTGGTTCACCCAGGCAACTCTATGTTCATTATGTTCATTTACAGTCATTATGCATGCACAAGACATCCATAATGAACATTGCTTGTTTGTCTGCCCCAGAAGCATATGCTCAGTTGGCACTTTCAGAGGGCTCTTTTAACACAATGCATCTCACGACTTCCAGAGATTTGCATTTTGGCAAATGGTGCTTAGAATCTCAGCTAGAGAATTTTGGTACCTCAATACATTATGAACCCCAGGTTTCATGGGATGTTATCATGGTAGTTAAAGTGGAAATATTGTGCTATAAATACATGGCGTGACAAGTTCCTCAGTCATTGTACTCAGGCTCTGGAATTCCCTCCTGGGAGAGATATGCGTTTATTCTTAGCAGTCTTCCACTATAGGGATAAAACCTTCTTGTTCAGGAGAGTTTTGGGGCCATAAGTAGTTTTTAAGCTTTTGCACTGGTTTGTTTTTAACATAGTATTTTAAATCTTTTTTGAGAGCCAGTGTGGCATAGTGGTTTGAGCATTTAACTATGACTCTGAAGAACAGGGTTCAAATCCATGGAAACCTATTGAGTGACCTTGGGCAAATCAGACTCTCTCAGCCTGAGAGGAAGGCAAAGGCAAAGCCCTTCTGAATAAATCTTCTTAGAAAACCCGAATGATAAAGTCACTTTAGGGTTGCCATAATCATAGAATCATAGTTAGGAGAAACCTCGTGGGCCATGCAGTCCAACCTCCTGCATTCAAAGCACCCCCAACAGATGTCCGCCCAGCCTCTGTTTAAAAGCTTCCAAAGAAGGAGCCTCCACCACACTCCAGGGCAGAGAGTTCCACTGCTGAACAGCTCTCACAGTAAGGAAGTTCTTCCTAGTGTTCAGGTGGAATCTCCTTTCTTGCAATTTGAAGCCATTATTCCATGCCCTAGTCTCCAGGGCAGTAGCAGACAAGCTTGCTCCCTAGCAGACAAGCTTGCTCCCTCCTTCATATGACTTCTTCTGACATATTTATACATGGCCATCGTGTCTCCTCTCAGCCTTCTATTCTGCAGGTTAAAGTGGAAATGACTTATGGCAACCCAATAACAAAATCACACAATAACAATAGCTATTGTTATTGCTGAAGAATGCTCAGTTGTTTCAATAGTTGTTCTCTAGTTTTTGTATTATCCTTTCTATATTATTGTTTTATGAAATTTGTTTTACCTTGCGGTTAGAGACCTGAATCTTTTTAAAAGGGAAAGTGTGAAAGAAGCATTTTTTTAATAATGCAGAAACCTGACTACAAAGCTACAACCTTTGCACCTGCTTTCACCACTCTATTGGCTCATGTGTGCATCCAGTAGATAATCCAGCGATCAATACTGTGTCATCTGAGGTAGTGGCCTACTTTTGGTTAATGTAATATTAATTCCATGCAATGATAAAGCAAGTGAATAATGCATTAACAAAACAGGCACACCTTGCTTATTATCATTACATGTCCTGTTTTACTCAGATGTAAATCGTGTTACTGGGTTTACTCCCAAAGAAGGAAGTAGGCACTAAATCACTGTATATGCAATGTAATGAATGTCAGTGCCTAAAAGAGCGCTGTATGCAGTAAATGAATGTCAGGAATGAGGAACACACCTTCTTGGTAATTGGGAGATGAGGAGAATTACTAAAGGAGGGATAAGGAGAATTTAGGACAAGCTTATGATTCCACTTGACCCACAAAAACTGTTTCCTAGTAATCTGTACAGGATACCTTGCTTGAATGAACATAAGAACAAAGCTACAGGGTTTAACAATTATTAAAAATGATTCTAAAATGGAAAAATGGGGGATGGTGGCAGTATCAATGCAAATTCTTTTGAAAGTATGGGACAGATTTCAGTCCTAGTTTTATGGTTTTTATACCTCTAGCTTATAATAATAAAAATAATAATAATAATCTGTCCTTTTCCTCTAGAGCAGTGTTTTTCAACATTTTTTGAGCCGCAGCACATTTTTTACATTTACAAAATCCTGGGGCACACCACCAACCAAAATGACACTCTAACACAGTAATACATATAGTTAATATGTTTTTTTAATGTATTTATACACTCAGTATGAAACCTGGACCTGTTTCGATGAACACAACATATATATGACTTCCTCTCACATATTTATACATGGCTATCATGTCTTCTCTCAGCCTTCTCTTCTTCAGGCTAAACATGCCCAGCTCTTCAAGCCGATCCTCATAGAGCTTGTTCTCCAGACCTTTGTGAAATTTCACCCTGAGTGAAACTTGCTTCCAGTTAACTATGGATGTCATGAAACTGTTATAAACAGTTCCTTTGGCGGGGGGGGGACTCTAAAAAAACCCAGTAAAATAGTAAAAAAACATTTTCAAGTGGCGAGGCTCAATTTGTTTCTTGGAAACCTGTGAAGGGGCTGCTGGGGGAGTGCCAATTTCCCACAGCACACCTGATGATCGCTCACAGCACACTAGTGTGCCACGGCACACTGGTTGAGAAACACTGCTCTAGAGCAGTCTTTCTCAACCAGTGTGCCGTGGCACACTAGTGTGCCGTGACGGACCTCCTGCTGTGCCGCGAGAAAGCTCTCTGCCCCCTTCCTCCCCCTCCTGCCAAACTCCTGCTGCTTGGGGGAGGAGGAGGAAGGGCCGGGCAGTGGCGAAGAAAAAGAAGATGGGACCGGGGTGCCACCTCCTTCGGCCGTTTCCCCAGCCAGCCTCCAATCCGCCATGACTCCCACCATGACTCTCACCCCTCGCTCGCTGAAACTGCGTGGAGGAGGAGCCCCGCCCACTGAAGCCCGTCCACCGCTCATGCTCTTCCTCTGTAGGAGAGCTGAAGCTGGGGGGAGGGGGCATGGCATGGCGCGGCCTGTAGGAGAGCTGAAGCTGGGGGAAGGGGGCAGGGCATGGCGCGGCCTGGCTCTGCCCCCTCCCCTGGCTTCGGCACTCCCAGCAGCTGCTCCAGCCTTGAGGGGACAGTGCCAATCCAGCATTGTGCTGGCTCTGACACCGCTGGCTTGGCACTGCCCCTTCAAGGCTGGGGAAGCTGTGGGAGAGCTGAAGCCGGGGAGAGGGGGCGGGGCATGGCGCAGCTTTGCTCCGCCCCCTCCCCGGCTTCGACACTCCCAGCAGCTGCTACCAGCAGGCCACCATCCCCCAGCCGTTCTTTACTGTGATAGAGTGTCATTTTGGTTGGTGGTGTGCCCCCGGATTTTTTTAATGTTAAAAGTGTGCCACGGCTCAAAAAAGGTTGGGAAACACTGCTCTAGAGGACTCAGAATGGATTACAGTATTTACATACATAGGCAAACATTCAATGCCTTTGTAATCATATACAATGGGACAGACAAACACAAACAAAGGCAGAGGATTCTCCTTTCATCTCCGGCTTCTGCAGGCAGTACTCATCTCTGGCTCTGGGGAGGTGCTTTTTTCTCTATTTTCAAGCCAGGGAGTCTGCATTGTCACCTCCTGGTTGTGTGGCTGGCAAGATTGCTTGGAACATCTCTTTGCCTTTTCCCGCCAAGGTGGTACCTTTTTATCTACTCACATTTGCATGTTTTCGAACTGGAGCTTACAGATGGGAGGTTACACCGTCTCGCGGATTCGAACTGCCAACCCCCAGATCAGCAGTGCAGCCAACCTTCAGGCCAACAATTCAGTGACACAAGGGTTTAACCCACTGCACCACTGATTTATCATCATTTTCTCAGTTTTAGAAATTCAATGTTCTATTAAAAAATGCATAAGGCGGTAACATAAGTAGATAATCTAATTCTTTTTTTGTGAAGATGATTGCTTTTGAAAAAATAAAAGTCATCTTAAGACATGTACAGAATACTGAGGTCATGCTGGGAATAAATGGATTAGATAAAAAAGCAAAAGAGAATTCAGCCCTCCTCCAAGTAGATTAAAACAGAGTTCCTTAACATGGGGAATTTTCTGATGTCATTGAAAATACTGAAGTATCACAGAGTTTTAAAATGCCCAGGTTCACAGTGGTAGTTGTGCGTACAGAATCAAGAGTATCATCCCACAGCCGCATGTCCTCCAGCATTTCACAAGTAAAAACTGCAGCATGTGTGGGTCAGCGACATCAGAGGTTGATTGAAAGGATGGCAAGGAAGCATGAGGACAAAAATTATTAACAAGGAAGAACTCATACAACAATTATTTTAACAGCACAATCTTTGAATTTATGCACTGAGTTTCGGGAAGCCTGGAACCCTCCACCCCCACCCCACACACACAAATGAGCCTAATGGGAAGGGCAAGAACTCCTTACCCTGTTCTCCCTCCTGCTTGCAGCCAAAGACACAGGAGGAAAGTGGGACAAGAAGAAAAAAAACCAGGGCATTTTGAAAGTAGCTGAGAAAGTGGGACAATAAAGGAACCAATTAGTTGAACTGGGACAGTTTGAGAGTTTGTAATAGCCAAAACCCCAGAGTCAGGTGGAATGCTTATGTCAGTTTTGCTAGTGTGCCCCCATCCCCAAACAAAGTAATCTACAGACATATTGATATTTTGGGGGAATTTGTCCAAATCATTTTTGTCTGAAAACACTAAAGGAGATTGGAACTCAGGGACACATTTTACAATTCTTCTGGTGACAGAGTTGTAAAATATGTAGGTAGGTTATGATATCCCATCTGGCAGGTTATGATATCCCATCTGTCTGGATGACAGTTAATCTTAATATATGAGGTACTCAAAGGATTCCCTCCACACTCCATACTGATCTTCTAATGCAGTGGTTCTCAACCTTCCTAATGCGGTGACCCCTTAATACAGTTCCTCTTGTTGTGGTGACCCCCAACCATAAAATTATTTCCATTGCTACTTCATAACTAAATTCTGCCACTGTTATGAATAGTAATGTAAATATCTGATATGCCAGATGTATTTTCACTCACTGGACTAAATTTGGCACAAATACCCGATGTGCCCACATTTGAATATTGGTGGTGGGGGGGGGGTGATTATGTTCTTTGGGAGTTGTAGTTGCTGGGATTTATAGTTCACCTACAATCAAAGAGCATTCTGAACTTCACAAATGATGGAATTGAACCAAATTTGGCACACAGAACTCCCATAACCAACAGAAAATGCTGGAAGGGTTTGGCGGGCATTGACCTTGAGTTTTGGAGTTGTAGTTCTCCTAAATCCTGAGAGCCCTGTGAACTCAAACAATGATGGATTTAGACCAAACTTAGCAATATTCCCAAATATGAACACTGGTGGAGTTTGGGAAAAGAGACTTGATATTTGGGAGTTGTAGTTGCTGGGATTTATTGGCTCAACTACAACATTTATAGTTCACCTATAATCAAAAAGCATTCTGAACCCCACCAATGATAAAAATTGGGCCAAATTTATCCCACAGAACCCCCATGAACAACAGAAAATACTGTCTTTTCTGATGGTCTTTGGCGACCCCTCTGACATCCCCTCATGACCCCCCCCCCTGGGGTCCCGACCCCCAGGTTGAGAAACACTGTTCTAATGGATATTACTTTTCATTTCAATTTCTATAGTAGTATTATGTAGGCAGTGTAATGCTGTGTCAGAACACGTGTATGCCTCTGTGACAGTGGTTCCCAACCTTTGGTCCTCCAAGTGTTTTGGACTCCAGTTCCCACAATTCCTAATAGCTGAGCAGATGACTGCGATTTCTGGGAGTTAAAGTTCAAAACACCCGGAGGACCAAAGGTTGGGAATTAC
Source organism: Anolis apletophallus (assembly GCA_030556195.1). Classification (NCBI taxonomy): domain Eukaryota; kingdom Metazoa; phylum Chordata; class Lepidosauria; order Squamata; family Anolidae; genus Anolis; species Anolis apletophallus. The sequence goes on along the minus strand of JARBWK010000010.1, from coordinate 44,285,075 downwards.
TGATCTATAAGATGGCTCAATGCAATTCACCTCAGGAATCATACCTGGTTGATACCTAATGGTAAGAGGGGTGCTCTGTGAATTGTTATAGTTTAAGACAAATTACAGGACTAGAATATATTGTAAATATTCTAATGTTGCAGTTCCTCCTCTGTGCAGGCCAGAAGAGGAGAATAATATGGGTCTACGGCTAATCTCAAGTTAATTGGTGCCAATGCATGATAGAACTTCCTTCTTCTTCAGCTACCAATACAACCCCAAAAAAGACCTCTTCTCTAGTTTTCTGGATACGCAATTGGATTAAGGAGGAGGGTAAACAACTCCCTTCTGGCTCTGCTCAAAGAAGCAATTCTGCCAGCACAAATACCCTTTTGGGTGCTGGTCATGGAAATAATAATAAAGATAAATAAACCCTTCTGTCCATCAAATTCATTGTGTGCTTTGCATGTAAGAATGCTGCTAAAACTCCATACAAATAACATTAGCAGCATCTAGAGAGGAACACTTATGGTTCTACTCATTGGGCAGAAATCAAAATAAGCACCTTATTAGTCCTTGAGAGGCAAAATCTTATGTCTAAAGAACAATTAGTAACAAAGCAATTTGAAATGAGAGACATCACGATATCTTAATGTTAATGGACATTATCCAGCTCTGCAAAACACATTGTTTTTGCAGTACCCACCTGATGAGAAGATTAATTATAAATGGAACTCTTCTTATTCCAGCTGAATTAGTTCATGTTATGGATATAGGGAAAGCCAGTTACGAGTGATAGATAAGAACCTAAAACATAGAAATCCAGAAGATTGATGATCTTTTGGTGCCATGAAAGATACATAGGAAGTTTTCAATCTGGTCATGTTCTTTGAACCTCTTATTAAAAGGAAAGTAATCTCCTTTTTAGGGGAAACAGGCTTATATAATGTTGGGTTTTCATTTGCTTTGTTTTTATTGGTTTATGTTTTATCTAGTTTTACTTTTTTTGGTCGTTTAACTGCTTTTTATCTTATGTGTGGTGAGATTTTTTAACTATGCTTGTTTTAACTGCTGTAACTTGTTTTTAAGTTTTATATTGGAGAAAAGGTGGGATATGAATTCAAAATCATCAGATGATGATGATCAGGTAGTAGTAATATAGACAACAGCAGAAACAGACAAGCAAAAGTAAGACAACATGTTTTTGACCAGAATATACACAATTCCTAACCAGCTGACGCTTAGTCCAAAAACTTCAATTTCCTATATGGCTGATTTATAACAGTTCTACCATGTTTCTAAGAGTTCATAGCATACCTGTGAAACTTACATGTCTCAATTTGTTTTGAAATCTAGAAGCATATGGTGGACTTTTCTATTTGTTTGCTTGTGTTGAAAAATGTTGTAAAATCCAATAAAAACTTTGCTGTCGTGTATAGGATCCACCTTGAATATTAAGATAATCAGGGGAGGCCCTGCTCTTGGTCCCACCCCCTTCGCAGGTGCAGTTAGTGGGGACGAGAGACAGGGCCTTCTTGGTGGCGGCCCCCAGGCTATGGAACTCCCTCCCCAGCAAAATTAGAACAGCCCCTTCCCTCCTGCCCTTCAGGATGAAAGTAAAAACATGGTTATGGGACTAAGCCTTTGGACGATAATTGTTTAGTGCAATAAGTAAATATAGATTCTCTGCCTGGCATTACTTCACGAATGAAGATTCTTAGGAAGGACTCATCCCACACTTTCTACAAGCGCATTGATGACTAAGGAGGTTGGATGTGTCCTTTGAGCCTGTGCAATGGATTTTCTGGTGGAGCGCAGCGTGCACAGAACTGGCCTCACCCTTAAACCAAAGGTTCGTCTGCCGGGGCCTAGCAAGCTTAGGACGGTGGCAGCGAGGTCCTCAGGTCGTAGGTTTGATTTGAGTTTTCTTCTCTTAGATGGTTGACCTTACAGGGTTAGACGAGCACCATCTGCCCGGGTTTGAAATTAAAGTTTTCCTTCTCTTAGGATGGTTGCTAAAAGGCTATAGAGAGCCCATCCTACCCGTTGACGCTCTTTATCAGACCCTTTGGTTGTGACCTGTCTGGCATGGGAGGCCCTACCGGTGGCTATGCCACCACCAGCATAGCTCACAGCTTCATTAGGGTATGCAAGTCTCTCCCCTGCGACAAGGGGCGCCAATGGAGAGGCGCAATTAATGCAATAATAACTGGAATGGCCTTGGATTACCACTTTGGACTGCATGGTTTTAATAATTGTTTTAATGTTTATATGTAATTTCTTGTTTTAATGTATATGTTTATTTTATTGTATGTATATCTTACGGCATTGAATTGTTGCCTACCTGTGAGACCGCTCTGAGTCCCCTTCGGGCCGAGAAGGGCAGTATACAAATGTAGTAAGTAAATAAATAAATAAATAAAAGTATTCGTTTGTGCAAAGAGTGTGATTCGATCTCTCACTTTTACATGAATGTAAATAAAATGGGAAGATGTTACACAAATAACAGTCCAGCAATTCCAATATTTATCAACAGAGTTCATACACACAAGTGATCTAAAAGCAGATTTCAGAAACAATTTTATTCAGAACTTTTTACTTACCCTTTCTGCCAAAAATGGGTACAGTACTTGTTTATACAATACAATTAGCACCCAAGACTTTACAAAGAACGAATCCTTCAAAATGCAAACAAGCAAAAACAAATGTTAAAATGAATACTTTTGCTCTGTTTTGTTCATACTTGAACTGTTTTGTTTCATGCACTTGATCTTCAAATTAACAATGATATTAAGCATGATTTCAACACAACTGCAGGTATAAAGATATCCCAGATTGTTCTACAGATCTTTTGCATGCAATAAACCTTGGACTGCAGCCAAAATTCCTGATGTATACATTCACACTGGGATATACTATATGGATATAGAGAAACCATATAGATTATCTCCTTCACTGACAGGTCTATGGGATACAATAGCCCATCAAGGCAAAAGAAAATTCCACAGAAAGTAGTAAACCTGAGCATGGTACACAGGAATGCAGGAAGCCACCTCATATTGAGGTAGACCAGTGATCCTCAACCTGTGGGCCCCCAGGTGTTTTGGTCTTCAACTCCCAGAAATCTAAATAGCTGGTAAACTGGCTAAGATTTCTGTGAGTTGCAGGCCAAAACACCTATGGACCCATAGGTTAAGAACCACTGAGGTAGACCATTGGTTCAGCTAAGTCTGTATGATCAACTCTGACTTCTAATAACTTTCTGAGATTTCAGGTAAGATTCTTTCCTTGTCCTATTCACAGAACCCTGTTATTATTTGGTGGACACTGACACAAGAATGGGATCCTGCTTAGCTCCTGAAATCAGATGAGATCAGGCTTTACTGCTTTACTACTGCTCCCTCCAAGATCTGAAAGCCAAGGGAGGTTGGAAAGCAACCAGAAGAAAGATCCCATTGCATCTGATGCAAGTCTCCTAAAGATGGTTGAATGGAAGTGTCTCTTTGCACTTTCCAATCTTAGCCACATTTTGTAGCTTACTTCCCTGCTCTTTTCTGACAACCTGTCAGGAGGCAAATGAAAAGAATCAGAAAAAATGTACAAGATCTCAAATCCATGGGAAGGGATTGCTGGAGCAACTCAATGACTGCTCTTGAACCCATGGGAGACACTGCCTGGAAACGGCAACAGAGGATGCACAAGAAATTTGCAATATTCATGGAACACACTTTCTTTCCTTACACAAAGGGAGAGGGCTCTCATTTCTTTTGAGGGAGACAAGCAAGCTGTGCTTGTGCCTGAAGGACAACAGCCTCTCCTTGAAGGATATATACATCTTCCAGAGATGCATATTATTTCAAACTTTGCCCAACAAGCCACCACAAATTCAACAACAAAGAGCTCAAGCCTCCTCTGCCCCAGCCAATTTGCACGTATGGTACTATTTGTAGCTCCACATTTGCTCTCTGAAATTACACAGGGAAATAAATGCATGAGTACGCTGGTAGTTCTAAGCAAGTGTTCTACCTTCTGACTCTGCAAATGTGAGGGAGGACTATACTGTCAACTATATTGTTCCACTCCTGCACTGGTTCTGAGAGCTGCATTTCATAGGAGGGAACAAAAACATACCAAAATACCATCCTGACAGATAACTGAATTGTTGTGCACAGATTTAGATAGCGATGTCTGTAGCTTAAGTCTGTATCAGGAAGCATTATAGTAGCAGTAGTTCACAAAAGCTGCTCCTCCAGAGGTTTTGGACTTAGGCACCCAGAATTCCTGACTATTTTCCAATTCCAGCTCTGGCTTTTGGGAGTTGAAATCCAAAACCTATAGAGATGGGCTTCTTAAACTTTTTCCACTCACAATCCCTTCCTGCCCGAGAAATCTTTACACAACCACAGGCATATCTATACACATAATAAAAGTGAAAATGTGTCCACTTACACAGATAGCCTCCCACCTCCACAAACAGCTTTAACCCACAATGCTGAGGAACTATCAAAAGCACTCCCTCAAAGGACATTGCAGATTACAGCGGGCACCATGAACCTATAGCCCAACCCCTGCCAATGTACTCCCCAAACACTACAATGCCTGCCACCCAAGTGAAGATTTTCATACAGGGACAATTTCATCCTAGATGTTCTGTTTTTCCTCCAGAATGGACATCTCAGGGTTCCTTTCTCTCTCCATGGGTGTGGAATTTGCATGACCCCACCTACTGCTTCTCCCTTAAACATTTGCTACCCATTCCTATGGCACACAGCAAATGGAGGATAGCGTAACAAATTACCAAACTGATATTACCTAACACCCCAAAACAAACTATGCCTTTTTCAAATAACCCGGGCACCGCCGGGTCCCGAAGCTAGTAGGTGTATATAAAAGGTATACAAATCAGCCAGCATTTCCAGGGTTTGCTAAACAGACTGAGTTTCCTTTTTATGAAGAACAGCTGAAATATCGTCTACAGCAGGCATAGGGAAACTTTGGCCCTCCAGGTGTTTTGAACTTCAACTCCCACAATTCCTAACAGTCTCAGGCCCTTTCCTTAAGTGGCTGAGGAGGGAAAGGAAGGGGCCTGAGGCTGTTGGGAATTGTAGGAGTTGAAGTCCAAAACACTTGGAGGGCTGAAGTTTGTCCATGCCTGTTCTACAGAGTCCACCATACACACTGCACGTTGTTGTTAATAGATTTGTGTACAGGCAGTCCCTGAGTTACAAACATTTGATTTATATCTGACTCCTAGTTAGAAAAAGGGGTGAGACAACAGGAAGTGAGAGAAAATCTATCCCTAGGAAGGGAAATTCATTCCTGTAAAAGTTATCAATGGGAAAAGGGTATCTGCGCTGAAGGTTTATCACCAATCCTTGTTTCCACAACAGCCCCAAAGTTTCAAATTCCAATTGTTACAGGGACAGAAAGTGAGGTGAAATCTTTTGAACAGGGGCACAAGCAGAAAAACAAAAGTTACAGGAGTGTTAACCCTTCACTATGATATCCTAAACTTTTTTAAAATGGCTGGAATTGCACTTTCAAATATACCTTTCCAACTTCTATACAAATTCAGATTTAAAACCACCCTACAGAACCTATTTTGAACAGCTGAAGTGTCTTCTACAGCAGGCATGGACAAACTTCAGCCCTCCAGGTGTTTTGGAGTTCAACTTCCACTTTTCCGAACAGCCTCAGGCCCTTTCCTTTCCTCCTCAGCCACTTAAGCTTAAGCAAAATGCCTGAGGCTGTTAGGAATTGTGGGAGTTGAAGTCCAAAACACCTGGCCGAAGTTTGCCCATGCCTGTTCCAGAGTCTCTCTTTCATTCTATATGGGCTCTATTGGACAGCTCCCGTTGTTTTAAAGGGAGAAATTCCAAGTGAGCTACTGGGGACATAGATATAGAAAAGTAAGAGATCTGCATCTTCTTTCTTTTCCTTAAAAACAACACAACAAAAAGTTGCAGGTCCATACCGCTCATTAAAAATTATACACAACCACAATAAATAAGATAGAACATGATATAACCTTGCAATGAAAGCTTGGCTTTATACCTTGTCCCACAAGATTGATTTAGGAAATTGGACTTGTTGTGATCGCCTGAAGTGTACCAGGACTTCCTCTCACAGCCCGGTGGGGATTACTGAGAATCAACTGGCTCAAATCCAAATTCTTCATTTATATTGGCTGCAGCGCAAGTTGCCTTTCAAATCTTCCCAGCTCCTCTTAACAACACTCTTCAAGTAACCCCCCGCCCCTTCATCACATGTTGTCCTTCTCATCTATTCAGCTATATCACTTGTTCTTACCATTCAGAAAAGCTATTTAAAAAGGAAGGCAATGTGCGTCGGGACAGGGATCAAGTTTACGAGTTAACTTATCTGAAGCAGTCCCACCAAGGAGTGAACCCCTTGCCACTAAAAGAGGAATCTTATACTTAAGTCACAATGTTTTATTACAGATACCAGTGTTTTCAATATAAGTATTTGTGAGATAAGGTACTAGGAAAAAAATGACATTGTTAGTACTCAGTGTTTCATGAGTTCCTTAGCACTTTATTATGCATCGTTTTAAAAGTGATTTGCAAATACTACCAAACCTACAAATGTTTCTGATGAGGTAGATAAATGCAAGATCCACCAGTTTTACAGGTGGGAAAACAGAGGCAAAGGAGCACCAATTATGTGCCTGGTATCATTTATTGATTAAGTGCTGAATCCTATGCAAATGAATAGAACTTAATTCTTTCAGATGTAATTCCAGTGAAGACGTTGAAACTAAACTCCAAGTAAGAGAACAATCTAGACACAGTGGAGTTAAATACAACAGATTTTCAATTAACTGGCACCCAATTAGATGAATGTAGTTTCTGGTTGCTTGAGAGTTATTATTAAAATAGGCCAAACACTATGCTCCATACTATACCATACTGTAAACTCTGAATTGATTTGATATTAATATTGAGATACAGTAATTAAAAGCAAATTAAGACAAATAATGACAAACTTAAAACTTACATTTCTGCTAAAATGATTTTGTTTTAATTTTTATTTAAAGTATTATTTCTTTGACTTTTTTGCCAGTTGCTTGAGTTCCAGTGAACCAAGAGTCTACGGTAGCACTTACTTCAGGAAGTACAGTATGAACTCTATATCTGTGAAACTAATATACACATTTTCACTTATCCACAGTTTTACTTAATCGCCCATTCTCTTAGGGCTTCCATACATTTTACACCTCTTCTCAGTAATTTTAATATTTGTTCCATTGAAAATAATAGGCTTTGCTATTATCCATGGTTTTACGTATGCACACAGAGTCTGAGAAAGTATCCCTCATGGATTTGCAGGTTGCATGGCATAAACTAAACCTGTGCTTGAATTAACAGATTGCCTTACTATTTCTGGATTGCAGCCTAAAGGCATCATCCATTGTTATTATATCTGGTGGGAAGATACCCAAAGGCTCAACAGATGTCTGTTTTTATGCTCCTTGTATCTCTCTCTCTGTGAAACAAGTAACTTAAGCAGTATTTACACTGCTATATAATTCACTTTGAACTGTATTATATGGTCAGTGTAGATCCATATAATGAAGTTCAATATAGTTCAAACTGCATTATATGGCAGTGTAGCACCAGCCTTAGACATACCAAAGGGAGAAGGAAAGACAGTGATAAAGAGAAAATTACAAAACTCCTGTCCTCCATAATATCCCACTCTGCTACTTCTGGAAAAATGGGTCAGATTTGTACATAATGCTAAGATAGATTGCAGTTTCTGTCATCCTGATTTATTGTGGTACTTTTGTATGTCCCCACAAACAAACCATAGCTTGCCAGTCAGTGCCAAACCACAATTAGCGGTCATGATTGTTGTTGGCTCACTGGCCACGGTCTTGCATTATAGCTGAACTCACAACTATGTCTTCTCTTGCTAGCTGCCGCTCTGACACAGGAACTGACAAAAGGAGCAAGAGAGAAATACTCAGAAAAGGTGAAGGGGAGAAGAGAACCGGCTTGTTTGGTCAAAGTAACAAATCATGACTGATACAAGCAATGGCTTAGTTGACATGCAAATAGCAGCCAGCAGTATAATGCAAGAAATTCAGAGAATAATACCAGGATGTATTTATAGTGCGTAGGAAGATGATATAAACAATTTTCAGTGTCTATGAATAATTTGCATATGATTATAACAAACTCTTAAAAACCAAACTCAGATCTGAATTGAAGTAACTACAGTACTTAATCCTAATTCAGCACTCCAGTCACGTTGGCAGCTATAATGTTCATATATGGGTATTAACTCTGTGCATGATGCAGTGGTTGTAAGGCATGCAGGCAGCAACCAAATGGTTTTAGTTAGCTTCACCATACAACATTTCCTTACAATTGTGCTGGCAGGAATATTACACATACAGATACAGCCTTTGTTGAGTCAAACACAGGGAAAAAGCAAGTCATACTTTTACTAGAAATAGGTAGTTTGGCTAGGACTTCCCTACTCTGCAAACAGAGAATGAGTTCAAGAGAGGACCAGAACACAATAAACTTAAAATGGTAATTGATTTGGCCTGGCAGTTTTTGTTTTTTGGGGTTTTTTGCATGAAGAACCAGACTGTGCATTTAAATCCTTCTTTGTTGCTGCTTAAGATTCCAAGGTGTTAGCCTTTCCACAATGTAAGCAAACGATAAATGTTTTTGTGACTCACAAGTAATTCCTATCAATTCCAATTAATCTGTTCCAAGAACGAGTGTCTTAGGTCCCATCTACCCTGCCATTAGAATACAGATTGAGTTGCAGTGTAGACTCATATAGACCAGTTAATGCAGTTAAACAGTGTTATATAAGAACACTGTCCATATAATGCAGTTCAATCTGTAATAGATTTAAGGCAGTTCAATCTGTAATAGATTTAAGGCAGTAACAGCCATTATAACCACTGCCAGAGGCTAGATGAGGGAGATTAGGATGCAATAGAATGGGCAGAGTCTTAAAAAGTTTCTTTGTTGGACTACAATTTCCAGACTCCCCCAGCCAGCATGGTCAGCCTGGGATCTTCTATAAGCAAGCAGGAGCTACTTTAATGTAGCAACACATCACAAGTAGAAGCAGTAGCACCGCATAATGCTGGCGATATCAGCGGATATCGGGCTTTTGATATTGCATAATGCTGATATCGCCAGCATTATGCGGTGCTACTGCTTCTACTTGTGATGTGTTGTTCCTGCTGTGGGATGCCCCCGAGAATCTCTGCATTGGCCACGCCCACGGTCCTGAAGAAGCCCCTTTTGGAGAGAAACGAAGGCGCACAATATAACCATTCGTTGACCGCTTTGGACGCCTCCCAGTTATTGCCATCATTTGTGCATTCTATCATTTCTGTTGGCACTTTATGGATGTATATATTATGATTTGTATCGCGCCTGGGATGGCTTCCAGGTTTTGTGTCCGTCTTTGATGACGTAGGAGCTTTCCCTCCCAGCAGCGGGGTCTCTGCTCACTCTTGTGTGAGCCAGCAGCCCGTGTATGCTTTACATGTCTTCTATGTAAAGAATGATATATATAGGGCATTGACCCATGTATACAGCATGATGCTATGTTTGAAATGAATTTATGTTTTTGGATTTTGAAACACTAGACCATTGAGTCTGCTTTATTGTGATAAATATATACTATTGGGATTTAAGATATTGCTGTGTTGCTTCTACTCTATTTCTACTGTGTGTAATACAGCCCCACCCTATTGGCATTCCTATAAGTAACAGATGTTATGGGGCATTCAATGGGCATCCTTGGATTCTATCATTTTTAAGATGCCATAGATATTTCTTTCCCGGAAACCAACTCTCAAAAACCTCAAACCACTGGGCAGATAAATACAGGCAGCATCCCAATTTTCTGTCCAGATCTCAGCAAGGAAATGCTGGAAGTAGTAGACACTCTATTATTTTACTCCCACGTTTACTTCTCTGTTCAATATTGAAGTATAAAGGAATGTACCCAGGTAATTGTATTTTTAGCCTGTTGGAAACAAAAGATTCACAACAGGTTTGTGTTCTGAAGCAGATGAAACATCATATACCCTATAGCAAACACTTGGTTCTTGTGGGGAGCAAACATTACTAAAAGAAAAGAAAAAGAAAGAGTGAGATGGAGACAGAGAGGGAATGAAATCCAGCAAGATTCACTGAGGGCCCTTCCACATAGCCCTTTAACCCAGAATATCAAGGCAGAAAATCCTACATTATCTGAGTGTGGACTCAGATAATCCAGTTCAAAGCAGATATTGTGGGATTTTCTGCCTTGATATTTTGGGATATAGGGCTGTGTGGAAGGGCCCTTAGTATTCACAACACTTGCCTCTTCCATGAGTGCACAGTCATGTTCAAGAATAACACCTACAGTTGTTCCACTACGAAGAGATGTATTACTTAGTTGGTAACAGCCACATCAGCTCTGCCAAGCTGGTGCACTCCAGATATGTTGGACTACAAGATCCCATCACCTGTCGTCAGTACATTAATTGATGGGTCTGCAGTCCAGAATATTTGGATGATGTAAGATTAGTGAAGGCTACCCTCCATGCTATTAGTATATATATAATCCCATGTGCAAATCAGTAGATAAACTAGCAATGACCTTTCTGATATATTGTGACCTTCTTTTATACTATCAAAACAACAACAAATGTTCAGTGCAGAATATTCAAAGCCCTGTAAAAATCTGTCTCCCGAACACTGCTCATGGGCAGCCTGAATTTTATGTATGCCTGCAGATAAACCAAACAGTCCTCTGGTATTTGCAGTCCAGGGTCAAGTTCTTGCTCTCAATTTAGCAAGGATTTCCCCACTAACTGAAAAAACAAACACATCAGCAACTCTGGTCCTCTGTATTACAGAAGGTTTATCTTTTCCTTTGACACATATTTATGTATAACTGACCAATTTCAAATTCTGCTGGCATTGCTACACGTGTGCCCTTCAGACTACTAAACAGAGCACTAAAAATAAACACTTAAATACTTTATACTAGAAAGCCTGCAGAGACATATAGCAGTGGACACATTACAAGTAAGGAAACTCTTTTTAAGTACTGTTTAAAACATCCAGTTGGATCTATTTGTCTTTCAATAAACCCAGTAAAACAGAAAAAGTTAAACTGCAATTACTAACCTCATATGAGAATCGATTTCTAAATAGATGCAAGATTGTTAGCATGCTTCAATCACATGGAATATATTTAGTAAGAAGACATTGGGTCTTGAACCATGACCCAATGATGCAAAAATGGCTAAGTCTGAAAATGAGGAGAACAATCAGGTAAATGGCTGAAAGGATAGCTAGAATCCCATGAGCACCATAAGCTTTTATCTGTAATTGAGATATATATAGAAGACATCACATGGTCCAAATATCAAATGTATTTTTACTGTTTGTTATGCCCTCACATTGCCCCGCAAGATGCCCCTTATGTTGTAACTGATAAGCATACAAAAACTGATTACATAATCCTCTTTGCAGGCTCTCTTTAAATTTAGCTTGGATTCTGAGCTTCCTCCTAAGTTTCAGAGTTCTAAGGCCTTGGCTTTTCTGCTTTCTCATGCAGTTCTTATTTGTCAACTAGATGCTCTAAAGGCATATCCTGAAGAAATATTTCAAATAAATAATTTATTCCAAAGGCTCGATGAGTCACTTGAAGGAAATCATTAAAACAATTATGTTTTTTTTCCTGGCTGCATTACACTGAAACATTTATTTTTAGGAGGCTGAATGTCATACCCATTGTGTGTATACTAAGAATATATGTAGAATACAATGCAATTTAAATTTGGCAGCGGTTTCACATTTAGAGACCCTTCTGTAGCCAGAAAAAGAATGTAAAAGTTTACAAAATCACTGAGAATTGTTCAGGCACTGGAAAAAGAACATGTAGACATATTTGTTCACACACACACACACACACACACACACACACACACACACATATTTCCCTGATCAATCACACTTCAAATATAGTAACAAACCTTAAAGCTAACAAGGATTACGGCCTTACAATATGAATAAGAACAAACTTTGTTCTTATTCATATTGTACAAATGAATAAGAATGAAGATACTAAGTAGCAACAGTAAGAACAGACCATGAAACTGGTTCAAGATTAGGAAAGGAGTATGGTAGGGCTGTATACTCTCACCTTACCTATTCAACTTGTACGTAGAACACATCATGCTATGTGTGGGGCTTTAAAAAATCCAAGGCTGGAGTTAAAATTGCTGGAAGAAACATTAACAACTTTAGATATGCAGATGATACCATTTTGATGGCTGATAGCAAGGAGGAGCTGAGGAGCCTTCTAATCAAGGTGAAAGAAGAAAGTGCAAAAGCTGAGTTGCAGTTAAACATCAAAACCCCCAAGATGATGCCAACCAGACTAATTGATAACTGGCAAATAGAGGGAGAAAATGTGGAGGCAGTGACAGACTTTGTATTTCTAGATGCAAAGACTACTGCAGATGCAGAGTGCAGCCAGGAAATCAGAAGACATTTACTTCTTGGGAGGAGAGCAATGACCAATCTTGATAAAAGGGTTAAGAGTAGAGACATCATACGAGCAACAAAGGTACACATAGTTAAAGCAGTGGTATTCCCTGTAGTAATCTATGGATGTGAGAGCTGGACCATAAGGAAAACTGAGTGGAGAAAGATAGACATTTTTGAAGTGTGATGCTGGAGGAAAATTCTGAGTGCCTTGGACTGCAAGAATATCAAACCAGTCCGTACTCAAGGAAATAATGCCCGGCTGCTCACTGGAGGGAAGGATATTAGAGACAAAGATGAAGTACTTTGGCCACATAATGAGAAGACAGGAAAGCTTGGAGAAGATAATGATGCTGGGGGAAAAGGAAGGAAAGAGGAAGAGGGGCCGACCAAGGGCAAGATGGATGGATGGTATCCTTGAAGTAGCTGGCTTGACCTTGAAGGAGCTGGGGGTGGCGACGGCCGACAGGGAGATCTGGCGTGGGCTGGTCCATGAAGTCACAAAGAGTCGGAAGTGACTGAACGGATAAACAACAACAACAAACGTTTTAAAACTAAAATTGTATAGTCAATAAGGCCAATGGTCATGGTTGCCATGGGATCCTGCAAACTGTGGTCCAAAATAGTAACTTCTCCAATCTCACATACAGTGAAATCAACTCTGGTCTGCTTAGGCTAAGAAGCTGAAGAGGCTGAAAATGTCCTTAAGCATTTTTTGTTTAGCATAACATTCAGTTTAAGTAGCTGAGGGGGGCTGAGGCTGTGGGGCCGAAGTTTGCCCATGCCCAAACAAGTTTGTGGCAAGCCATGTGAATTAACACAGTCGTGGTTTATGTTCTCAAACACAACACAGCCATGTTGAAGCAAAACAAACCATTGTTAAATATCACTGTTTAGGGAGTTTGTGCTCATGTTTATTTATGAAATTTGGTCAAAGAGGTAACTGGATATTTCTCAGTTCAAATCAATAATAATCCACTGATAAATTACACCCTGTATTTCCAGTAAAGACAATCATGGGTATGCCACCATTACTACACAGTCTAATTTCCTTGCTACACGTTACTGGTGATGCCAGATTGTTATGTAATATATCTGTCATACCTAGTTGGATTACAGTCCTGGCTTTGCCTGCCCCCTTCCTCTTGCCTCCGAAAGATACTGTCTGCTTTACAGACTTAAAAATGAGATGAATACTGACAGAATGTCTGGTCAGGAATCAAATCAGCTGTTCGTCACTGAACAACTTTCAAAAGACAGAACCACCCCAGGCTTTCTTCATAAGGAAAAAGTGCCTCTATTTGTACATCTGATATGAAACAGTAATTAGAGTCACTATGGTGTTTTTTTTTTAAAAAAAAAAAAGCCCTCCAGACTATCCACATTCAAGGATTAAGTGACTCTTAATGCCTATTTACTACTACAGTACATTAAATTAGGAAGCACCAGAGGAACAGAGAAAGGTTGTAAAAGTAATACAGAATTACATTCTTCCTTTGGCTAAATTATTGGTAAATGTTTCACTTCCCAAAATTATAATGTTGTTATCCTCACATTCATAGTTTTAAAAATTATTTATTTAGGTCAACCCAGTGTTGATGTTTTTTTCTCTATCAGGCAAACAGAATTAAAATCTGAAGATGGAGGACTGTGGACTGGAGCCATGTATATAAATAATTTGGGGTAGCCATATTAGCATGTTGCAGGGGCAAAGTCTTTTATACAGATTTACTGTAGCATATGTTTTGGTGGAGTTTGTCATAATCACAAACTGGAATCCTCACAGAATTGTAAAGGACAATTCAATAAAACTTCGGAGACACAAGATTGTGAAATGAAATAAATGTGGACTTGCAGACTTTTGTGAAACACTCCAACGTTTGCGAGAGAAACACACTAATCATGCAAACTGCTGTAATTGTTCTTAATGCAATCTTCAAAATTTTAGGATGTTAATTAAATGCCTAGAGCGGAAGAGAAAAATCTTGGTTCCAGCTTGCTCTTCAATTAACAGTCACACATCTGATAAGTGCTAGTTTGGCAACTTCATGATGGAGTCACTACGGAATATTTTGTTGATGGAAAAGAATACTTTTCAGGTAAGTGGCAAAGGAATCCCTTAGAAAGCACGAGTGTTTATTGCTTTCTAAACACTGTAGCCAAATGTACAGAGAATTTTGGGGGAAAAGACTAGGTCAGGTCCCGCTAGTTGTTGGAGCTTGAAGTTATATTTTTGGATTAAACTTCCCATAATCTGACAGCCAGAATAACCAGTGGCTATGCTGGCTGGAGGATTTGGGATCCTGTAGTGAACCCCCATTTTTCCCAAAATCTGCTAGGTAGATGACTAATGGTTTTGTTGGCAGGAAGAGGCAGGCCTCTGCCCAAAGCTTTTGTGATGATGGATGCTGTTTTGGACAAGGATGTTTTTCTCATTGGTCTTGAGCAGACAGGCTGTTCTCTAATATGGTTAATGTACCCGTAACAAAAAAAGGCATCTATACCTAGGTGCAATCTCTCAACAATTTTGCTGCAGCCTCTGCTGCTTTATCAACTCAGACAACACAATTACACGACATAGCAATGCCCCTGTTCCAAGTGTTTGCAAACCCATGAGCTTGAAGTCCTGCAGATCTTTTGAGTCCTGCTGTTTTTTTTTTACTACAAATCGCAGAATCATCCAGCCACCATTGCTACTGACCAAAGCAAAGCACTTAAGACCCCCCCCCCTTTTAACAGAAGTATATTTTGATACCAGAGGCCCTTTCACACTGTTACAACTATAGTGCTATGGTTGCATTTTAACTGCCATGTTTCCATCCTATGGAATCCTGGGATTTACACTTTGGGAGAGGAACTTAGAAGTGTCAGGTGAGGAACTGTTGTGGCTCACTAAACTACAAACCTCAAGTTTCCATAGGATGGGACCACGGAAGTTTAAGAGGAATCAGGGTGCTATAACTATCTGGTGCAAAAGAATCCCAGAAGATTTCTCATTTTTCTTTTGATGGCCTAAAATCTCGCAAGGCATCCTGCTGACCTTGAAACCCACTATATTACTTCTGACTTGAACATGAGACTCAGGCACAGGGTTGGATGACTCCCAACAACTCTAGTTGTGTAACCAGACTCCTAGAGGCAATTACAAGATGCAGTCCAAAAAATTTAAGAGAGGTGTGCTTTAACAGACCTCCTCTACTAGGAAGCTGCCAAACTATAACACTATGTAACAAAATGTTTTTTTTCCTGTTCCTGGTTTCAAAATGTTATTTCCTGTTTAATTGTGCAGTATGAACTTTGAAAGTAATTATACTCCAGAAACTTTGTTTTTGTGACTGCCACAAACTATGTTGGATTGGTGGAGATTCTATGAGATATTCATTGAAAAACTATAGCAAAATGTGCTGCAGGGTGTCCCGCAAAAATATTTTTGCAGTTTAATATTTTTTTTCATGTTTATATAATAGAACCAATTAGGAAATGACATTTATAGCCCAGGAAAAAAATTGTATTACACAGTGTAATCGATTGCAGACGTCTGATTCCATATTCATTTCGATTCCAACTAGACCCAGTGTTCTCTCTCCCACTCGGCTTTCAGTTTGAATCAGCAAAGCTAGAAAGAGTGCATTATCATTAAACACTGGTACTAAGAATGCCAGGGCTGGCCATTCCATTCTGCAGAGTGAGGCAGTTGCCACTGGCAGCGGATGATAAATGGCATGGAGTGAGGAGCAGCAGCAGCTGTTACCTTTGATCATTCAGTCCTGTTGAAGGACAGAGCTCTGTGTACCACGTGGCCCGTCCTACTAGCCTCCTGCCCTAAGATGAGGTGGAAAATGCTGACCCATCACAAGTATTGGGCTGACTTTTGGAGATGCGAATGCATAAACTTGTTCTTCATCTTCTACAACAAGGGTGCTCATTAGGTCGATCGCGAGCTACTAGTCGATCTTTGGCCCTCCTCCAGGTGATCTTCGGGCCTCGCCAGCCGGATGGGGCGCTCCTGCTGCTGGCCTCTGCTCCCGCGGTGCTTTTTCCACCCGCGGGGCATTGCAGGAAGGAGAAAGCGCAAGGCGGAGCCTTTGAAGGCTCCGCCTAGCGCTCCCTTGCCCTCTGCAATGCCCCGCGGGGGCGGCAGCGGGCAGGAGGAGCAGCGCATGCAAGGCGCACACATGCGTGCAAGGTAGATCTTCACTTTTTTAAAAAAGTAGCTCGCATGCTTAAAAAGTGTGAGCACCCCTGTTCTACAATATCTTTTGGGTTGTCCCCAGATATTGGTCTCTATGCTCATTCTGTATACCTCTGAGCCTTGCAGAAGTATGCACTCTCTATTCCAGCTCTACGCAAAGACCATGATAAATATTGTATGCATCCGTCCACCAAATGAGGGTAACGCTTCATATACCTTGACCGTAAGAGCTTACGTCATAATGATTACAATCTGTTAGGCTTTTAAAAGCACCTTATATCTCCTTGAAATAAAAACTGTGATATCTGCACCCACGACTTTCTCAACACAAGATAGCTTTGAATTTCACTTCTATACTACTATGAGTCTTGTTTTGTTTACTATTGACTTCTAAATACAATCAGAATTCAGAAGCAGCTGAATCAACGTTGTAGTCCTGAGATATTGTCCCTGTGAATATGATAAGGAATTCCAGTGCTTTTCATGGGTTTATCAAGGACCCTGAGTTGTCCATAGGTTACTACACTTCTCTATAAAACTGGCAAGGCCAAGAATGCTGCCACTCTCATCAGCTGGGGTATGAATTTGCCAAGGTTGGTTGGAAATTTCTCCCTCAGTAAAACTCAGACTTATTTCCTCTCCTTGTGTAAACAAATCAGAAGGACATGAAAACTCAGTGGCTGTTATTCCAGAATAAAGGACAGTGTAAATCAATTGACATTGCTGGTGATTAGATCCTGTACTTGGCAGAACGTTTTTTTAAAAATCAGTGTCCAAAATTCTGTTTTGAATCTTGTTGGTGCCTAATGCCAGATCAACAGTCCATTAAACTGGGGTAACAGTGCACACTTTAGGGATGCTATGTAAAGAAAGCTTCCTTCAGGAGTCAGCATAGCATTTCTCTCCTAGCAGGGATGGCTTTTGCTGGCCCTGTCATTGTAGGGCCTCCATCCATTTCACCCCCAGCCAATGCAGAGCTATGTTGGCAAACAGGCTTTTGCATTCGTTCTAAACAGCAGCCCCACTGCAGTCATTCTTTGAACTTATGTGCTGTCACCTATTCAAATACTGACCTTTCACTAATGATGTAATTACAGCCGGGTGTACGATTCACAGTACAAAATGTCCTGTAAGATGCAGGGTTTCTCTCTCTCAGACTGTCTGCAGCTACATCACTTATACAAGCTCTGTTTTGTTGCTTGACCAGCAGCTTTTGATCAGATCATAACCTGGCTTCACTATAATTCACAGTTATTGGTTGCTGTGAGTTTTCTGGGCTGTATGGCCATGTTCCAGAAGTATTGTCTCCTCACATTTCGCCCACATCTATGGCAGGCATCCTTAGAGGTTGGGAGGTCTGTTGTAAACTAGGCAAGTAAAGTGTATATATGTGTGGAATGTCCGCGATGGGAGAAAGAATCCCAAAAAGGATTCTTCCAGGCAGCAACCAGCCAGGCTTTGATGCTGCAAGGCCATTAAATGCTAATCAAGGTGGCCATTTGCAACATTCACACTTGCCTCTTTCTCTCACCTTGGACATTCCATTAATATATAAACCCCACATGCCTAATTTCCAACAGACCTCACAACCTCTGAAGATGCCTACCATAGATGGTGAAATGTCAGGTGAGAATGCTTCTGGAACATGGCCATACAGCCCAGAAAACTCAGAGCAACCCAGTGATTCTGGCCATGAAAGCCTTGGACAACACATTCACCTTCTGGCCAACATCACTACAAATGCACAAAAGTGATCTTGTGTTAAAAGTCTAGTTCCAGTGCATAGGACTTCCAAGTGCTTTAGCAGAAGACACATTCTTGAGCACATAACAGGGCCACAGGCCAAGGAAATACATATGAGATTTGACTTCAAACTGCAATAGTTCATCAGTGCAGGTCTACTAAATATTGCTAATTGAAACGACATCTCCTAGAGCTGACAGTCTGACATCAGTAGCTAGCATTCACGTGGTCCATGCATATTGTTCCCCTGAAACCCTGATCCTAAGTACATTAGCTGGACGTAAGCCGGGCATAAGTCCACGAGGCTTACTATCAAATAATGCACCGAGGATCAATTTGGAGGAGATTTCAAGCAACAGTTCTAAATGGCTTATTTTTGTATCCTAAGCAGCAATAAATAGAATAGACTGTATACAGTACAAACGGCTTTTCTGAAAAACCGGCCTTTTGTTTCGAGCGAAACACACGTTTCCGACATGGAGTTCGGCGCTTGATCAGGAAGCAGCAATAAATAGAATGGATTGTATACAGTACGATGGCTTGATCACTTTTTCTGAAAACCTGACCTTTGTTTCAAGCGAAACACAAGCTTCCGACAAGGAGTTTGGCGCTCGACGGGGCGACTCCAGAGCTCGCCTTCCTTCCCTCACTGGAAGAACCGACCTTGCGGAGGGAATTTTGCAGCAGAGGCCAAGGTTTTAGAACAAACTATTCATGTTTTATTTAAGAACCTGGACCACGTCCCCTCAACGGAGGGTGGAAGGCCGCCTCAATCCTCTTTGCAGGCGCCCGGGGCATTGAGGAAGCGCCGGACAACCAGGGCCAGGCAGAGCATCAAGACCAGCATGTAGCCCAAGGTGCCGGCCAAGGTGGGCAAGGCCTCGGGGGGCTTGCGGAGAAAGTTCTGCAGCCCTTCCTCCACGTAGAACATCTGGTCGTAGATGCTGAGGAAGGTGAAGATGTGGAAGAGCTGGTGGCTGTGCCCCACGATGTCGAAGCGGCCCGGCTGGATGCGCTCGGGGATCTTGCTGACGTTGAAGAAGGCGGCCACCACCAGCCAGAAGTAGCGGCGGTAGAAGTGGACAAAGAGGGTGGGGTCCCGGTCCCGCAGGTCGAAGAAGAGGCTCTCCAGCATGATGGGGCAGGCCATGCTGAGCGGCATGACGAAGACGAAGGTGCGTACGGCGAAGGGGTAGGCGCAGCACTCGGCCCGGCTCTTGCAGCAGGCTACGGTGCAGGCCACGGCTAGGGCTAGGGCTACGGGCAGGACTAGGGCGCGGTAGGCCGCAATGGCACCTCGACAGTCCACCTGCCAGCCTAGGTGTTGCTGCACTGCCTTGCCTAGCGTCCGTGGCTCTAGCAAGCTCAGCCCTGGCAGCAAGTAGTAGTAGTAAGCCACAGTGCTGGCGAAGCCGTAGTAGCTGATGGAGGCGTAGTCCAGGTAGAAGAAGGCGGCGCGCAGGCGCAGCGAGAGGCAGCTGAAGACGTGGGCCGTGCAGCTCATGGCGAAGGTGAGCAGCACCCCGGAGGCGTAGCACCAGAGCGGGCGGAGGGCCGGGTGGTCCAAAGGCAGACCCCCGCCCGCCCCGCGGAGCAGAAGCAGCCGCCCGAACTTCCCCGCGAACAGCAGCAGGGGGATGAAGTGGGTCCAGAAGTTGAGCGTCTCGTTGGTGGGCTGCACCACCGAGGCCAGGCACTCCTGCGCCGTCAGGTGGAGCCGCCGGTAGCCCGACAGGATGAAGCACTCCACGAAGTCGTCCGGCACCTCGTCCCAGCGGAGCAGCGGGGCCTTCCTCCCCCTTCCTCCTCCTCCGCCTCCTCCTCCTTTGCGGCGCAGCAAGGCGGACGGCGAGCGGCCCCGGGGCCCCGGAGGAGGGTCGTCCGCCTGGAGGAGCTCCTCGCCCGCCGGGGAGGGCATCCTCGTCCTTCTCCTCCTCCTCCTCCTCGGCCGCGGGGAGAGAGGAAGGCCGCCGCAATCAGCGCCGCAGCAGCAGCTCAAGCCGGGATTGTGATGTAAGCTCCGCCAGGCAAAGCCGCTTTCCCGGTTGTTGCTGCTGGAGGAGGAAGAGGCGGAGGAGATGCGGTGGATTTGTGCTTCACCGGAGCAGCAGCAGCAGCCTCCTCCTTTTGGTCTTCCTCCTCCTCCTCCGCCTCCCTCCTCATTCATTGCAGCGGGAGCAGCCTTTGCGGCAGAGGAAACCTGGGCATCCCCGTCATTCAAGCCTCGCCAGGCTTGCTTTCCTTCAGGGCGCTGCGGGCAGAGTTTCCTCCCACTCCTCCGCCCCCTCCCTCGATACCGCCCCGCCTCTCTTGCCCTGAAGCGGCCTCGATCCGCGTCTCTGGCCGGACGGAGACCCCCTGCTGCGCCTCAACCCCCGCCCTCTCCATCTGTTCCCTCGACAGAAGCCCTGAGCGACCTCCTCCACTCTCCCAGGAAGAAAGGCTGCCTTCTGCCCCGCTTCTGTCACTTGATTCAAGGCGGTGTGTTGACCTTCTTTGGAGGGGGGCATGTGTACACCAGGCACATGAGCAAACTTGGGCCCCCTCCAGGCAGGGATGTAGCCAGGGGGGGGGCTAAGGGGGCTTCAGCCCCCCCCCCCGAAATTCTCAGGGTGGTCCGCGAGAAGGCCTTACTGGTACATTATTTAAACTGTTACGTTTATTCATATCATGATCTGATCACCATGCTCATTATATCACACCTTCATGGGGTTATTGGGATAACAATACAAAAGGTTTGCTAGGGTAGACCCTCTTCCACCCAGTCTCAGCCCCCCCCAAACTCAGCCCCCCCCCAATCAAAATCCTGGCTACGGCCCTGCCTCCAGGTGTTTTGGACTGCAGCTCCCACAGTTCCTAATGCTGTAGCCCAAAACACCTGGAGGGCCCAGGTTTGCCCATGCCTGATCTACGCCATAGAACAGGCCTGGGCAAACTTGGGCCCTCCAGGTGTTTTGGACTTCAACTCCCACAATTCCTAACACTGTAGTCCAAAACACCTGGAGGGCCCAGGTTTGCCCATGCCTGATCTATGCTATAGAACAGGCCTGGGCAAACTTTGGCCCTCCAGGTGTTTTGGACTTCAACTCCCACAATTCCTAACAGCCTCAGGCCTCTTCCTTTTGCCCCTCAGCCGCTTAAGCGGCTGAGGGGCAAAAGGAAGAGGCCTGAGGCTGTTAGGAATTGTGGGAGTTGAAGTCCAAAACATCTGGAGGGCCAAAGTTTGCCCAGGCCTGCCATAGAATCTTTAAGCTGGAAGAGACCTCTGGACTATCCAGTCCAACCCCCCTGCCAAGAAGCAGGAAACATCGCGTTCAGAGCACCCCTGACAGATGGCCATCCAGTCTCTGTTTAAAAGCCCGCAAAGAAGGATCCTCCACCAAAGTCCAGGGCAGAGAGTTCCACTGCTGAACAGCTCTCACAGTCAGGAAGTTTTTCCTCATGTTCAGGTGGAATTTCCTTTCCTGTAGTTTGATGTCGTTGTTCTGCATCCTAGACTCCAGGGCAGCAGAAAACAAACTTGCTCCCTCCTGTCCTCTCTATGACCTCCCCTCACCTAACATATAACACAATATCTGCTTTGAACTGGGTTTTCTGAGTCCACACTGCCATATAACCTGATTCAAAGCAGATAACATGGGATTTTATTCAACTGTGTGGAAAGGACCTCAGATAACCCAGGGCCGGCAGCACTTGGGCGGCGTCGGGAGCCTGCGGGGTGGAACTGAGCCTTCCTCCTGCCCTGCCTGCGATCTACCAGGACACCCTACACGATCTACCAGTAGATCGCGATCTACCTAATGAGCACCCTTGAGCTAGACACTATACTCCTATTTATGCAGGACAATTAAGCAACTGAAAGGGAAAAGGAAAGGGCCTGAGGCTGTTAGGAATTGTGGGAGTTGAAGTCCCAAACACTTGGAGGGAGGGCCAAAGTAGGCCCATGCCTGGCCTACACTGAGGAAATAATAACAATAATGATATTAATATCACCCCATAAATAATTATAATATCCTAATAATAACAAAAGACTCTCCTCATAAATGCACAGCAGAGTAACTTGTTAGCAGCAGCATAACCCAGCACCAATAGCCCAAAGTGATAAAAAGAACAAAAACACAGAGACCAATGTTATCTCTACCATAGGAGGCTTTTCTCTATAGCAAATTAATATGGTTGCACTGTTTACAACAACAAGGTTTCCATTACACAAAGTTCAACCTTCACACTGGAGCTTCACACACAAGGCCCTTTCATATACTGTAGAGGCCTACCTCACACTCTGAGGCCTCTTCTCCCACTGAGGTGTTCGCTCACACAGAGAGGCTTCTCTCACACTGAGGGCTCTTTGGGACTGAGGGGTTACTAAGCAACAGGGACGCCTGCTTATATTGAACCACAGCTTCTCTGAGTCACTGCATCCATTTAACCCTTTCAGTGTTTGACTCACATTTTTGTAACCAAAAATACATAGACAATTTTTAATATTTCTAACATAAGTTCCTCTGAAGATGCTAGTCATAGATTCAGGCGGAATGTCCTGGAGAAAATGCTGCAAGAACACAGCCCAGAAACAACACAACACCCAATGTCGTCCTACTTTCTCTCTCTTAAAAGATGAAAGGCAGCTAAACTGGGCTCTACAGGCCAACAGATACTCTATCACAGATATCAGAAGAGCTACAAGACCAAGAAAAAGCCACGAGAGTAAAAACAAAGATCCACCCAGAGGAAAAGTGTCCTTACCATACATCAAGGGAACCATTGACCTCATAGGGAAGCTGATGAAGAAACACAACGTACAAACTATCTACAGATCCACTAAGAAAACCCAACAAATGCTACATTCAGCAAAGGACAAGAGGGATCCTCTCACCTCTGCAGGAGTCTACCGTATACCATGCATCTGTGGACAAGTGTACATAGGAACCACCAAATGCAGCAATGTCCAAACACGAGTCAAGGAACATGAAAGGCTCTGCAGACTAACTCAACCAGAGAACTCAGTCATAGCAGAGCACTTGGTGAATCAACCTGGACACAGCATATTATTTGAGAACACAGAAATGCTGGACCACTCTAACAACAACCATGTAGAAAGGTCCGTTTGGAGTCCACAAGACATAGATCCTTCTCAATCGCAGCCCCAACCTTGTGGAACTCCCTACCGCCAGACCAAAGAGCCACTCCTGATCTACATACATTTTTAGGGGCACTTAAGACATGGCTCTTCAGAAGAGCCTACGATTGTTAAGCAACAAGCTGTGACTATGTAACCTGTTTATTTAAATTGTGTTTATTTTAATTTGGTGGAGGGCAACTCATAAATAAAGTTGAGTTGAGTAAAACTACACAGACAAATCATTTAAATTCACAAGCATGTGGACAATTTCAACAGAAATGAGGAAACCATGAAAATGAACAAATTAGGCTACCAGTATTTAAAACTCTAAAAACAAGACAGTAAGTAAAGAATACTAAAACAAACAAACAAACAAACCAGGGGAAGGTGCAAGGCCATTAAATGCTAATCAAGGTGGTCAATTGCAACATTCACACTTACATCAAGCCAGGGCCGTAGCCAGGATTTTGATTCGGGGGGCTGAGTTTGGTTCGGGGGCTGAGACACGGTGGAAGAGGGTCTACCCTAGCAAACCTTTTGTATTGTTATCCCAATAACCCCATTAATGTGGGATATAATGAGCATGGTGATCAGATCATGATATGAATAAACATAACAGTTTAAATAATGTACCAGTAAGGCCTTTTCACAGACCACCCTGAGAATTTCGGGGGTGGGGGGCTGAAGCCCCCTTAGCCCCCCCCCACTGGCTACATGCCTGCATCAAGCAGACAAGAGTTTTTTTCTCCCACCCTGGACATTTCACAGATACATAAGCCTCACTTGCCTAGTTTCCAACATACCTCTCAACCTCTGAAGATGCCTGCCATAGATGTGGGCAAAAGTCAGAAGAGAATGCTTCTGGAATATGGCCATACAGCCCAGAAAACTCAGAGCAACCCGGCTCACCATGTTTAACAATAAAATGAAAATGTTCAATTTTAAACCCAAAACATATAAAAACAGAATTAAAAATAGGAATATTCAAAATAAATCCATCAAACCATTAAGTCATGACCAATATGTGTACAGTAATCCCTTGCTACTTCACAATTAGCTTTTTGCAGACTTGTTGTTTTGCCGTTTTTCCTTTCTGAGGTCAACGGGCCTCAGAAAGGGAGGGTGGTGTGCAGGCCGGGCCTGAGGCATGGCGGGGAAGGCCTTCTGGCCACGAAGTGCGGCCTACTGTGCTACCGTGCCCCCAGAAATGGCCCTAGAGGCATTTATTGGGTGGACTCGCAGCAGAGGTGGGTAAGGAAGTGTGAGGGCATACGCGCGTGAACGCTTCTTATATATGTCCAGTGGAAGTGGAGCACTTTCTAAAAGTTGCTGCTCAACTAAAGTGACTGAAGGATTTTGTTTATAAGGTAAAGGAAAAGGGTTGTGTAGTGTATAAATGTGTGGGGAGGGTTTATAAAGACATAACTACTAAAATCATGTATAAATATTGAAATAAATATAGTGTCCCTGCTTTGTGGATTTTCAGTTTTCACAGGTGGTCCTGGAACGTAACACCCATGATAAGTTAGGGAACACTGTATATTGAAATATATACATAACAGTCAATTTAACTGCCTATGAAATCACAGGCTCTGTAATGATAAAAGGTCTTAATTTTATCTTGCAGAGAAAATTAAGACCTTTTATACTCCATAGCATCCAGCTCCATAGCATCCAGACTCCATAGCATCCAGCTAAGGCAGTTAAAGAGGTTTTAAACTGCATTAACCTTACTGTGTAGATTCACCTAAGATCTATGTGTAACTTCCCTGTTTCAAAATTGGCATGGATTTTTTTAGAGGCAGCGCAGGAAGGATGTTAGAAATTAGGGACTTCCCTTGACATTAGATACAGCTTGCCAGTTCACGTGTCCTTAACAAAATTCAGATTAAGGAAACCCTCCAAATGTGCTTTAAATGAGCTCTTAAGAATTCACTTCCTATCCACACTTCCACAGAAATGATGTCTGTTGAATACAGGAAGACTCAGGGCTCTTCCAGACAGGCCCTATATCTCAGGATCTTTTCTGTTTAGTCCAGATTATCCGGCAGTGTGGACTTATATAATCGAGTTTAAACCTGGGATCAGATCCTGGGATATAGGGCCTGTCTGGAAGGGCCCTCCTGACATAAAGAGATCCAAAGGGCCAATACACACATAGATATTTTAGTGTCGAACCCAAAGGCACAACACTCATATATACACTTCAGTACCAAACCATAGAGATTCGTTGGACAAACATGACAATGGCATGGCAAGAGAGAGAGAGAGAGAGAGAGAGAGAGAGAGAGAGAGAGAGAGTAATTAAAATGTTTTAATTGGATTTTTTAAAAGTGAAAGCCCAGCCTGCTATGCCAGAATGCCTCCTGCATCATGATAATTAACTTGTGGGTGAACTCTTTTTAGTGGAAATAATGACAATGTATTTTAGGTTACGAAATGGGCAGGTATAGCTATGTTTGAACTATGGTTCATAACACTATGGGGGAAAACAGTCCTGTGTTTATATGCCAGATAATAATAATGCTCTTCCAAATCAGGACTATTATGTTGATGATCTAGGTTGCAGAGTTATCCACTGTGCAGTTATGTAATCAATAGAATTATGTAATCAGAACATCAAAAGTTATCCAAAAGAATTACTGAAAGCCTCTCTTGTAGTTGGCAGGTGCGTTTTATAAAGAAGCAGGTGTACTGTCTCGCTGGTGTGATGGGTCAGTTCTTTGAAGTTGACTAACGTGTCTTCTCCATCACTGCCTTGTCTCAAAGTAAACAAACCCAGTGTTTGAAATGAATGGAAGAGGTTAATCCAAAAACATGACATTGCATTTTAGAAGTGAACGGGGTTTCTTTTGCATATGACACACTAAAGTACTAGTTCACTTTTTAAAAAGCAGCCCTTTTAAAGCCCCCATTAGTTGAAAGGATTAGTGAATACAAAACTCAGATCTGTACTACATATAGAGGAATTTAATTATCGAAAAGAAATAAAAGGAATGTCATATTGTAAACAATGGGATGTTTCATGTGATTGGATGTGCTCTTTCTAGTAAACTATATGATGCTATTATCCATGGATTCAGTAATAGTAACCATCATAGTCATCATCATCAAACACTTTATTTATAATCTGCCCTTCTCCCCTAGAGAACTCAAGAGTGGATTACAGTGTTCCCTCATTTATTGCGGGGGTTACGTTACAGGACCTCCTGAAATAAGTAAAAAACTGCAAAGTAGGGATGCTCTATTTATTTTAATATTTATACATTATTTTAGTAGGTATACACCATTTTAAGTCTTTATAAACTTAAAATAAAGTGAAGGAAAAGAAGGAAAGGCCCTTCAAGGCTGGTGGGAGGGAGGACTGAGGAGGGAAAGCGCCTCGGAGAGCGGTGGCGGCAAAAACTCACAAAACATTGAAAATACCATGATATATATTTTAAATTAATATTTTTTGAAATCCGAAAAACAGAGAATTTGTTAAACATGAACTGCGAAGTAGCGAGGGAACACTGTATAGCATTTTATATACATAGGCAAACATTCAATTTATTTATTTATTTATTTATTTATTTATTTATTTCTAACCTGCCCTTCTCTACCCCCAAAGGGGGACTCAGGGCAGCTAACAAAAAGGCAACAATTCAATGCTGTGTACACAAGAGACAAAACAACATCATAAAATACTACAAAACAGATTAAAACAATCAAATATCAATAATTAACCAACATGATCCCCATTCCGCACTCATGGGCTGTTCAAACCAAATCCACAGTCCACCTCCACAATCCTGTCATTATTCAATTGCCCATCCACTGCCCCACATCAACCAAACGCCCGGTCCCAAAGCCACGTCTTTAGCTTTTTTCTAAAGGAAAGGAGGGAAGAAGTTGACCTTATTTTGCTGGAGAGCGAGTTCCACCACCAGGAAGGCCCTGGCCCTCGTCCCCACCAACCGTGTTTGCGACAAAGGTGGGATCGAGAGCAGGGCCTCCCCGGAAAATTGAAAATTTCGAGGTGGGACATAAGGGGAGATACGTTCGGACAAGTAAGCTGGGCCAGAACTGTAATGCCTTTACAATCAAATAAAATGAGACACACAAACACAAACAAAAGCAGAGGCTTCTCCTTTTATTTCTGACTTATTTACAACATTTATACCCTGCCCTTCTCAACCCCCCAAGGGGGACTCAGGGCCGCTTACAACGGCAGCAATTTGATGCCGACAACATACAAAACACATCACATACTTCTAGAAGTGGTGTTAATCTCTGGCTCTGGGGAGGTGCTTTCTCCATTTTCAAGCCGAGGAGCCTGCATTGTCACCTTGTAGTTGTGTGGCCGGCAAGATTGCTTGGAGTATTTCCTTGACTTTTCCCGCCAAAGTAGTACCTATTTAACTACCCACATTTGCATGTTTTCAAATTGCTGGGTTGGCAAGAGCTGGGGCTGACAGTGTAGGGCGAGTGGCTTAATAACAAAAGACCCTCCTCGAAAATGTACAACAGAGCAACTCAGCAGCAGCAGAAGCGTGACCCAGCGTCAGAAGCCCAACGTGATAAAGGAACAAAAAGACACAGACCAATGCTATATCTTCCAAAGGAGGCCTTTTTTCGTAGTAAAATAATATAATAATAATAATAATACTTTAATATTTGTGAGTCGCCCTCCACCACCGGTGCTCCGGGCGACTTACATCATTTAAAAACCCCAAAATACATCAATGTACATCAATTTAAAAACATAGATACAGACGGCAAGGAGAGGCTCAGTCATTCAAGGTACCGATCAGGCCCCAAACGCTAGGCGGAAGAGCCAGGTTTTCAGGTCTGACAGGAACCTAGTCCGGGTCGAAGTGGCTCTGAGGGCGGGTGGCAGTGAGTTCCAGATCATGGGGGCCGCCACGGAGAAAGCTCTCCGCCGAGTCTCTACCAGCCGAGCCTCTCGCACCCCAGGGATGGTCATCCGATCACCGTTTATGGCACGTGCTGGCCTCTCGCTGCGTTGGACCGCCAGCCGGGCGCTCAGGTAGGCTGGCCCAATGTTATGCTGCTTTAAAAGTGAGCACCAAAAGTTTGTAGAGCACTCTGAACTCTAGGGGCAGCCAGTGGAGATCTTTTAAAATAGGGGAAATGTGGTCCCTCACTGATGACCCAGAGATGAGTCTGGCCGCTGCGTTGTGGATGAGTTTTAGCCTCTTGGTTGTGGACAGGGGGAGGCCCGCGTACAGGGCATTGCAGTAATCCAGGCGCGAGACAACGGTGGCATGTACCACGGTTCTCAGCGCCTCAGGTGGTAGGTAGGGGGCCAGCCGTCGTGCCCCTACGGAGATGGAAAAGAGGCGCCCGTGGCGGCAGCCTGGATCTGGGCCTCCATTGTTAGTTTGTCGGCCAGGAGCACTCCCAGGCTTTTCACCACCGGAGCGGGGGATAGGGACTCGCCTCAAAGAGTGGCAGCGGTGGGTGAGGGTCGGGTCGGCCAGGCCAGAGGATCTCCGTTTTGCGGGTTGATTTTGAGTCTATGTGCTCTGAGCCAGCTCGTCACCGCTCTCAACCCTTGGCTGAAGCTGTCCGCACCGACGATGACCCTGGGTCAAGCTTCAGGAGCAGCTGTGTATCGTCTGCATATTGGTAGCAGGAGAACCCATGGCTCCTAGCAATGCTGGCCAGGGGCTGGACGTAGATGTTGAAGAGGGTGGGAGATAGAATAGCACCCTGGGGACTCCACACTCCAATTCACTTTTCCTAGAGACCTGACCCTGCCACTCAACCCGCTGCGAGCGGCCTCGCAGGAACGATTCCAGCCAGGTCAAAGCCTTGTCTTGGATCCCAGAGGCAGCCAGGCGGTAGAGGAGCAAGTCATGATATAGTTGCACTGTTTACAATAACAAGGTTTCCACAACACGAATAAACAAATACATAGTAGCTTTATACACACAGCAGGCTTTATACACTGAAGCTCCCCACGAGG
Source organism: Anolis apletophallus (assembly GCA_030556195.1). Taxonomy (NCBI): domain Eukaryota; kingdom Metazoa; phylum Chordata; class Lepidosauria; order Squamata; family Anolidae; genus Anolis; species Anolis apletophallus. The sequence continues at coordinate 44,255,526 of JARBWK010000010.1, read as the reverse complement.
CTTTACTCTCATACAGATGCCTCCTCCTACAGACTGATGAATTCCCTCACTGAGGCAAAATACTCACTCTCCTCAGGGCGACACTAGCTCTGGCTCACTAACTCTAACAAGCTTCGGCCTACTAATTCTTTCAGTGTTTGATTCACACTTTTGTAATCAAAAATACCCAGTTAAAATTTTATATTTCTGACACCCCTTTTATTTTTGATTACAAAAATCCCAAATCATATACACACATATACACGTAAACACAATTTGCTGTTAAATGCACAGGATTTTCCAATAAAATTTCTCTTTAAAATGTTTTAAAGCCTTTTCCCGCCAAAGCAGTACTTATTTATCTACTCACATTTGCATGTTTTCGAATTGCTGGGTTGGCAAGGGCTGGAGCTATCAGGAGCTCACCCCATCTTGGGGATTCGAATTGCCAACTTTTAGGTCATTAGTTCAGCCAATCTTCAGGTCAGCAGTTCAGCCGCACAAGGATTTAACCCTTCGTGTCACCGTGGCTCCATGGTTTCATTTACCAAAGCTCCAAAAAATATCCCCTCGATCCCCTGATCGAGGGCCTCTCACAGTCCTCTAATTGTTGAGACTCTCAAAGCGTCTGGGAGTTGTAGTCCTATAATGAAGCACTGTATTATAGAAATCTAGTCTTGGAATTAATTGGAAAAAGCTTACTTTTTGTCTGCCTGATAATAGGAGTCAATCTGATTTAGTTGGTTTGAATTTTGGGCTATTGGGCCATGACTCCAATGACCAGGGATTAGTTCCCTCTTTGCCATGGAAACTCAAACCCACTGGGCAATTTTGGACAAAATTCACACACTTTCAACCCAAAAAAACCCTGTGAAAAAAGCACACTATAGTTGTAACTTTGGAATCTAATTAAGCAGCAGAATGGTTTCTGTGTTTGTGTGTGTATATGTTTTAATTGAGCCTGTCCAAAGTCATGTGGCCGGCATGACTACATGGAGCGCAGTTACCTTCCTGCTGGAGTGGTACCTATTGATCTACTCACATTTGCATGTTTTTGAACTGCTAGGTTAGCAGAAGCTGGAGCTAACAGCGGGAGCTCATGCCGCTCCTTGGATTTGAACCTGCGACCTTTCGATCAGCACGTTCAGCAGCTCAGTGGTTTAACCCACTGCGCCACCAGGGGCTTCTACATATATAGGAAATAATATAACTTGTCATTTATAATACAGCACTTTAAAATACTCGAGTATTTCACACACATATCTTAGTCACCCTTAAAATAGCCTTTTAAGATAGGTTAGCATTAGTGTGAATCAAAGACGGACAATGTGTAATTCTGTAACTCTTTGCCAAATGCCCTTTAAGAGAAACATTTCAAGCCTGATACTATGAAACTGTAGTCCAAGCCCTCTTGGAAAGCTGATTACTTCTTGTTCCCTCCTTAATCTAATGGAGAAAGGTTACTCTTTTAATTGCAAACCTTGAGCTTGCTTCTCCTTGGATTTCTTTGAGAGCATCCCAATCCCTGCATATTTTGCTATTTCCTATTCCTGGACTGCAACTCCCAGCAATCCTCCAAATAGATAGGATATATAGATTAGATAGAGATAGATGGTAGGTAGATAGATCAATCAGGAGGACTGCTGGGAGTTACAGTCCAAGAATAAGTAGAAAAGGAAGAAAGGGGAGAAAGGAAAAAAAATGGAAGGGAAGGAAGGAAAGAGGTAGAGAAGGAAGGAAGGAAGGAAGAGAAGGAAAGAAAGGAAGGAATGAAAGAGGGAGGGAGGGAAGGAGAGAAAGAGGGAGGGAAGGTTGGCCACAGCAACATGTGGTGGGTACAGCTAGTATTTTGTAAAAAACTTCAGTGTACAAATCTAAAGTGTGAACCAGGCAATCGTAATGATTGGTGGCAGCAATTCTGGGACTGTGGGAGCACTTTTTCCAGCTGCAGCATCAGAGGAGCTCCTGCCAGGCAATCATTGTGATTGCCAAGTGCCCATATCATGTGTCATATACATGAGCTGGAGGACAGCTAGCTCAGCTTACTTGCACAAACGATGTAATGACCTTGTTGTGGAAATGTTCCAGTTATGTACATGTCAGATGTAATGCTTCTAACAGTTTATGAGCTCAAAAGTTTTTGAGGGCATTATTCTTGATTCTTTGGCGGTGTTTGAAGTTTTGCTCCCACTAGAAAGATCTCTAATTAGTAATTTTTTAAAGTTCCAAGTTAATTTCTAAAATATACCATTAATTTGTAGACATATGTTATCCTCAAAAATGAAGTAGCTACATATCAGTACAAAATGGCATCGTTTGGTGGGTTTCCCCCCCCAAGAACAGTTTATTTTTTTATTTTTTAACGTTTTTTTATTGAAAAGAAACATATTTGAACATAATCCTTATCCATTGTAAACATGCATTATCATAAACATTTTTCTATATTTTCTATTCCCATTCTTTACAGATTCATTCATATTTCTTTTCATTTATTATTTTCTCCCAACTCCTCCCACCCCCCTGCCCTATCCCCCCCGGCATAGTTTGGTGGTTAGATGTGTCACTGTAATTGTACTGTTATCAACCTGTGGGCCCCCAGATATTTTGGCCGACAACTCCCAGAAATCCCAGCCGGTTCACCAGCTGTTAGGATTTCTGGAAGTTGAGAGCCAAAACATCTGGGGACCCATAGGTTGAGAATCACTGCTTTATGGGTTTTCATCCTTGTATAGGATGTTGCTGTACAAGGACTCCACACCCATACCAGTTTGGATGGTGTTCTCTGGCACATGACAGATAGAAAGTGATTTCATCATTAGACAGATTCATGCATGGATACCAAGGGAATCAGTAGTTACTGAAATGGACATCCAAGTGCCACCTCTGTGTTGATGGAGGCAGGCAGGATTTTCCCCGGGTACTGGTTGTGGGGGGTCGGGAGCAGGTGAGGGTTTTGCCCTCCTTTTTGCTAGAGATCCCTGTGTACAACTAGTGGGCCACTGTGTGACACAGAATGCTGGACTAGATGGGCTGAGGCCCGATTCAGCATGGCTCTTCTTATGTTCTTATCAGTAAATTAGTCTTGACTTTCACATACCTTGTTTCATATCCATGTGATCCAAAAGTGAGAGTTCCAGTGCTTGAGATAACCAACCATTTAAGATGCCTGGACTATTTATTTGGGGTAGTAGTTTATTACTTATGTTTATACAATAGACAGTTTGAATTCAAAATAAATAAATACAATAAAAAAGGACCAACCTCAAAGAACTGCCTAAAATAGTTGGCATATATAGATCTTGGATATAAAAAATATAATACAGTTAAACATATCTAAGTGAAAGTATGTCTGTCTGTTGGTCTGTACCACAAAGGCTGTTGCTAGGTGACAATTCAGCGGTACTTTGTGATATCACTTGATTGGCTGTTGCTAGGCAAGGTGCCCCTCTGTGATATCACTGGGAAAGAAAAGTAACATGTATATGAGGAGAAGCGAGGAACAAAGGAAAGAGCCACAAAATGAGCGATATTGCTTTGGAGATATTGTGAAGCCCTCTCAGAGCTGGAGAATGGAGAAAGGGAAGGGGAAGGAAAGAAAAAGAAAAAAGAAGGGAAAGAAGGAGGGAGGGTGGGAGAGGAAGAAAGAAAAAAGGGAAGGAAGAAAGGAAAAGGAAAAGGGATGAATGGTGGGAAAGAGTAGGAGAGAGAAGGGATGAAAGCAGGAGGGCAGTGGCCCCTCCTACACCTGGGCAATGCCAGATAGATACGCTAGTTATGTTAAATATAAACAGTAATACAAATTTAGATTAAGTAAAAATAAATTAGACAAGAGCATACTCAACTGCAATACCAGTGATAAATGTTGCCCAAAGTTTTGTTGCTGTCTGGGTGAAAGGAAAAACCTTGTCACCTTGTCATAGAGTTAGCAGCATACAGAGGCATCATACATAATGTGGTTAGCAGACAGATGATCCCTGATCAAGATTTCTGAGATGTGCCCACGTGGATCTGTTCATGGGGAACACTTGGAGTAATTCATGTTGTTCCTTATGGTATTCATCAGCAGGATTTAAAAAATATTGTTAAATAAAATTACAGATTATGGAATCTTCTATTCAGCCTTTAGATGGCGGGGATTTGAATCTTGTCTACTCAGTCTGAGTTTTAACACTACAGCAGTTCTCAGTTAAACTTACATCTCCTTGGAAGTAATCTGTAGCATGCATAGGACCTCCAAGATAAATTTGACTGATATCCCCTCCAGTTTGGAAAAGTGAAATTTTTGGAACACAACTGCAAGATTCTCCCGTTATTCTGTTGCAGGAACTGGAGCTGATTGTTTTCATGTCTGTGGAATGGTGATTATGTTCTCTGTTTTAGTTTGAATTTGAATGTAGCTATTTAGGTGCAGAACCATTCTCCCCCAATAGTTCCAGGACTGTGGATAGCTTATTTAAAATGCAAGCTAAAATCTAAATTGGAAAGAGCACCCCACTGAAAAGGGAATCGCCAATTGCCACTTAACTGTAGCCTAAAAGAAGAAACTTTTACGGGTTCTCGTTCTTTTTAAAACAACTTATTAGTTAAGTTTCTCTGAGTTAAACAATATCAGATACAGCATTTGCACTGTAGGTTTTTTTACTCTTGCCAAATTGGCATTGTAGATCAAGAAGCTGTTAATAACTACCTTGCTCCTGACACCTTATTTTCCTACAAAAAAATTTACTACTTGGATCAGTAACCAGTTTAGGCAGGGCACAGATTTTTATCTTATTGCCAATTTGACTGGAGATAAAATTTTGTTACAGTTAAGCAGGAAGGCTCTGTGCACGACACTTCAAAATCTACAACTTAGATCTACCATTCTGCAAAACAATATCTATACCAATGCTTCAGTTCAGCCTACACATCAGGCAGGTCAACCCTGGCCATGTGTAGTGTACACGAGACATTCATCTTCACCACATCCCCAGGCTTTCCATGCTTTCCATGTTCTGGAGCTGTTAGCATTCTCTTGTGTTTGCTAACATTTGGATACTCACGGCAATCTTGACATCTAAAAAGCAGCAACACTTTGACTTTACCCAAATCTGTGCTAGATGTGCCAGCCTGTTCAAAATAAAAATTAAAGGAATAGCCCATTACATCATTATCATATCTTGTGACATAATCTAGAAAAAAACCCTTCACATTGTCAATGAAAATGTTGATAGTCCTGGACACCACTATTTAAGAAGAATCTTGGCAAGAGAAGGGTGACTCAAATGATCAAATGTTTGGAAACCAAGCCCTAAGAGGAGTGGCTGAGGAATCTGAGCATGTTTAGCTTGGAGAATGGCTGAGAGGGAGCATGATAGGCATATTTAATTCTTATATTCATGTTTTAAACATCCTTTTACCTTATCTTATGGTGTATTGTCCTATTGATTTTATGCTTAGTTATATGGTATTATTTGAGATTTGGTTTGCATATGTAAGGCATTGAATTTTGCCATTATTTCTGTGGAAACCACTTTAAGTCTCCCCAGGGGTGAGAAAAGTGGTATATAAATACGGTAAATAAATAAATAAATTTTAAATATTTCAAAGGATGTCACATTGAGAAGGGGGAAAGCTTGTTTTCTACTGTGCTGGAAACTAGGACACGGAACAAGGGATTCAAATTGCAGGAAAGAAGATTCTACCTAAACATCATTAAGAACTTTCTAATTATAAGAGCTGTTTGACAGTATGGTAGAATCTCCTTCTCTGGAGGTTTTTAAGCAGAGGTTGGATTATGGCCATTTGTCAGGGGTGCTTTGATTGTGTGTTCCTGCATGACTGGGGGTTGAATTAGATGGCCCTTGTGGTCACTTCTAGTTTTATTATTTTAATATGAGGGGAATCCTGTTAGTAATATAACTGTGCATAAGTGTGTCATACATGCCAATAGGTACAGGGAACAGTTTGCTAGCTCTTTGCCCTCAGCCCAAAATGGACCTCTGGCAGTCCTCAAGCTCCAAAGTGCTAGGGATGTATGATGTAACTCAGGCAATGACGATTTGGCTAAATAAATAGGAGCAGCTGCAGCAATAACCAACAGAAAAATAATCTCTCCTGTGAGCTTCTATTTGGAAGGAAATTGAAAACAAAACACGTCAAAGAGTCAATATGTGAAACAGTTTACTCCATATATGTGGTGTACAAGGCAATTCCAATAAAGTGTTGATTCCACACCGGATTTAATTATATAATAAATTCAAAAAATAAGAATCCTTTACTTTCAAAACAGGATGCTGTTTTCTTTCACATGTATTCACAGGTATCTTGTTGTATATGTAGATGTAGCAGATTCTTTTCCCCAACAATATTCCTTAGGTATATGTAGATATAGTAATTTTAACTTTTTTTGGTCTGGCATTATCTATTTTAGCAGATTCTTTTTCCCCAACAGTATTCCTTAGGTCAATTCTTTAAATATTGTTTCAGTAAGCTTCATCAAGGGGTTATATTAGCTTGGCTTGCATCCATATAGTTTTCATATAGTGTTAATTTTAACTTTTTTATTATCTATTTTAGTATCCTCATAATGTTATCTATTTTAGTATCCTTTTTTCTACCAAAAAAGGTAGAAAAAGCTACCAGAGTCCAGGGGTTGCAGGGGTTCCAGACCAAGCAAAATCTGAAGACCTCAACAGCAAACCTCACGCACAGGAGTCTTCCAAGAACTTGGAAGGCCATCATAGTCAGACAACGAGGGACCGCCTAAGAAGAAGATATTGCTACTTGTTAATAAAATTGTGAACCTTGTTTGATTATTGATTTCAGGACTGGGCTGTGGCATAATTAGATGAGAGCTAGCTGCATTAAATCACTACTGACTAAGAGGTCATGAGTTTGAAGCCAACCTGGGTCGAAGTGAGCTTCCGGCCATTCGTCTAGCTTGCTGTTAACCTATGTAGCCTGAAAGACAGTTGTATCTGTCAAGTAGGAAACACAGGTACCACTTATGCAGGGAGGCTAATGTAACTAATTTACGATGCCATAAAAACCTTCCAGCACTGTGCAGAAGAATGAGGAAATACTCCATCAAAGGACTCAGTGTCACAATGGATGGTGAAGTGTCAGCTTCCCCTGTGGCTGGAATCAAGCCGGAATCCAGCATACCCTCATGAAGCCAGAAAAAGCTTGGGCATAGCTGGAATGTTAAAGTGCATCTGCGTCTGTCTATATATGTTGTATGTCTAACTGGTATTGAATGTTTGTCATGTATATGTACATGGTAATCTATCCTGAGTCCCCTGCGGGGCGAGAAGAGCAGAATATAAACACTGTAAACAAACAAACAGTCATCATTTAAAGCATTTTTATAATGTATTAGTTAAATAGTTGGAATAGAGAGGAATACATGGTGGACTTAGAAAGAACAGATTTGGTTAAATATACTATTTAAAACAGCAGTAGGATCACGATTGTCTGCTGATAACAGGATATATCCCAGTGCACAGTTATAGTTGTCTGATACCACTTTAAGTGCATCTATTCTGGGGAATCTTGGGATTTGTACATTGATAGAGATATAAAGAATTATTCAGTGTACCCCTTTGCAGATTGGTGCTCTTTCCAATTTCCAGTATCTCACAAAGCTACAAAACCCAGGATTCCATCAGATGCTGTGGTACTGTTATAGTGGATTCAAAATACCTTTATTATAAATACAAAGAGTGCATACCCCCGTAGTTGTGGAGGGATGTAAAGTTAGCCTTCCTTGTGATTACTGTATAGGTATGGATTTCTGCTTTGGAATGATACTACCATTCTGAAATTCTAGTCCCGAAGCAGTAGCTGCATCTATTTTTTAAAAAAATGATTCCTTGTTTTCCCACCAATGCAAAACCTCACAGAGGCTAACATTAATCAATATTTATTTCTAACCATGATGTGTGTATTAATATGGTGTCTTGATAGTTTGTTAACTATAAATAAACGAAAACACAAAGATATTGCAACAAAAGACAGCCAGTCGCGTTCAATTGGTTTAATGTATTTCAAAAACAGACCATTTTCAATTCCAAAATTTGGTCTGAATAAATCTTTTGGTGGAAGATACATAGACAATAAAATGACAATAGTTAGTATCTGCCCCAAAATCCTTAGGTGTTATTTCTGCTGGCTGTACTAATAAGACAGCCTGAATGAACACGAACCTGCTAAACATCCCATCACCTGCAGAGATCTAGGAATGGGCATGGCATGTGGAGGATTTGGTTTGTGGGCAAAGACTCATTGCACCACACATTGCATCATGTAGACTCATTTCATCATAAAAAATTGGAAGAGAGTTCAGTTTTGATCCTCAATGGAGCATGTGTTACATTATAACAATAGGGCTGAAAGTCCAGACCAAGAGGTTTGTGGTTGGGGGCTCCCTAGATGTTAGCTTCAGTTTCCACTCGTTGTTGTTGTTGTTGTTGTTGTTGTGTGCCTTCAATTCATTTCTGGCCTATGGCAAACTTATCATGGTTTTTTTTTTTGGTCATGTTTTGTTCAGAGGGGCTTTGTCTTTGTCTTCCTTAGAGGCTGAGAGAATAAGACTTGCCCAAGATCATCTAGTGGGGCTCCATGATTGAACGGAGATTCATGCTCTGGTCTCCCAGTCCTACACGCAAACTGCTACACTGCTTGATGCAACAATACCTGGAAGGTCGTGTTTGCTTGCCCTGATCTAGGTACACACCTCTGGCAGGAAATTATTTCATATTTTAGACCCAACAGAAGACTCAAACAAGAGAAATAACAAATGCAGAAAATGGAAATTTATGTAACTGGGAAATGGGGTGGGGGTTTATTTACCAAATGCCAACAACTTCAAAGATCCTTCCTCTCTGTATTTGTTGGATCATGACTTCAATCATACCTAAGAGGCACACTGGTCTCTGATGGATGCGGCTGAGTCACACTTAATGCAGCAATTTTCTCTATAATTGTTTTCTTGCAGTATATTGGGAAATTGTACAGTTATGACCAGTGCATGTACCTTTCAGATAAACGTATATAACCTGACAAGCTTGCTTCATTTGATCAAAATATGTGAAATTCAAGAACAGGATGACAGTGTTATTTGGCTGCTGCTGCTTCCTCTCTCCCCCTCCCCCGTTATGCCATAGCCTAAAGTGAGTGCCTCCAGCAATACTTGACCATGATCCATTCCAGAGACCTGGCAGAGTGTCACCATTCAATGACTGTGACCTGGCTGCGGATGTAGCCAAGAAATCTGCTGCATCACATTGTGCTGTAAATAGCACAAATTTAGGGATATGCTTCCATATGAAATCAATTGTTAGAGAGAGATGACCTTTTGGATTCCGGCTATTCTCCTATCTCACTTTTCTTCTTTGCCATATGCTGTGATTTCTGGTTTGTAATTTGGCACAGATTCTGAGAATGCACAGAAGCATTGGGGCACCAGTTGGTTTTAGATAATGAGGTGGATAATTAAAAAAGATTAATGAAGTGGAGTACAAGTGAATGGATTGCAGCCAAAGAGGACAGCATAAAGCTTCCTGGGCACTGTGCTCATTCCCATTTTCTTTCATGCAGAATTTTTCATTCTCTCAATCTTCCTAAACCAGAAATCTTAACTTGAAGGCACTTTGCCATAGCAGAACCACGTTGTCCTTTACTGTACTTTAGTTTCTTGCTTCCTTGCATGTATTCACAATAGACTGAATGAGTCCATACTGCTTTGTTTTTGACATGTTTGGGGCCCCATTTGGCTTTGAACGAGATCAAAAATAGATGAGCAAAACAGAGGATAAGAGGGACTGTGAATCAATTCTGTAGTGAAATGACCGAGGGGCCACCCAGAAGTTATCACCAGTGTCCCAATTCCCTGGTTGTTGCTGAAGCAAAGATTCTGCAATAACCACATTAAAAAATAATTCATTAACCCAGGCTGACCGATTTCAAAGATTTTAACCTTGCTCTTTAGTCAAAACAGTTCCCTGACTAGTTTACAATTCAAGCAGAGCCAAGACTGTCATTCATCCAATTGTGTTCAAGCACAATATCCCTTCTTCTTTCAGAGAATTGGGATTCAAGGCACTTTACCTTTTAAAACAAAGATTATATAGACAAAAACATTATCAACAAAATGTAATTAAGCTATAAAGACATTAAAACTATTAAAATGCTCCTTTAAACAGTATAGTCTATGCTCTTAAGTGTATAATCTAAAGTACGAGTACATGATACAAAAAGAAACCAGATGGGAAGGAAAGGGAGGCAGGAGAGCAAATTTCAGGCCGGAGCAAGGAGGGCTTAAAGTTACATGGATGAAGCCTTGGGGAGTTGCCCCATTGACCTCATTTCTTACAAAGCAGCCTGGCGGTGCATTATTTTGAGGAGACACTGGCATGGTAACATGCAAACATGGTGCTTGATTAAATTAGGATTTCAGAACACCTGTTAACCTGCTGGAATCACAATTTGGTTTGCTGGGATGTATCCAAGTGACTCTTCCTCTGCCAGGAGCACTGGGTGGGGATTGTACTCTATGCAAATGTTGATGGACTGTAATCCCCACTGATTCTAATAACAGGGGAATAGCTCTGCACAGAGTGATGGTGGGAAAATATGATTCCCCAATAAGAATCTTGCCCCACTAAAATTTTCCTTCAGGCCTCTAATGTTTATTGTTGCAGACAATGAGACACAGAAAATAGTTCATACCTAGAATTCTTATATTTGTTGTGTTTGTCTTCCCTTGTTAATTTTGCCTGCCCCCCACCCCTTTGGATCCATGAACTCTATTTCTAAATGCTCAATTGAAGTTGCAAGTTTCTGATTTATTTGGAATATGGGGATTCAAGGAAAATGTAATGAATTTTTGACCGCAAGGTAGTGACCCCACTGGACACTGCAGTCCAGTCAGACAAAAGAGGTAGACTATATTTAGGCCACCTTTTCTAGCCCCCTCCCCATATGGGGAGAACAGAGTGGATACTAAATAAGGCTATTTTGACTGGGATTTGCAGTTCAGTACCTTGCCCATTGTTTTAAACAGCCACGGACAGTGATTTTCTAAATGCCTAGGTCTAGGATACACTACAACACTGCTTCTTAAACTGTGGGTCCAGCCCCCAAACAGGGTTGCCTTTGCTCAATGTTGGGGTCCCAAAAACAATTGCAATGAAATTTACTGGCTGTTTTAGACACTTACATGATTCAGTTGTGTGTTGTTTACAGTGGACTCTGCAGAAGATGCTCCAGCTGTACTTCACAAAAAGAAAAATCATTCTGTTTAGCAAGCCCTGCAAATGCTGATTTGTTATAAGTAATACCAAATTTACATAGCTTTATATCCTGGGCCAAGGAAAAGTTTCTTGGGCCAAAAGGGTCCTGAGTGGAAAAGTTTTAAGAATTCCTGTATACAGCACAATCCCACAGATGATATGGACATGGTGTGGACACGTGAAACCGCTGATAATAGCAAAATTGAAACGAAGGATTTCCACATAATAGATATCACAGAGTCACATGGGCAGAAAATGTCTAGAGGGGGCATATTTATAGATGTCATTTGTACGCAGATGATGTTAAACTCTATCACTCCTTCCCACCTGCTACTAAGAAGGCTGTTCAGGTCCTGAACTGGTATTTGACAGCCATGGCAGTCTGGATGAGGGCGAACAAATTGAAACAGAATCCAGACAAAACAGAGGTACTCCTGGTCAGTTGTAAGGCCGAATGGGCATAGGGTTACAGCCTGTGCTGGACGGGGTTACACTCCCCCTGAAGACACAGGTTCGCAGCTTGGGAGTGATCCTATATTCATAGTTGAGCCCAGAACCTCAGGTCTCGGCGGTGGATAGGGGAGCTTTTGTACAATTAAAACTTGTGCGTCAGTTGCACCTGTACCTTGGGAAGTCAGACTTGGCCACGGTAGTCCACACTGTAGCACAGCAGTTCTCGTTTGTGCCTGGAGGGCAGGGGTCAGGACCTGGGGTCCCATTAGCATTAGAACCAGCAGTGCCAGAACATGATTCAGAGGATGAGCTAGATGACTGGGGCGAAGGGCAGCTTTCCCCTGATGGGCCTCTTTCGCCCGCAGAGAGCTTGGCATGGGAGGAAATGTTGTTTGGCCCTAGCGAAGAGATAGATAACCAGGTGCAGATGGACAGCGATTCGGGCAGCTATGAACATCCGGGAGGACGGAATTCTCAGGAGCCTCCAAGGGAAAACATGGAAGCGCATGGGAAATGGCTAGGGAGGAGAGCTCTCAGGGAGATAGAAACACAGCTGCGGAGAGACAAGGTCGAACCTTTGATAGGAGACGGAACATTGAGTCTAGCAGAAGGGAATGGTCTAAGAGCATAGACCGGCCAAGGTCCGTGAGCAGCGATTGGAGACGAAGAAGCCTAGAGCGTCGGGGACCTCGGCCGAAGGATTAAGTATAGGATCCGTGGGAACGAATCCTCAGTGCTCCGGCCACGTCTTTCCTGAACAGGCGTGAAGCGGAGTGGGACCACGAAGCTAAGCTAGCCCGTGGTCATCAAGCCTTGCCTTGTTTTGTTCCTGATCCGCCTGGTTGTGCGGAGCCTTGCCCTGTCTCCTGATCCGCATAGTTTTGCGGAGCCTTGCTAAGCTTTTGGCCTATTTGCTACGTTTACCTTGGACATTGTTACTTCAAGCCTTTTGGATTGCTTTTATATTCTATTGGACTTTACCTTTGAACTGTTTTTATATTCAATAAAGTAGTTAGCCTTCAGTCCGTCTCTGTGTGTGTGATTAAGGGGCCGGTCAAGTCCGTGCATCGTGACACACACTCATTTTACATCCTTAATAGATTACTGCAACATGCACTATGTGGCCTTTGAAGACTGCTCGGAAGCTTCAACTAGTCCAATGGGAGGCAGCCAGATTGCTCACCAGTGGGGTACAGGGATCACACAACCCTGTTACATCAGCTCCACTGGCGGCCAGTCTGCTACTGAGCCCAATTCAAAGTGCCTATAAAGCCCTAAACTGTTTGGCCCAGCTTATCTGTCCGAACGTATCTCCCTCTATGAACCGTCTCAGAGGTTAAAATCATTGGGGGAGGCACAGCTCTCAGCCCCACCACACTCGTAAGCACGACTGGTGGGCACGAGAGACAAGGCCTTCTCAGTAGTGACCTCTCGCCCGTGGGACTCCCTTTCCAATGAAATCAGGTCAGCCCCCTCCCTCCTGTCCTTTAGGAAAAAATGTAAATTTTTTGTGGGACCAAGAATGCGAACAGTAGATGCAACAAGAATGAGTGATTTTATGTGAGCAACAATGGACTGACCTTGGATTATGATTTTGAACTTGCGTTATTTTTAAATGGATGTTTTAATAATTTATGTTTTAACTGTTTGTTTTTAACTGTAATTGTTTATTTATAATGTATGTGTTGGCATCTAATGGTTGACTGTTGCGAAGCCTCCATGAGTTGCCCTCCAGGGGTGAAAAGGATGGGGTACAAATGTGTGAAATAATATTTTGTCAGCTTTAAACCTTTTAGTTTACTGAATTATCTGACTGTTTCAATCTTTGGTATATATAGTGATGTCTTGTTCATGGCCTTATGATTCTCCATTATTGTTCACATCATGCCTTGCTATCCATAAAGGCAAAGGTTGGTAAAAAAATGTTTTAATATATATAATTTAGAAATCAACATATGGCTTTCCCCTATAGAAAAACCATGTGTTGTCTACACCCTCTAGTGGTACAGAACCTAATAGGCTGACAGCACAAATGCTGCAGTATTTAATCCTTTTTTGCTTTTGTTTATTCTTTCAGTTGCACAGCCCACGCCAGAACTTGGCTATGGTCCTTCAAAGTCAAGCCAGTCACTTCAAGGATACCCTCCATCCATCTTGCCCTTGGTTGCCCCTCTTCCTTCCATCTTCCCTAAGCTTTCCTGTCTTCTCATCATGTGGCTGAAGTACTTCGTATTTGCCTCTAATATCCTTCCCTTCAGTGAGCAGTCGGACTTTATTTCCTGGAGTATGGAGTGGTGTAATCTTCCTGCAGTCCAAGACACTCAGAATTTTCCTCCATTACCACAGTTCAAAAGCTTCCATCTTCCTTCGCACAGATTTCCTTATGGTCCAGCTCTCACATCCATAGGTTACTACGGGGAGTACCATTAGTTTAACTATGCAGATCTTCGTTGCCAGTGTGATTTCTCTACTCTTGATTATTTTAATGAGATTGGATCATTGCTCTCCTCCCAAGAAGTAAACATCATCTGATATCCTGGCTGTGCCTGCAGTAATCTTTGCGCCTAGAAATACAAACCCTGTCACTGCCTCCACATTTTCTCCCTCTATTTGCCAGTTATCAATCAATCTGGTTGCCACAATCTTCGTATTTTTCTTCTTTAACTGCAACCCAGAATTTATTTATTTATTATTTGGATTTGTATGCCGCCACTCCCCGAGGGCTCGGAGCAGCTTACAATCATATAAAAACACCACAGAAGTAAAAACAACATATTAAACTAGAAATTAAGAAAAGGAGAAAAAGATTTCCGGCTTAGCAGTCAAAAGCTAGCTGGAAAAGTTGGGTCTTGCAGGCCTTGCGGAAAGAGAGTAGGTCCTGTAAGGCCCGCACATCACTTGGAAGGGTATTCCAAATTGACGGCGCTACTACAGAGAAGGCTCTGCATCGGGTTGATGTGAGACGGAATGCTTTGAAGGTCGGCACTTCCAGGAGGTTCAGTTGTTCGGAGCGGAGTGATCTCTGGGGTGGATAGGGGAAGAGATGGTCCCTCAGATACAGCGGCCCCAGACCATGCAAGGCCTTGAAAATTAACACCATCACCTTGAAGGTGATTCGGTGCTTGACCGGAAGCCAATGGAGCTGCTGGAGGATGGGTGTTATGTGACATCTCACTGAGGTCCCAGTGAGTTGAGCAGCGGCATTCTGGACAAGCTTAAGTTTCCGGATCACTGACAAGGGCAGGCCAATATAAAGGGAGTTGAAGTCCAAAACCCCTGGAGGGCCTAAGTTTGCTCATGGCTAGTTATACGGTATTAATAATAATCTTTATTTATTATTAAATAAAGGCAGCTGTAGCAGTTCCTGGATGTTACAGCCGGATTAGATCCCTTCCAGTCCGGCTTCCGTTTGGGGCATGGGACAGAGACCGTCTTGGTCGCCATTTCAGATCAGCTTCGGTGCCAGCTGGACAAGGACGGATCAGCGCTGCTTGTGTTATTGGACCTCACAGCAGCATTTGATACTGTCGATCACAATCTTTTGGCCCACCGCCTTGCCATTGTTGGAGTTGTTGGAGTTAGGGGAACAGCCTTGAAATGGTTGTTGTCCTTCCTGCACAACCAGGGACAGCGAGTGGAATGGGGAGGTTTGGTTTCCGAGAGCGCCCCCATAACTTGTGGGGTACCTCAAGGGGCCATACTTTCCCCTTTGTTATTTAACATCTATATGCAGCTGCCTGCTGAGCTGGTCTGAAGTTTCGAGCTGGAATGTTATCAGTATGCTGATGACACCCAGCTCGTTCTGAAGATGAAAGGCTGACCGGACTCCGTACCCTCTTGTTTCCATCAGTGCCTTGAAGCCATTACAGGATGGCTGCGTGCCAGCAGATTGAGGATGAATCCAGCAAAGACGGATATACTGTGGTTGGGGCGCCCGGATAGTAGAGTAGTTCAGTTGCCGGTCTTTGATGGCGAGGCATTACGCCCGTCATCCTCAGTAAAGAGCCTGGGGGTCGTCTTAGACCCTTTGCTGTCAATGGAGGCCCAAGCCTCCGCTGTAAGCAAATCCGCTTTTTTCCACCTGCGGCAGGGCAGGTGGCTGGCCCCCTATCTGTCCAGAGGCAACCTGGCCATTGTGGTCCAAGCCACGGTCATCTCAAGACTTGACTACTGTAACGCCCTTTACATTGGCCTGCCCTTGTCTGTGATCCGGAAACTTAAGCTCGTCCAGAATGCCGCTGCATGACTTCTCGCTGGAGTTCTGGCGAGAGGTCACATAACACCCATCCTTCAGCAGCTTCACTGGCTTCCGGTCGAGCACCGGATCACTTTCAAGGTGATGGTGCTAACCTTCAAGGCCTTGTATGGTCTGGGGCCGATGTACCAGAGTGTAGCAGCCCAGTTCTCGTTCGTGCCTGGGGGGCAGGGGGCAGCACCGGGGGTTCCACTTGCATTAGAGCCAGTCGCAGCTGAGGAGGAAATGGAGGAAGGGGTTAACGAGTTAGCTGGGCCTTCCTCTCCCACAGAGAGCCTGGCTTGGGATGAGGGATGGCCGGATGCCTATGAAGAATGGGAAGGTCAGGCTGATTCAGAAAGTGCTGATAGCGATGAATGTTATGAGAAACAGGGCGGGGGGGGTGTACGGATCTCAGGAGTGAATTTGGGAAAACATGGGCGATGAGGCCATGGAAGCTGAAGGGGAGTTTGACTCTGATGAAGATAGTGAGACAGGTGCTGGGAGGCAAGGACGAAGCTTTGATAGGAGACGGAGCATCAAGTCCAGTAGGAGGGAATGGCACCGCAGTCTAGAGCGCCAGAGAAGCGCTAGGTCCCGTAGCACAGACTACCGCCGAAGCCTAGAGCGTCGGGGGCCTCGCCCAGGGGTTTAAGTATAGGATCCGTGGGAACGGATCCTCAGTACCTCGGCCACTTCTAATCTATGTGAAGTGAAGCGAGCGAAGGACCACGGAGCCAAGTTCCCGGCTCGTGCCTTGCCAAGAAATTTTCTTGGGCCTTGTTTGAATCCTGCTTTGTTCCTTGATCCGCTTTGTTTTGCGGAGCCTTTGCCAAGCCTTTGCCAAGACCTTTGCCTTTGGACTTTACTATTGCTAAACCTTGCTATTGGACTATACTACACATACCTTATTTTTGGATTGACTTTTCTATATTTTGATGGACAATTACCTTTTCATCTGTTCTTTATTACTCAATAAATAGTTAACTGATCACCGTCTCTGTGTTTAAGGGGCCGGCCGAGTCCTTGCATTGTGACACAGAGGGACCGTCTCACCCCCTACCAACCCCAGAGGTCACTTCGCTCTGAAGACCTGAATCTTCTCAAAGTGCCCAGCTTCAAAACCATCCACCTGTCGTATACCCGACGTAGGGCCTTCTCCGTGGTGGCACCAACCCTTTGGAACACCTTGCCACCCGAAGTTCGTGCCTTACAGGACTTGCTTTCCTTCAGGAGGGCCTGTAAGACCCACTTCTTCAAGCTGGCCTTTGATTGCTAAATGTTGTAACTCTATTAGCCTAGTTTAATTTTAGCTAAAATTTTATATTGATGTTTTACGCTTATGTGATTGTGAGCCGCTCCGAGCCCTCGGGGAGTGGCGGCATACGAGAACGAAGGATGAATAAATAAATACCTCGCTACCATCTCCCCAAAGGGGACTCAGGACAGCTAACATGAGGCCAAAGCCCAAAATCACAACTAAATACAATACAAGTAGAGCAAAATACAATACAAGCCAAAATATTAAAAATTTAGCCTTCTCTGCCAGACACTATTAGTGTCTTCACCAAACTACAAATCCCAGGAATCCCATAGCAGTCAAAGTAGAGCCAAACTGCCTTAATTCAACAGTGGAGACGTGAGGCCTACTACAGGGACCAAAAAAACGCAGCCTGTCATCGCCTCAAGCCTTGGCCTTTGGGAGAGAGAAGAAGGGGGCGGGGCCAGGCCTGGTGACGCGTCGCCGTGTGCTCCTCGCTCCCCCGCAGCGCGCGCTCGGCCCTCGAGAAGAAGGGGGCGGGGCCAGGCCTGGTGACGCGTCGCCGTGTGCTCCTCGCTTCCCCGCAGCGCGCGCTCGGCCCTCGAGGAGAAAGGGGCGGGGCCAGGCCTGGTGACGCGTCGTCGTATGCTCCTCGCTTCCCCTGCATCGCGCGCTCGGCCCTCGAGGAGAAGGGGGCGGGGCCAGGCCTGGTGACGCGTCGTCGTGTGCTCCTCGCTCCCCCTGCATCGCGCGCTCGGCCCTCGAGGAGAAGGGGGCGGGGCCAGGCCTGGTGACGCGCCGCTGTGTGCTCCTCGCTTCCCCTGCATCTCGCGCTCGGCCCTCGATTCGCCACGCCTGTCCCTGCTTTCTCTGCTTTGGATCCCTCCTCCCTTTCAATCGGCGGGCTCGGCGCTCGACTCTCCGCCTCGGAGTCTAGCGCGAGAGAGGGAGCCAAGATGGCGGACAAGGCGCCAGGCGGTTCGCAGAAGGCCAGCGCGAAGGTGAGGCCGCTTTTCAAAAGGGGATGGGTTTGGGGGAGGGAAGCGGGACATTGCGGGCAAAGAGGCCTCGGCGTTTCCTGAGGGGACTCAGGGCGCTGCAGGGAAGGCGGCGGAGGAGGAGGAGAAGGAGGCGGAGGCAGGCTTTGCGGCCTAGTCTTCCCCCTCCCTCCCTCCCGCACAGCCTTTTTGGTGGCTAGAGGAGGCGGGCTGGCAGGGAGCATGACATGGAGCGGACTGGGCTCAGCTTGAAGCAGTTTCCTCCCTTCCTGGGAAAGCATTTCGGGCTTTTCTTCTTGTGCTTCATGGTTTCAGAAATGCGATGTCAATACCCCCCCAAACAAACCTCTGGAAGTCCCTTTTCAGCTCTGTTGCAACCTCTGGTTTTGTTTTATTTTCTCTCCTTTAGTTGATTCCTTCTCCGTGTTGCCTTTCGATGGGAGATTCCTTTGAGCGCAGGGGAGCCACTGCCCTCCAGGCCTGGGGAAACTTCTGCCCTCCAGGTGTTTTGGACTCCAACTCCCACAATCCCTAGCACCCTGCTGTTAGGAATTGTGGGAGTTGAAGTCCAAAACACCTGGAGGGCCGAAGTTTGCCCATGCTTGATCTACACCAGTGGTTCCCAGACTTTTTTTTGGCCTACCACCCTCTTTCCTAAAAAAATTAATTACTCACCGCCCCCCTAGAAATTAATTTTTTAAAATTAAAAGCAATTAAACAGAAAGATATATGTATTAATGCAGTGGTTCTCAACCGTTCTAATGCCGTGACCCCTAAATAAGGCATAGGGTTACAGCCTGTGCTTGACGGGGTTACACTCCCCCTGAAGGCGCAGGTTCGCAGTCTGGGAGTGAACCTGGATTCATCGCTGAGCCTGGAGCCCCAGGTCTCGGCGGTGGCCCGGAGAGCTTTTGCACAGTTAAAGCTTGTGCGCCAGCTGCTCCCGTACCTTGGGAAGTCTGACTTGGCCACGGTGGTCCACGCTGTGGTTACATCCCGAATAGACTACTGCAATGCTCTCTACGTGGGGTTGCCTCTGAAGACTGCTTGGAAGCTGCAATTAGTCCAACGTTTGGCAGCCATGTTACTAACGGGAGTGGGGCACAGGGAGCATACAACCCCCTTGCTGCGCCAGCTCCACTGGCTGCCAATTAGCTTCCAGGCACAATTCAAAGTGCTGGTTTTAACTTACAAAACCCTATACGGTTCTGGCCCAGTTTACCTGTCCGAACGGATTCTCCCCTACGAACTATCAAGAACATTAAGATCCTCTGGAGAGCCCCTGCTCTCGGTCCCGCCGGCTTTGCAAGCGCGGCTGGTGGGAACGAGAGACAGGGCCTTCTCTGTGGTCGCCCCTCAGCTGTGGAACTCTCTACCAAGTGATGCTAGATCTGCCCCCCCTCTGTTGTCCTTTAGGAGGCTGGTGCAGACCTGGATGTGGAACCAGGCCTTCCCAGAATAGGCTGAGATTGGCTATTGTCTGAATATATGACCACGTTTACAGATTGAGTGGAATTGTTTTAATGGCAATGTGGTTTTATAAGAACATAAGAAGAGCCATGCTGAATCGGGCCTCAGCCCATCTAGTCCAGCATTCTGTGTCACACAGTGGCCCACTAGTTGTACACAGGGATCTCTAGCAGAAAGGAGGGCTAAACCCTCACCTGCTCCCGACCCCCACAACCAGTACCCGGGAAAATCCTGCCTGCCTCCATCAACACAGAGGTGGCACTTGGATGTCCATTTCAGTAACTACTGATTCCCTTGGTCTCCATGAATCTGTCTAATCCTGCCTTGAAGCTGTCCAGGCTGACAGCTGTCACAACCTCCTCTGGAAGTGAGTTCCATAACCCAACGACCCTCTGGGTGAAGAAATATTTCCCTTTATTAGTCCTAACTTTCCTACCTTGGAGCTTTAGGGAGTGCCCCCTAGTCCTAGTGTTGTGTGACAGAGAAAATATTTTTTCTTTATTTTTCTTTATTATTTATGTTGAGTTTTTATGTATTTTAATATGGTGTTGTAGTTGTTTTTAAATTTATAGCATTGAATTTTTGCTGTTATGCCGGTCTGAGTCCCTCGATAGAGGTGAGAAGGTCGGGGTACAAAAGTTTTAAATAAATATAAATAAATAAGGTTCCTCATGTTGTGGTGACCTCTAACCATATTTTCGTTGTTACTTCATAAATAATTTTGCTACTCTTATGAATTCTAATGCAAATGTCTAATATGCAGGTCAAAGCAAAGGGGGCAGGGCCAAAGAAGAGGGCCTCGCGACCCCACCTAAATGGCCAATTGTTCATGGCCCCCTTAAAGGGGTTCACTGTCCCCCAAATTCCCCTGAGCCTCCTACCGCCCCCTTAAAGGGGTTCACTGCCCCGCAAATTTCCCTGAGCCTCCCACCGCCCCCTTGGATCGCCTCACCGCCCACCAGGGGGTGGTACCGCCCACTTTGAGAATCAGTGATCTACACCGTGGGGTCAATGCAGTTTGATAGCACTTTTAACTGCCATGGATCAGTGCTAGGGAATCCTCGGATTTGTAGTTAGGAGAGACACCAGGCACAGAAAGATCAAGACCTCAATAATAATAATAATAATAATAATAATCTTCATTTATATCCTGCCCCTTCTCCATAAGGACTTGGGGCGGCTCACATCAAAATCAAGTCGCAATACATACATCAGCATAAACCAAAGAAACAAGACATAATATGTAATCAGTAATCATAAACAATTTTTTTTAAAAAAATCACAATAAGTTAATACACAGGTTTAAATTGTACTGGGTTTAAAACATAATGCACCGTGGAGGCAAACCAGTTAAAGCCAATAGGTATTAACAAGGCTAAAAGATCACCATCATAATGAAAAGTTGTCAACTATTTTTGAAAGCCAGCTTCCACTTCCAAGTTTTTAGTTTTTTGTTCTAAAGAGAGGGAGCCTGCTTGATTTCTTTATGGCAGTGGTTCCCAACCTTCAGACCCCAGGTGTTTTGGACTTCATCTTCCATAATTCCTAACAGCTGGTAAACTGGCTGGGATTTCTGGGAGTTGAAGTCCAAAACACCCAGAGGACCAAAGGTTGGGAACCACTGATTTAGGAGAGTATTCTAAAGACTTAGTAAAAATACAGCTCCCAAGATTAAATAGTATTGACCATGACAGTGAAGGTGCTGTCAAATGGCATCTTACATAGTAGAGAAGAAGGAAGTTTTATTTATATCCTGCCGCCTCCCCCAGAATGGGTTCAGGGTGGCTTACAGCAAGTAAGAGTTAAAACAGTAGAAAAAATAATACATAGGTCAAATTAACACAATTTAAAATAGAACTATTGCAATTACTGAAAACATATAAGAACATAACATCAACATTAAAAATAGGTGCTTTTGCTGAAATAAAAGCATTACAAATTTTAAAACCACCAATCTTACTAGAATACCTTCATTTTAGACTGATTGTCTCCAAAAGCCTGCAGAGCAAAGTTTTAAGTTGTGTTCTAAAAATCAACAGGGAGGAAACCAATCTAATTTCCTTGGGAAGGACTTTCCAGAGCCGAGAAGCTACCACTGAGAAAGTCCCCCCTCTCGTTACCTCCAGCCGTGCTTGTGATAGTGGTCGGTCCGAGAGGAGGGCCTCCCCTGCAGACCTCAGGGCTCAAGTTGGTTCATAAGGGGGAATGCGCTCAAGCAAATAAGCTGGACCCGAACCATGTAGGACTTTATAGGTTATGGTCTGCACTTTGAATTGGGCCTGGAAACAAACAGGCAGCCAGTGGAGCTGTTTTAACAGTGGAGTGGTGTGCTCGCTGTCATCAGCTCCTGTTAGTAGCTTGGTTGGAGATCTTTGCACAAGTAGTTTCTGAGCCATCTTCAGAGGTGCAGCACAGTAATTTATCTGAGATGTAACCAAGGCATGGACCACTATGGCTAGGTATCGCTTAAACATCCATCCTTAGTCTTTATGAATTACTTATCCTTGTTTTTATTTATTTTTGCAATTGACCTTGTCATTTAGCACCATCGACTTTGACTTATAGCTATCCTAAGAATGATGGGCATGCATGAGCCCAGGCCCTGCTCAATTCCATCAGTGGCATCCTTGATTGGATCAATTCACCTAAAATGGGGTCTCCCTCTTTTCCTGTTGCTTCCTGTTGTCTGATTCTCCAATAACTCATGTAGTCTCATGATATGTCCCAACTATGACAGACTCAGTTTAACCATCTTTGGTTTTGGGAAGGGTTTGGGCTTGGTTTGCTCTTGGACCCATTCATTTATCTTCTTTAGCTGTCCATGGTATCTTTCAAACTCTTCTGCAGAGCCATATTTCAAATAAGTTGATTTTCTTTCTATCAACTTTCTTCACTGTCCAGCTTTCACAGTTATACATATAAATTAGGAATACTATGACTTGGGTGATTCTAACTTGGTTTTTAAAGATACGTATCTAAACTCAAGATGATTTTTTCCCCCTTCGTGGTCCCTTTTCTTCTGATTTCTTGACTGCAGTTTTCATTTTAATTAATGATAGAATCAAGGTATGGGTATACGACTGTCTAGTAGAAGAGCCTTGACTGTAACTCACTGCACTTGCACAGCACTAGTTGTATGTGTTGGGGGTAATCCATTGAAACAGAGGGCCAACTATAATCGTTTTACATAATGGTCGGTATGCTTTATTTTTTTATCCAGTTTGGGTCCCCAGAAGTTATTGAATGATAGCTCTCACCACTTTTGATTATCTGCCATGCAGACCGGGGATAATGGGAAGTGCAACCCGATACCACTTGTGGCTCTGAGGTTGGGGAAAGATTAAATAATGTTTTAAAGTCAGTCGTAATATTCACAAGCCTTGTATCAAAATTCAAACCCTGCTATCCTGATTAAACAGAACAAACTGCAGCTTTCCAGACATTACTGTATCACAACACCTGTCAGCTCCAGTCATGATTAGGGGATACAGGAGTTATAGTCCAGCATCTGGAGGGACACATAACATGACATAGCAGATTGCATTTGGTCCTTGGGCCTTGAGTTTAACACATATGTTATATGCCCTAGTTATTGCTTTAGAAGTATTTTTCAGTCTATACACACTTTTAGGTTAATACCACACATAGATGTTTGTGTGTAGAAATATTGTCTCTGTGGATGAATATTGTCTCTGTGGATGAGATACTTTGCTCATCTACATTTGCATTTTTATAGATGTGATAAAATTATAATGTCAAGGTGAACAAGAAAATTCAAGCATAGATTTTTCATGAATGATTAGTTATTGCATTGAATTGCTATATGGAGTTCTGAGATAGGTATTTTCATGTGCTAGTCCAAATGTGGCTATGTTTGGATGAATAAAAGTGCATGAAGTAGAGTGTCATGCTACTCTGTATAATGGTTTGTATTTGGGGAAAGAAGGCCTTAATGTACATTGATTTGTTGAAGAGCACATGGAGCAATAATAAAAAGTGTGTAAGTGTAATGGAAAATGAGAAGGTGCAAAATTTTTCTTTAGCACTTGTCCTTCTTGTAAACTGCTATTTATTTAGGGAAAGAACAGTGCCTCATGCCTTGTCTTCTAAATCTGTCACAGCTTGTATAACTTCCTTGTTTTCTTTTTCCAACTTAAATATGTTCAGCTATGCTGGAATCCTGAAATACAGCAATTTCATGGTTCTGTCTGATGGTGCTCCCTCTATATAAATCGTCAAATGTCTTGATGTGGGTGCTTATGCAGCTCAGCAGTGGCAGTTTGTAAAATTATTTCTAGAAGCGAATGACACCATTCAGCAGTTTTTGCTAACTATCACAGATACATTTGCAAATAAAATACTATTGGAACTATACTATTTTGATCCTAGCTTTAGATTCTAGATAAACTGCCATTGAGCTACATTTTTACATGTTGAACATAATTGAAAAAATGTTTATTCTAACCATAACTAAGTCAGTTCATTATACAGACTAGAGAAGGAGGGGCATATTGAGAGTTCTTATATGGAGGATTCTTATTTGTGGCTTAATAAACCAAGAAAAGAAAATGAGATCAGTATATTCCGTCTCGATGCAAAGCTGAATTGGATTCCTACATATTTTCCTGAAATATTATGGATTTTGTTCCAAAGTGGTTTTATTTATTTCTACCCCTGCTTTTCTCACTCCATAGGGAACTCAGAGCGTCTTACAGTTTGGCCAGTTCAGTGCCACATTGCAAATACACAGTGTATAAATATAATACAATTCAAATCAAAGCACATTTAACATAAAATACAAGGGAAAAATCACACAAAGCATAATAATATCCAGAAATGAGATCTAAATAAATATGCATTAGAAACATTTAAAACTAATTATATTTATTTTTACATTAAGAAAGGTGATTATTCATGCAGGACAAGGTACATGAGTCTTGCAACCCCCACTGAAACCCTCTGTGCCATATCCATTCTAGAAGGTCTTTCAACCTATTACACTTAGTTTGGAGGCTTTGGTGAGGCTGGATTTTGGTGAATATAAGTTCCTCAACTTGAATGAATGCATTTTGCTGAGCCAAAACAACCATTGGGTACAAACCATTGACAGTATGAATAAAAATACTTCAGTAAGATTCTCTATTTGACATGTAGTATATAATTGAGTGGAATTAATGTTAATAGCCAAGTTAAAGATGGAAATTATGAATTTCAATTATCTTAATGCTCCTTTTTAGATTCTTCTAGAGCAGAGGTGCTCATACTTTTTCAGCATGCAAGCTACTCTTAAAGCAACTAAGTCCAAAAGATCTACCTGCCCTCGCCACCGTGCATTCTCCTGCTTTTGCTTTCTGCCCGTGCAGCGCTTCTTCCGCCTGCGGGGCATTGCGGGAAGGAGAAAACACGAGGCGGGGCATCCAGAGGGAGCGCTCCGCCCTGCCTGTCTCGCCAGCAACGGAGGCTGCACAGCTGCTTCTGGACGAGAGAGAGGCAGGGCGCTCCCTCCAGAGGCCCCGCCTCGTGCTTCCTTCTTCCTGCAATGCCCCGCAGGCAAAAGAAACACCGCGAGAGCGAAAGCAACACCGCGAAAGCGGAAGCCAGCAGCAGGACGTACATGCATGCAGAGTGTGTGCGCGCATGGCAGGAGCGCCCCATCTGGCTGGTGAGGCCCGAAGATCACCTGGAAGAGGGCCGAAGATCTACTAGTAGCTCCCAAGCTACCTAATGAGCACCCCTGTTCTAGAGAGAGATCGATCAAATTCCAGATTTTAACTTAAAAGACCTGGACAGTAATAAACGGTACAGCATTTCAGAGACTGTGGCCCCTTCCACACTGCCGTATATCCCAGGATCTGATCCCAGATTATCTGGGATCAAATCCTGGGATATAGGGGCAGTATGGAAGGGGCCTGTGTCTCCTTTGTGTATTTAAATGGAAGCTAACAGTTACTGTATGAAAGTTGCAAATGAGAACAATAGGAAAAAATAAAAAAGATGACTTTCAATACTTGATTCATTGAATGACATGTCATATCCATATGAAATGTACAAAAGGCTCTTTGAGAACAATATTGTGCTTTTGTTAATACTAGATGTCATTAAATTGATGGATTTGGCAACTCAAGGGGCCATCTGATAGTCAATGTGGAATATCACTTCTGCCGAGTACGTGAACACACACATAAGATAAGGATATTTCGAGTTGTTAGAATAAAACAAGTCATGTAATCTGTAATGATTAGTCATGGTGCTGTTTCAAACTGATGGGAGCTAGAGTACAACAAGGATCATTTGTTTGATTATAGTTCATATTAATGCAAATCAGAAATTTGCGGGGAAATGCAGTTATTTTTCACTATTTTTAACTTTAATCATTGGTACTTGTAAACTGGATACCAAAGTCCCAGAGACAGTATATAATTAATAACAATTCAAGTATTACTTGCTGCCATGTTCTGTTTACATCCAAGTAAATTCATTGATTCCCAATTGCATCATGTTCTGTGATCACTAAGTACTCATACATCATAAGGGAAAAAAATGTGGCTTTCTTTAAAAAATTAATTATTTTTTTTATTAAACGTAAAAAGGTTTTTTATACATGTAAAGTGGGGGAACAATAATGTTAAAGAAAAGTAGGAAAAATGTGGTTTTCATAGGTGATAATACATTCACATAGCCAGTCCCTGAGTTACAAACATCCAACTTCCAGATCACTCATAGTTAACGGGGGTGAGGCAACTGGAAGTGAGAGAAATCTACCCCTAGGAAGGGAAATCTATTCCTGAATGAGTTATCATGGGGAAAAGGTGTCTCCACTGAAGCTTTGTCAACAATCCTTGCTTACACAACAAGCTTAATGTTTCAAAATCCAATTCCGTATATATTCGAGTATAAGCCAACCCAAATATAAGCCGAGCACCTAATTTTACTACAAAAAATTGACTCGAGTATAAGATGAGGGCGGAAAATGTAGCAGCTACTGATAATTTCAAAATAAAAAAGATACCAATAAAATTCAATTAATTGAGGCATCAGTAGGTTAAATGTTATTGAATATATACATAAAACTGTAATTTAAGATAAGACTGTCTAACTCTGATTAAACTATTATTCTAACCTTCAATGTAAATGTGCCTATGTATTCTTCCAATAATAATAAAGGGAGTAAAATAATAATAAATAGAAAAGAATAATCTATTATATAAATGGGTTCACGTCATGTGATGTATACCTCAAACAAAGAAACCTTACAACGCAGAAAAACAATACTTGCCAACAGAAATAGGCCTCAAGCAAGGTACGTTTGTAGCAAAGAAACTTTCCCCCCCAAAATCTTAAAGGCACCCAAAACAACGAGTAAAAATAAAACTACATTTATCAGCATCCTCCGGGGCAGCCAACGACTCACCCAGCCTCTACATTCTGAACAACATGATTGGCTGCCTATAAGGGCGGATTTGCATAACTGCTGCACTGGCCAGCCAACATGGAAATTCCAATCCATAAAAAACTGCCAAAACAGAATAAGGAAAAGGCCTGAGCCAATCCCCAACACAAACACCCAAATCACTTCCAACCGACAATTTACACCCCAAAAAATCACAGACCACGCCCAATATTGACAGTACGACTTCATTAACTTGATTTCCCTAACTAGCCCTCACTTACTGGGAAGCTGTTTACGCTCTGAATTGACAGTAAGACTTCATTAACTTGATTTCCCTAACTAGCCCTCACTTACTGGGAAGCTGTTTACGCTCTGAATTGACAGTAAGGCTTCATTAACTTGATTCTCCCGACTCATTGGACATTGTGTATGGCCTGAATTGACAGTAAGGCTTCATTAACTTGCTGTTCCTAACTAGGCCTCAGCTCATGGGACATTGTGTATGGCCTGAATTTACAGTAACCTACCTTGGCACACAGAGCCCCGACCATGCATGATGGGACTTGAAGTACCACCATGGAAAATGGGATTTGTAGTACTTCAAAACCCATCATTCCCCACAGACCAATGTGGCCCAGAACCAAAACCAATAAAGACCCAACTTGGCACACCATGCCCCCCATGACCCACACTCCATCCAACTGCAGTTTAGAGGAGGGCACACCGTGGATGATTGGACTTTCTCGCATCTCCTAAAAAGGGCACAGCAACGCGTGCCGGGTACAGCTAGTGTAAATATAATAATAGAGTAAAATAATAAATGTAATAATAACAATAAATAGAGTAAAATAATAAATGCAATAAAATAGTTGAGTAAAATAATGTAAATGTAATAATAATTGACTGAAATAATACATGTAAATAACAACAACAACAATTTAAGAGTCTTGGTGTAATGATGACTTTAATTCTCCAGATGCTTCTGGAATCTCAAACATTTGTGTTTGTGTTAATTAGGGAAATAGTCCACATAAAATCTGTATCTTTATGTATATAAAATGTTGACAATTAGTAAATACTTCCTGAATGTAATGTTTCTATTTCAATTTATTTTTAGGCCAGACCTCCAGACACAACCCGTTCCTCTTCATCTCCAGAACCTCATGTAAGTCTCAGAATGAATGTATAAAATCTATTTGACATTGATAGTTGTTTATGACTTGTATTGCACAGAGGAATTGAGTTGTAAATCTGTAGATATACATTAATGTTAAGTTGTCTCATCTTTTCTTATGTAGCGTTCTGCCATGTTTTACACATAGTAGATAATTTCAGTGTTCTGTGGTATACCTGTTCCATCATTGAGAGAGTTTTTTCTTGACTAAATATTTCAGGGTTTTTGGTAACAGATTTTGAAGCTGCTGTTCATTGACATAGGTCTGCTTTGTTCATAAGCCTTAAAAGCACAAAACACATAATTTTCTTAGAAACTATAAGAACATATACAGTATTATGCAAAGAGAGTAGTGTAGCACTTTCTTCTGTGTCATAGCAGTAGAAGAAATGTGAACTCAGACTTCATTTATATATGTATGTGTATTTGTATATGCTTTCATGTTGATCTGTGGATTCTGTTTGTCCTGCCAAACTTTGTGTGGGTCAGGAGCCAAAACATGGATTCCCATGAGACATACATCCCATATGCCACTCTTTGGACACAGCACATAATAAACACTCTCCTTCTGTAACATAACTTTTTTGGCTGATGGAGAAATCAGCTGAAAAATCAAAACCTAGTAAAGATTTTGACAGGCAGAAACGTACAATGCCTGTCAAATTTCTGAAAATCATCAAACTTTGTACTCTTTTAAATAAGCTGTTTCGAGCTGTTCCAAGTCTGGTGGCATGAATCATTCCCAAAGTTGATTTTCTTGCATTGCCAAGTATCAGATCAATTGGTGAAACTATTTTCATAGAATAAACTATGGAATCTGTTCCTTTCTTCCCTCCAAGCTGCGGTCCTCTTTGTGATAAATTACTGTAACCATTAGCAAAATTTAAATATAAAAGATAAACCAAATAACAGCTACATTGACAGTAATGTATTTATTTATTTATTTACATCCTGCCGCTTTTCTCACCCCAGTGGGGAACTCAAAGCGGTTCTCAACACAATTACAGCAAAATTCAATGTCTCACATACAGAAATTTAACAATAATGACATACAGTTATCAATTAAATAATAAAACATGACATTTAACATTAAAACTTGGAATTAAAAACATATCAATATAAACAATTAAAATCACACAATCCAACAGTCGTAGTAAAGTATCATTTAAAGCATATTTGCATAATCTCAAATGCTTTTAATTTGTTTTAGATAATTGATTAAATGGATCTTACATGGGGAAGATGCTCTGTAACTGAGATCTTGTAATCAAACAAAGCATGTTCTCGTATTTGCCTTATGGGCACCTGTTTGGATTAGAGCTTTTCTAAAGATCTTAACTTTCTGAAGAATTCATACTGGATGAAACATTCTTGAGGACCTCTTCTGGTGGGATTATGTTCAGCAGCATTCCAAATACTGTACTTACAATACAACACCCACAAGAGATTATTATTGCTTAAATATGTGGCTTTTGTAATAGTTTATGTAAGCAGACCTGTACAATTCTTTCACTTTAAAGATTGTATGAGTAGAAGGATTCTGTGACTATTGTTTGGGTGCTTTCATATTACATTCTTACAAACTTTTACTGTTTTTTTTGTCTCGTAGCCGCTTTTAGAAAACAAACTTAAAGCATTCAGTATTGGCAAGATGAGTGCTGCCAAGAGGACTTTAAGCAAAAAGGAGCAGGAGGAATTGAAGAAAAAGGTAATGCTGTTGGAAACACTTATAATCAGTTTGATATATTCTATTTAGTGCTTGTGCTAGGCTATTGACAGTAAAATGGTATTATGAATAAGTTCACAACAACAACAAACAAAACAAAACTGAAGAGGATTTCTTATTGGTGTGGAGTGTCCATGCAAGAAGGATGCAGAAAAAAGAGAAGAGTTCTTGATCTTCTGGTGACTCCACATTGACTTTTCTTCTTAAGCCTTAGTTCTTCCCAAGAAAGTGACCCTTGGAAAAGGTGGGGCAGATGCTCCTTTGTGTGCTGATTCTCACTAGATGGATAACACCTGAATGTTTTTATATACCCATGTTTAAGTCAACTTCATGTGTAAGTCGAGGGCTGATTTTGGGGCCAGGAATGGCCAGAGATACAGTGGCAGAGGAATAGTGGGGATTGGCGTTTTACAAAAGGTAGAAGCAGCCCATTGTGGACAGAATCATCGTATTGACCCATGTATAAGTTGAACCAGATTTTGGATTAGTTGTTTCGGAGCAAAGTTTCTGAGTTTATTTGAAGACGTACAGTGATAGGCATTCTGTACAGTGATAGGCATTCTGTATCTATGGTCCTGTCTCAGCATGCCACTGTGTTCAGTTCGGCCTGCTATATGTTTTATTGGGGGTTTTAAACTGTTTTAAATTGTTTTAATGTATTTTAATTGTATTTTTAATGTATTTTTATGTGTTTTGCTTACTCTCTTTCTGTAAACCGCTCTGGGCACCAGAGAGAGCGGTATAGTAAGTTGAATTTAATAAATAAATAAATAAATGAAATAAATTCAAGGATTGTAATTTGGGTTAGTTTGTGCTTCCACTATTGCATTTCTCTGTAGTCTCCTGCTCCTCAGTGGTGAGGTATATGTTATGACAAGGCTGCATTTGGTGGAAGATGTTGATGAAAATTGCCTTTCACTTTATGTGAAGAGAAGACCAACTTAGGACCCAAGCACTTATGAAAAAATGCACATTTAGAAATAAATGTTTAAAATCCTAAAAAGTAGCACTGAGAGCTATCTTATACTTCAGGAAGGTATGAATAGAACCAAATTAATATAATGAATGTGAAAATAGGTAATTTATACTAGAAATTTGCTTAACATTTTGGCGTATAGGAGGATGAAAAGGCTGCTGCAGAAATTTATGAAGAATTCCTTGCGGCATTTGAAGGAAGTGATGGCAGTAAGGTGAAGACATTTGTCAGAGGAGGCATTGTTAATGCATCCAAAGGTAAGGTTAGCTACCACATTGTAGAGAAGAAATACTTTCTTCTTTCTTTTAATGATTTCAAAGTATATCATTTTTTAATCTTTTGTTTTTTCACTGGAGTTCTAGTTCAAAAGATAGAAAAGTGATCTTACTCTATGTTACATGCATTCATGGATATATAATTTAATTGAATTTTCAAGAGCTATTCAAAGAGCTGCCTCAGGATGGTGGAGTATCCTTCTCTGACGGTTTTTCAGAAGATATCTGGATATTAATTAACAGCTGTGCACTGAGTAAAGTCCAACTGTTGATGCATTTCAAGGAGTTCTTTCGTTCCTTGCTAACATGTTCCATTAGATATTTTCAGTAACCACTGGCCTGTCTTTCAGGAGACCATGACACAGATGAAAAACGAGGAAAAATCTACAAACTTTCATCACGTTTTGCTGATCAAAAAAGTCAACCGAAAGAATCATCATCCTCCAATGAGAGGCCTCCATCCCTTCTAGTGATAGAAACCAAAAAGCCAGTAAGCGTAGGTTTTTGTTTTTAAAAATCTGTTGATTTGTTTTTAAAGTGTATTGGTTTCTTTTCCCCAGTAAACTATGGAACACATATTTGTGACTTCACTTACCTAACCAAGGCAAAAATGGTTTCTCTAGGCATTTTCTATGTTCTCTAGGACAGTGTTTCTCAACCTTTTTTGAGCCGAGGCACACTTTTGACATTTAAAAAATCCCGGGGCACACCACCAACCAAAATGAAACAAAATGGCACTCTAACACAGTAATACATATAGTTAATATGTTTTTAAAAGTATACACTCGGTGTGAAACCTGGGCCTGTTTCAATGAACACAACATAGATATCCTGGCAGAAATCAAAGAGCTTTTGCTAAAGGCTTTCATGGCCAGAATCACCGGGTTGCTGTGAGGTTTTCAGGCTGTATGGCCATGTTCCAGAAGCATTCTCTCCTGACATTTCAGTCACATCTATGACAGGCATCCTCAGAGGTGGTGAGCTGTTAGAAACTAGGCAAGTGACGTGTATATATCTGTGGAATGTCCAGGGTGGAAGAAAGAACTCTTGCCTGCTTTAGGCAAGTGTGCGCCATGTTGCAAGGCCTGGGGGAAGCGCTCCGCCTGGTCCGCTCGCCGTCCCCAATTTGGGAAGGGCACGGGGGACAGGCGGAGACGCCTCCCTGAGGCAGCGAGGACTTTGCTGCCTGGGGGAGGCGCTCCTCCTGGCCCCTCAAGCCTCCTCCTGGCCCCCTCGCCCCCAATTTGGGAAGGGCGCGGGGACAGGGGAGGAGAGCCTCCCTGAGGCAGCCCGTCCCAATTTGGGAAGGCGCGGGGACAGGCGGAGGACTTTGCTGCCTGGGGAGGGAAGCTCTCCTGGCCCCCTGGGGGCGCCCCTCCTGCCCCAATTTGGGAAGGGCGCGGGGGACAGGCGGAGATGCCTCCCTGAGGCAGCGAGGACTTTGCTGCCTGGGGGAGGCGCTCCTCCTGGCCCCCTCGCCCGTCCCCAATTTGGGAAGGGCGCGGGGGACAGGCGGAGACGCCTCCCTGAGGCAGCGAGGACTTTGCTGCCTGGGGGAGGCGCTCCTCCTGGCCCCCTCCCCCTCGCCGGGAAGGCCCCAATTTGGGAAGGGCGCCTGGGGGAGGCTCCTCCTGAGACGCTCCCTGAGGCAGCGAGGACTTTGCTGCCTGGGGAGGCGCTCCTGGCCCTGGCCCCCCCAATTTGCCCGTCCTCAATTTGGGAAGGGCGCGGGGGACAGGCGGAGACGCCTCCCTGAGGCAGCGAGGACTTTGCTGCCTGGGGGAGGCGCTCCTCCTGGCCCCCTCGCCCGTCCCCAATTTGGGAAGGGCGCGGGGGACAGGCGGAGACGCCTCCCTGAGGCAGCGAGGACTTTGCTGCCTGGGGGAGGCGCTCCTCCTGGCCCCCTCGCCCGTCCCCAATTTGGGAAGGGCGCGGGGGACAGGCGGAGATGCCTCCCGGAGGCAGAGGACTTTGAGGACTTTGCTGCCTGGGGAAGCGCTCCTCCTGGCCCCCCCCCCTCGCCCGGCCCCAATTTGGGAAGGGCGCGGGGACAGGCGGAGAGACGCCTCCTGAGGCAGCGAGGACTTTGCTGCCTGGGGAGGCGCTCCTCCTGGCCCCCTCGCCCGTCCCCAATTTGGGAAGGGCGCGGGGGACAGGCGGAGATGCCTCCCTGAGGCAGCGAGGACTTTGCTACCTGGGGGAGGCGCTCCTCCTGGCCCCCTCGACCGCCCCCAATTTGTGAAGGGCGCGGGGGACAGGCGGAGACGCTTCCCTGAGGCAGTGAGGACCTTGCTGCCTGGGGAAGCACTCCTCTTGGCCCCCTCGCCCGTCCCCAATTTGGGAAGGGCGCGGGGACAGGTGGAGGAGCGCTCCCTGAGGCCTCGATGGCTGCTGCCTGGGAAGCTTTTTGGCCCCCTCGCCCGTCCTGACCAGGGAAGGGCGCGGGGACAGGTGGGAGGAGCTCCCGCAGGCCTCGATGGCTCGCGGGAAGCTTTCGCCCGGCTCTCGCATCCTTCCGACTTCGGAAGGGCTTACGGGGGCCAGGCGGGAAAAGCCTCCCCTAGCCCGGCGCCCTCCCTCTCCTCCAACCCTCTCCTCTCTCTCACACACACACAAGACCTCAGAGCCCGCCTCACCCGGTAGGCCCGGATCCACCTCCGTCCGCTTGGCCTCCTCCTCCAAGCAGCAGCAGCAGGAGGGGGAAGAAAGGCGGGGGGAGGGAACGTTTTCGCGGCACACCACGTGCTCTCGCACGGCACACCGGTGTGCCGCGTCACACCGGTTGACAATGACTGCTCTAGGAGATTCCATGGTGGGGGCCATCCTCTCCCCGCTGCTATTTAACATCTACATGCGACCACTCGCCCAATTGGTACTGAGTTTCGGGCTGGAATGTCACCAGTACGCTGATGACACCTAGCTCGTTCTGAGGATGGGCGCCGGGGCGGAATCTGTACCCGATAATTTCCAACTCTGCCTAGAAGTCGTAACTGGATGCCTGCGAGCCAGTAAGTTGAAGGTGAACCTGGCGAAGACTGAGATCTTGTGGCTGGGCCGCCCGGGGGGGGGGGAGATCCAGCTGCTGGCATTTGACGGTGTGGCATTACGCCCACAGTCTTCAATTAAGAGCCTGGGGGTCCGGCTGGATCCCCAGCTGTCTATGGAGGCACAAATTGCTTGTGCCTGCAAGACAGCCTTTTACCATCTGCGGCAAGCGAAATGCCTGGCTCCCTATCTCTCCCGCCGCGACCTGGCCACGGTGATCCAAGCCACAGTCATCTCGAGGCTCGATTACTGTAACGCGCTGTACATTGGCCTACCTTTGTCGGCGATCTGGAAACTCAAACTGGTGCAGAACGTGGCAGCACGTTTGCTGTTGGGAGCCACAAGAACTGCCCATATAACACCTCTTCTGCGCGAGCTTCATTGGTTGCCGGTTGAATTCCGGGTCTCCTTCAAGGTGTTAGTTCTGACTTTCAAGGCCTTGCATGGTTTTGGGGCCAGTGTACTTGAGGGAGCGGCTTACCCCATATGTACCCAGATGATCACTGCGTTCAGAGGGGCTTAACATGCTTGAGGTCCCAGGTCTGAAACTCTGTAGGCTCTCTAGCACACGGCAGAGAGCGTTTTCGGTGGCTGCGCCGGTCTTATGGAATTCGCTGCCGGAGGAGACAGGAGCCCTGCGGGACCTAATGGCCTTCTACAGGTCCTGCAAGACCTGGCTGTTTAGGCAGGCATTCGGGGTTTGACCGGCGCCTGATTAACATCTGCCACCCTGCCGTGCTACCACTATTCTTGTATGAATCAGCTGTGCCCAGATTCGTTATGGTTTTATGGGATTGTAAGGGGTGGGATTGTTAACTGTTTTTATGAGGTTTTATGATGTATGATGTTTTTAGATTTGTGTGTCTTACATGCTGGAAATCGCCCTGAGCTTCAGGAAGGGCGATCCATTAAATCGAAATAATAAATAAATAAATAATGTCATTATAGAGTTATGTTGGAGGACTTAGTAAATTCCTGGAGAGGATGCTTATCTAGATATCTGTAGGCCCTACAGTGGAATTCTATGGTACGTTGGGGCAGGAAGTCAGGTCATTTAATGGTGTTCATTTGTATCCTTAGTTTCAGGTAACCATAGCATGACCAGAACCTCAGTGGAACCCCCAAATGTAATTTATGTGTTGCAAATCATAGCTTGGCCTTCCATATGGATTGTCATAGTATTTCTCTTTTTTTACACCTCTTTTGGTCAGCTTTAAGGAATATTTCTATGTCACTCCTTCCCACCTGCTACTAAGGAGGCTGTTCAGGTCCTGAACCGGTGCTTGGCCGCTGTGTCAGACTGGATGAGGGTGAACAAATTGAAATTGAATCCAGACAAGACAGAGGCACTCCTGGTCAGTCGAAAGGTCGTACAGGGCATAGGGTTACAGCCTGTGTTAGACGGGGTTACACTCCCCCTGAAGACGCAGGTTCGCAGTTTGGGTGTGATCCTGGACTCATCGCTGAGCCTGGAACCCCAGGTCTCGGCGGTGACCAGGGGAGCATTTGCACAGTTAAAACTTGTGCGCCTGCTGCACCCGTACCTTGGGAAGTCTGACTTGGCCACAGTGGTCCACGCTCTGGTTACATCCCGTATTGATTACTGCAACACTCTCTATGTGGGGTTGCCTTTGAAGACTGTTCGGAAGCTGCAACTAGTCCAACAGACAGCAGCCAGGTTGATAACAGGAGCGGCATTCAGAGAGCGTACAACTCCTCTGTTGTGCCAGCTCCACTGGCTGCCAGTTTGCTACCGGGCACAATTCAAAGTGCTGGCTTTAGCCTTTAAAGCCCTAAACGGTTCTGGTCCAACTTACCTGTCCGAATGCATCTCTTCCTATGAACCATTGAGATGTTTAAGATCATCTGGAGAGGCCCTGCTCTCAGTCCTGCCTTCTTCGCAGGCGCGACTGGCGGGGACGAGAGACAGGGCCTTTTCAGTGGTGGCTCCTCGGCTTTGGAACGCTCTCCCTAGAGACATCAGATCGGCCCCCTACCTCCTGACATTTCGCAAGAGAGTCAATACGTGGTTATTTGAGCAGGCATTTGCTGATGAAATATAAGGCTTAATTAAATATATGGAATGACGACGATGCGACGGAAACTGATTTCAACTTGATGCTGAGACTGCAATTGTATGTTTTTAATTGTTAATTTGTATTATATGGTTATTTTTTTGCCTTGTTGCTTGTGTTGTATTGAGGGCAGAGACTGCCTGTGCAAACCGTCCCGAGTCGCCTTCGGGCTGAGGGGGGCGGTATAGAAACTTGACAAATAAATAAATAAATATTTATAGAGTTTGCTTAAAAACATTGTTTGTAAATTATAATCTTCATTGGACAGCTGACTAGTTTTTCACACGTTTGTCTTAATTAGGAGTGGGGTAATTGTTGTCCTGTAACCTCCAGCAGCCTTGCCAACATATTTGTGGTGATGGATTTTGGCAGTTTGCACTCCAGCATTTGGAGGGCCATGCATTCTTTATCCCTGAAAGTAAAGGAAGTCAGCTTTTTATAGCTAGTAGATGAATCTAGGATCCTAGGACTTCTTTTTTTCTTTTTTGGAAGGAAAATGGGGTACACTAAATTGAATGAAATTGGGACACAAGTACCTTATAGTAATGTTTTGTCTCTCTCCACCTGAAATTACTCTATGCACTATGTCTGTGACATGGAGCTTCTTATGTACTTCCATGACACGACTTGAAGCTTTTTGCATAGCTATTTATGACACTGAACTGTTATGTTTTTATCTGTTTACGTTTTCATGCCATATCTGTTTTTCAGAATAACATTACGAATACTGTAGATAATTGGATAAATTAATATGCTGCATTTTATCATAAAATTGCCATAGCATCATGTTATTCATTTTGTTTTTAGCCATTGAAGAAAGGGGAAAAAGAAAAGAAGAAAAGCAATTTGGAGCTTTTTAAAGAGGAATTAAAACAGTAAGTACTTTACTCCATGTAGATTGATAGAATGCATAGGAATAAACAAAATGTTTTTGGAAAACAAACTATATCAATGATATATTAAATATTTGTAGAGTTTTGTAAATTAGTAATTTCACTGAAATGAAACTGTTGATGAAAAATACAATTTGAATCTTGTTGTGTTTAGTGCATTACTAATACATATACCCCCAGGGACATGTCATTCAGAGTTTTGAAGTTCAGTGGTGATGACATCTTGCTCTCTTTGTTTCTGTCTGAGTTCAAGAAAGCAGTTTTGGTATTAAACTAATGTCTGCTTTCACGAATAGCCTGGATGAGGGTAAACAAATTGAAGCTTAATAAAGACAGGTTAGATGTGGTACTTGGAAATGGAAAGGGATATCTGTGAATAAGAATTCAGCCTGTGCTTGGTGGGGTTATACGTATTCCCCTTGTAACTTGAGTAAGCAGTTTGGAGGTACTCTTGGACTCAATCTTGAACCTGGATTCCCAGGTTTTGTTGTTTGCCAGAAGTATATAGGCATGGTTAAAACTAATGTATCAGGTGGTCCAGTTTCTAGTGATATCTCACCTGGCCATGATGACAGATGCTTTGATTACAGTTGGCTCTACGTATCCATGGATTCTGTATTCACAAATTCAACCATCTACAGCTTGAATTTTTTTAAAAAACAAAATTCTTGAAAGCAAATATTGATTTTGCTATTTGATATAAAGGACACTATTTTACTCCCATGGCATATAAAGGGATTTGAACACCCAAGGATTTCAATATCCACAAGGGATCCTAGAACCAAACGTCAGTTGGTGCCAATGCACTTTGTTTGGGTCTGCTTTTGGAAACATTTGAAAATTCACCATGTCCAAAATGTTGAAGCCAGAATATTGATCAAAGCTGGTTACAGGTTATCAGTCTATTTCTAGATACAATTCAAAGTAGTGGTCATGGCCTATTATAAAGTCTTATAGCTGCTATGATCCTGGTTATCTGCAAGATCAGATTTTGAGTTATTCAGGGAAATCTTTTCTTTCTGTCCTGCTGTCTTTAGAGGGACAGTGAGTGTGAGTGGTGGGTACTCTCAGGCTGTGAAATCTTTGTGGAAGGAACCCTGTCTGCTCTCCTACTGACAGGCAAAGGCCTTAATTATTCTATTTAGACAGAATTTGGCCTTAATTGATGCATAAGTACTTTTTGACCAAAGAAAGATGTAGCACTTGTTTTTGTTTGAAGTGCTCTTGCTAATTCCACGCTGTTTTAAAAATAATAACTTAATTATTACTTAAAATGTATTTTATTTTAGCTGTATTCTATTTAATCTATGTTCTAACTCAATTTGCATCTTGAACTGGAAGAAAGATATAAAATAAAAGTACATAAACATTCTTTGGACTGTTTGTCAGAAGACAGGATTTGTTTCATCCTGGGATCTTGTTTGTGTACTGTGTTGGTTTTCAGAGTTGTTCAGCAGTAGTGCAGAGGAAGGTAAAGAAAACTGTCTTATTGCTGTTTGGAGAGGAAGTTGTTACCTTCCCAACAATGTTTTTTGAAATGCATAGCTTCTAGGTGGGTCCTCAAAAATTCCTTGGGAAGCTTTATTGATTTTCCAAGATAACCTTCCCAGCATGCCCTTAGTTTTGATTTCCTATTTGGAAATAAATCACTGCAGAGTGAAATTGCTTGGGAGTAAATATCTTTGTTTCTAGAAGGTTGCAGGATGGCCTTTTGTGCTGTTCCTCTTTTTTGTATTACCCTTACTTCTGATACATCCAGCACCTATTCCAGCATAATAGGTGGCCGATAGGATTTTTGGTCTGTATTTACATCCTATTCTGTTCCCCATTTGACTCTTCTGTTCATTTTTTGCATTTTTCAGAGCAGTTGCTGTTTTTGTTCTGCATAGCACAAGTGTTCCTACAACCACGTTCCTCTCCTACAAACCTATTTGTTCTGTGACATCCTCCCCTTTTATCAATTTTCTTTGTCTTTTATCCTCAAGAAAAGTTTCCTCTCTTTTGCCACCCTGCAATATCCCAATAGTTCTCATTTCTTCGGCCCCAGATGCTGCTGATCAAATAGATCACATAGATTTAATCCACTTATGTCTACATTGGGAGATAATAGCTTATCCTGCTTCTCATATTCTCAGATTCATGAGAAATCCATGCCCTGGTTTCAGAGAGAAATTGCAAATATTCCTTGTTCCATCCAGTAGATGGCATGGAAGAGTAGTTGTACTGTACTACTGGAAGTGGTGGTCCGTGGATCAGTGCTGATTCCCGAGGTCTGGAGAGCTTCTAGGAAAGACAAAAACAATTGTGGCCAATAGGCACGAATACAGTGCTAATCCCCCACACCAGATAGTATAAGAAGCACTGGCCTAGGCCTCTTGAGTTCTAAGAACTAGTGATGCAGCACCAATTTCTTGCACTCTTTTGGAGCTGTCCAGAGCCGGTGTGTTATGATTGAAATAGGAATCAACACATAGAATACATAGAACGTAACACTATAAATTACTTTAGAAACAGTGAGAGTCCCTCACAGTGGACTTGTTTAGTCTCCAGCTACACAACCAAAGCGTTTTTCTCTGGAAAAAGAAACCCAGTAGATTCCTTGCACTTAAGGTCTGTTGTATGGTTCGCTTCAGATGCTGCTGATCTCCAGGGCCATCACAATTGTATGGCCATTGTTCTTGTTACATTCAGATTCTCTACTTCATGTTATGATCCTCTGGTTCCTAGCTATCAATAATGACCTGCTCTTAGCAAACCCAAAGCTTTCCCCAGATCATGCATGTCTTCATTTGGCTGCCTGGAACTAAAATAGAAAAAATTGTGAAGAGGGCACATATGGAAGAATTTGTTGCTTTATGATTGAGATCAAGAAAGATCTCAGACAGATCCAACACATTTCTTGGAAAGTTTTCATATAGGAGAGCAGGAAAAAAGAGTGGATTGCAGAAACACAGTAAGGCAATTCCTAAGGTACAAACAAATTAAGTTCTGTAGGCTTGTTCTTAAAACTAAATGTGTATGTAAGTCAGAACAGGTACATTTTTAAGTGTAACTACAGCCCTATCTATATATCTGTCTGTCTGTCTGTCTGTCTATCTATCTATCTATCTATCTATCTATCTATCTATCTATCTATCTATCTTAGTTTTGGATAGTGTAGGGTAGGCTTAACACCCTTGTGGTGTTTATTTGACAATGTTCCTGTTCAGAAGATTACACCTCACTTTCTGTCTCTGTGATGATTGGGTTTTCAAAAAAAATAACTTGTTTTGAAACAAGGACTGGAAATAAAGCTTCAGTGGAGGCCCCCTTTCTCCATGATATCTCTTCTAGGAGTTAATGTTCCTTCTGATGAGTAGATTTATCTCACTTCCTGTTGTCTCACTTCTCTTCTTAACTAGGAGTTGTTTGTAAATTGGATGTATGTAACTCGGGGACTGCCTGAATGTGAAAGTGGCTGGACCTGTTTAAAGCAGGATTTAATCCTGGTCTCAAACTTAATATGCTTATACTGTCAGATTTCCATTATCTCATGAGTATTACCCAGATTGGCTTCAGACCATTAGGGTCTTGGTTACACTGCAGGCGATCCCTGTGGTGGGGTATGGTCATAGCAGTTACAACTGTGAAAAATGTCCCAGAATGTCATTACTTTAGGAAATAGAAAACTCCAGTCTGTTTTGCATTTAGACAGAGTGCTCCTCAGAAGAAGAGACCCATCTTTTATTTCAACTTACTTGTTTTCCCTGCCTTTTTGTCTTACATATGCCACCTTTCCATACCTTGTACAATCTAGAACGATATGTAAGCCACGCTTCTACATATATTAGCACATTCCACCAGGGCAGCTGTTCTCTAACCACACTATCTACAGATATCCCCATAGCTGGGTTACATAAATCAGCCACTAGGGCCGTGACAAATCCTTTCAGAGTAAGCACACTTAAAGATTCATCCAAGGTGGCTCAGACCATTTAATCTAGGATTCTATGCAATTTTTGTACACCTCATTGTATTCCAGTCATGTCTAACAGGAAAGCCAAACATTAGTATTTATTGCCAGTGTTTTCTTGTTTGGCATGAAAAGGTATGTAATACTATTGTCTTCAAAATAGATGGCTTTTTAGATTTACATGCCCCGTAGAAAATAATTGTACTACATCTCTACTCACTGCTCAAGACTTGTTAAACACACATTTTCTGCTACAATTGAAGTGGTTTCCACTCTGGAGCTAAATTTCTAACTGGTAACATGAAATTGACATTGTGTTTAGCATTCCATTTTAAGATTATTTTGTTAATAAAGCATGTTTGTTTAATATTGGTGTGTATGTTGTTAGCTTTTTAAAAGACAAAACATTTTAATTGGGGATATGAGGATTGCAGTCAGTTACCACTTTTATGAAATTTCTTCTATAGAATTCAAGAAGAGCGTGATGAAAGACATAAAACAAAAGGGAGATTAAGTCGATTTGAACCTCCTCAATCAGATTCAGATGGCCAGCGCCGTTCCAGTAAGTTGTCATTTTTATGTGCATTTTCATGCTTCAAAACATTGGGACTAAATATATATTCTGTCTCTTCCTTAGTGGATGCACCTTCAAGAAGAAACAGATCTTCGGGTGGTAATATAGTTTCATAACTTTTAATTATTTTTGGGTAATTTTAAAATGTATTGTTTGGATTACAACTGGTTTTCTCTGTTTTTAGTATTAGATGACTACGCTCCAGGTTCTCATGATGTAGGAGATCCGAGTACAACAAATTTGTACCTTGGAAACATTAATCCCCAGGTAATCCTTACAGATGTTGAAGACAAAGAAAACATTGCATGTCTTGCAAGTTAAATGTGTCGGTAGCTGCAGTCTACTTTGTATGTTTTAGGGCTAGTTCTAATCCATGATACTGACATACAAGAATAAACTTCTAATGTATTCCTTCCTCATGTGTAGCCTCCTTATCTTGTGACGCTGGAATGTGTCTTGATGAGGATGATCATGGTGATAAAAGGTCTAGAAATCAAACTTAAACAGTTTAGGAGTTGTTTCCGTTTAATCTGGAGAAGGGAAAGTTAGGTGGTGATATGTTAAAGGTTTCCCCTTGACATTAAGTCTAGTCGTGTCCGACTTTGGGGGGTAGTGCTCATCTCCATTTCTAAGCCAAAGAGCCAGTTTTGTCTGCAGACGCCTCCAAGGTCATGTGGCCAGAATGACGGCATGGAGTGCTATTACCTTCGCGCTGGAGCGGTACCTATTGATCTACTCACATTTGCATGTTTTCAAACTACTAGGTTGGCAGAAGCTGGGGCTAACAATGGGAGCTCACCCCTCTCTCTGAATTCAAACTGGACCTTTTGGTCAGCAAGTTTTGCAACTCATGGTTTAACCCGCTGTGCCACTGGGGGTTATGGTGATATGATTGTTCTCTTTAAATAACTTAACTGATGTGATGGGGAAAATTAAACAAACGTTTTTATTATTTTTTGCTCCAAACAGTGGGATTCAAATTATAAGCATGGTGAAAGGTTATTTAGCAGTAGAATAGACTCTTTTTGAAAGATCACAGATTCTTCATTGTTACAGGTTTTTAAACAAGGACTAAGTTGGCCACCTCTTACGGCTGTTTTAGTGATGAATATCTGCACTCTCAGGAAAAGGACTGGGTGGTTATTGAAGTCCTATTCAACTCTGTGACGTGTCGTTTTCCTGTTTTATTCATAGGCCAGATGAAATAGTTGTACAACTGTGAGAAATACCTCATTTTGATTTTTCTGTTTCCTATAGATGAATGAAGAGATGTTATGTCAGGAATTTGGACGCTTTGGACCTTTAGCAAGTGTCAAAATTATGTGGCCAAGAACTGATGAAGAAAGAGCAAGGGAAAGGAATTGTGGATTTGTAGCCTTCATGAACAGGAGAGATGCTGAACGTGCATTGAAGAACTTAAACGGTAATAGTTAGTTAACTTCAGTTAACTTTAACACTTCTTGTCTTGGGAAGAGCATTGGGAAAAGCAATACATGTTTAGCGGAAAAGCTGGCGAGGGAAAACCTTCCGTTTGTGTTCTTGGGCTGTTTTCCAACTGTGAGGCTAGTATGAGAGAACTTTGGGTAATCTCAGGCATGGCCTTATGAAATGAATACACACACACACACACAAACGTTAACTCCGTTTTCCACTCTTGTGCATGCAAACTAATGAAAGGAGTTCTGGAAGTTCACCTTGGAATGCATTCAAGGTGATATTGCAGGGGTGTCAGACTCCTTTTCACTGAGGGCCACATCAGCCTTATAGTTGCCTTCAAAGGACTGCTTGTAATTATAAGACTGTATAAATGTAACTTTGTTGCCCTGGCATTGAAACCTTCGGTCCAAATTAAATGGGTGGGTTGGATTTGACCCATGGGCCTTATGTTTGATACATGTGTGACTTCATAGAGTCAAAATTACAGTTGTCCACTGAGCCCATTAAGTTATGAGATTCTTCAGAAACAGATTGGTTTAAATCCTCTGAAATAGTCTCATTGAGTTATACGATTTAGCTTGATATTTTTTACTTTATATTTTTTGTATTTGTTGCTTGTTGTAAGCTGCCCCAATTCCCTTCAGGGCAAAGGGGCGGAATATAAATAAGGTGTATATTATTATTATTATTATTATTATTGCTACTACTACTACTACTTGCCATTCAATAGTTGGGTCTACTTTAGCTGCAACTAACAAATAGCATTTAGACAATTCGATGTCTTTTTAAAAATGCCAGAACTTGCAATCTAAAAGCCTATCTTAATTTTCTGTCAAGATGAAGAAGTTAGTGAGTACCTGCTCATGTTGTATTGGTAGGAATGATTATGGAGCAGCAGTGGGAAATATATGGCATTCCCAATGTTCTTAAATTGAAGTCCTAG
The DNA here is from genome assembly GCA_030556195.1 of Anolis apletophallus. NCBI lineage: Eukaryota > Metazoa > Chordata > Lepidosauria > Squamata > Anolidae > Anolis > Anolis apletophallus. The sequence continues at coordinate 44,211,398 of JARBWK010000010.1, read as the reverse complement.
CCAGCATAGCCAATGGCAAGGAGTGCGTAGAGCTTTAGTTCCTTTTGTGGAGGACCATCACTTCCCACCTCAGATTTATAGTTATTTCATGACATGCGGCAGTGAAATTTTGAGAACTACTGGAACACCATGTCTTTTAAATGCAAGCCTGTTAAGCACTAGAAGTCTTGAAAAAAATGTAATTGCAGTAGACACAAGATTGTTTAAATGATTTTCTGTGTCGTCTTTCAAAAACCTATTGCCATCTTTAGAGATGATTTAATATCTATAACAGGGCTGTCCAACTTCTACCGGCCCAGGGGCCTGAATTCCAGTCACTGATGACCTGGGGGGCCTAAGGGTCTTCCTCCGCCCCCTCCCCGCCCTGCCCCTCCCCCTTATTTTTATTTAATATTAAATATATTTAATTCCATCCTCCCCTCTCCCCTTATTTTAATGCATCCCATCTCCCCTTATTTCATCTTTAAATAAATTTAATTTTATATTTAATACATGAGGGGAGATGGGGGGAGGGAATGAGGAGCCCACTGAGGAGCCCCCTGCTTCGGCCTACCTTTTCCAAACACGCAGGCTCCAGGAGTACCCGGACGACGAGAGAGGCGATAACCGACTGAGTCGAAGAAGGTCCTAATCGCGTCTGTGGGCCTCAGCGATCCAGTAGTAGAGTAGCCGAAGAGTATCGCGAGAATACACAATCCACACGGGATTTCGCTGTCAACGCCGGCGTGATCTCGCGTTGACAGCGAAATCCCGTGTGGATTGTGTATTCTCGCGATACTTACTCCGAGCCCGGAAGTAGGTATTCTTTTTTAATTTTTATTATTTATTTTATTTTTCAATTTTTATTTTTTATTAAAAAGCTTAGGGGGCCGTAGGGAAGGGGCTGGGGGCCGTATACGGGGCCCCGGCCGCCAGTTGGACAGCCCTGATCTATAATATCTGGTTTGGTGTTTTTTTTAAAGTAGCAATCTGCTTTTCTTTGACTTTGTAATAACAGAGAATATAAATGGTATTTCAGATTTTATAAGTGGTAAAAGTTGTTAAGTGTTTCAGCAAAATTTTTGGAGTACAATTTGAGGTGTCTTCCTAACTCTGGACAATGATATTGATTGTCATTTTTTAAAACAATGACTTCATTGCAAGGTAAGCGTTTTAGTTATGCAAAAGCTTGTCAGATTGCAAACAGAACAGTCTTTCTTTTAGACGTTGTAAAATATTGTGGTGTATTGGTCTTTCGGGCCTGGGGTATTTTAATTATTGATATCTTGATATGGATGTATGTGTCGGAGGTAAACTTCCCAAGACTTGCTAAAATACTCACATCGTTGACAGTTTACTTGTTTTTAACCCAGTGTAATTTTTATTTTGCAGGGAAGATGATCATGTCTTTTGAAATGAAATTAGGCTGGGGAAAAGCTGTCCCTATTCCTCCACATCCTATATACATTCCCCATTCAATGATGGAGCATACTCTCCCACCACCTCCTTCAGGACTGCCATTTAATGCTCAGCCCAGAGAGAGGTTGAAGAACCCCAATGCACCCATGTTGCCACCACCCAAAAACAAAGAGGATTTTGAGAAGGTAAAAAGTTACTCAGGGCCATACCTCATCCTATAAATGCTAAATCTATGGTAGCCTTTTAAATTGTCTTATAGTATTGCATTATCCAGTTCTTAGATAAACCAAATTCTTCCCTGTCTTACTTTAAGAGGGTTTTTTCCTGAGATACTGTCTTGGATAGGCCACAGAAATGGGCCTTGTTTTTAATTGGACTTCATAATCCGGCCACCATTTTTCCCCCTCCACACTCCCTGGTTTTTTTTCCTCCTATGTCCCCCATTTGTTAGCTGCCAGATTTGCAATAAATAAATTTTTGAATGATATATTTTAAACACAGGCAGATAAACTAACACTAGAATGAGCTCACAAGTAGTTTCTATATAGAAAGTTATTTTAGACATTCAGTCCATAGTTGAGGATAGCTGCCAGAATGTCAGGCTATTTTAAAGGGTATTAGTCCGCATACCTGTAAATGGTAAGTATCTCAAACATAAATGATGTTGGGTTGCAAGACATGGGAACCAAGGAATAGTGTAAATATGGCACTCCTGATTGAATCAGAAGCAGGTTGCAAGTTCCCTTCCCTATCCTTTTTTTGAGTTCAGATTACTACTACTGGCTATAACCATGGCTAAGTGCTGTGTTGACATGGATATTAATTGTGGTTAAAGCTACACAGGGTGCCCTCCCCTGTCAGGTTCTGAAGCCAAGATCCCAACTTGGATTCAAATCCTGGTTGAGAGGAGAGTCCTGCTTACTTTTCACTACAGTCACTGTTAGTGCATAGGCGGTGCTTACATTTGGTTAAAGCCAGTGGTGCAAACTGGAACGTGGGGAGTAGAAGGATAGCTCTATCATCTAAGCATGATTTAGCTGTCATGAATGTTAGGTTGTGGAGTATTGAAATAGGAAATAAGAGGAAACATTCCTCCCAGTGCCCTTCATATGGCAAGCCCTTTATTATGCATGTAGTGGGCTTATCTGGGCCTAGTGAGGTTTTAGTTTTCATAAGCAGCTTTTTGATGCTGTACTGAGAAGCTGTTTTCAAAACTCAAGAGATAATTTGAAAACAGCTACTTGGTGCAGTAGAGAGAAACTGCTTTTGAATAAGTAAAGCCATTTTGTATGCATAGGTGTTTCTGCCTGCCCTTCTCGATTGGGGGCATTGTTATCAGCATAGTACTACCTGTTTAGTGCATTGATGTGCATTCTTCCTTTGGACATTTCAAAGGAATGTTTTCGTAATTTGAAATTAGTGAACCTTTTGTGATTCACTGCACACAGCTGTTTGCTCTTTATGTAATTGCGTAGTGTATGACTTTGCAGCACAGATTGCCTGCAAAACTTGTGATAGATGTGTAGAATTTTTAATGCATATGTATTTTTTTGCTTGTTACTTGTTAACAATACTCACATATTCTATGTTTATTATCTGATGTGACTTCATATACAGACTCTGTCGCAAGCCATAGTCAAAGTGGTTATCCCAACAGAAAGGTACATGTTTTTCTTTATTATTACTGCTCTAAATATAGCAAATATCCCCTTTGGAATTTTACAGAAATTGTGATGTTGAGGAAGAGTTCAGGTTTGACTGAGCAATGGTTGATTTATCCAGTTTAGGTCTGAATTGAGAATGTTAGTGTTTCTTCTCTACCTTATAAGCTGTGAGTCACTTGACTGTCAAATGTTTTAGCTTAAATGAAGAATTAAATGGATTTAACTGCAGCTCTTTTAGCGTGTTCACACAAGGGCTACTATATTTCTGTAACATTGTGTATGATGTTTAACATGCCTACAGTTTAGTATCTGTAGTTGGATTATACTAATTTAGCTTCACTATTCTAAACAGACTGGGTGTGAGGTGGTAATGTGGTATCCCAGTGAATTTGGAACACAAATGATCTAGACTATTTAATACACAGATGATCAGGAATACAGCATTTTGCTTTTGTGTTGGGTTTTAATGGGAAGTGTCTAATGTCAGTCACTGGCCAACCTGAGATTTTTGAGGATAGGATAAAAGTTCTTATTTCTCTTTCAAAGGTTGTAACATTACTCATTCCCCACCTACAGATTAGAACTTTTTGATTTCCTGCAAATAGGAAAACAGAACAGATAGGATGTAAACTAGTAGTCTTCCAATACAGGTGAGGCAAGCTAGATCTTGTAAAAGATAGGGCTAGAACAATGTACATACTAGATGCACCCTTGCTCAGCCAAGCATAAACTCTTCTCAGACATGGCAACTCAAACAATTGTTTAAAATAAACGAGCACCAAAGAATTCCAAATTCTCTTTGACATTGGCCTTGGTGAGCAACACCAGCTGAACTGTCTGCGGCAGCGGGGGACCAGGAAAACATCATGGGATGGATTGGGAAAGTATACAGTTTTTGACCAGACTTTGGTACGATCGGCTCCAATTAATGTGGTTTTATTATAACTGAAAGACTTTTTTGTTGGCCAGCTTAATGTTTGAGATTTTTAAACTATCATATTTTCATAATACACTGCTTTTTGTCATGAACATTCACAATACTTTTGTAGCAAGGATATAAGCTTTCAAGATTGCAGACGTTTTTTTCCATGCCACATATGTTATTAACAGAGAGGAGTTTCAACGTCTAGTGTTGAATAGTTGTAGTGATGTGGGAGAGCTTAAGTGGGCAGTAGATTATGTTGGAAAACGAAGGTTTTTGTTGAAATTGAAAATAGCGTTGTTTCATGTTGCAGAAAGCTGTATTCTGGTTTTACTCACTGCAGCATTATAAGAGTCTATAAGTAGAAAGTAGCAATGTACCAGTAACTGTTCTTTGAAAATATTGTTGAATTAAAAATGTTCACCCCCCATTTCAATTTTATTTATTGTATCAGGAGCAAACCAAGGGTACAGCTGTAATGTATTTAAAAACAAACAAACAAACAAACACCTCCCCCTCCCACAAAGTTTAAAGACTTGGCATTATAGTACCGTATGTACCGGCATACTAGACAACTGGGGGTATAAGACGACCCCCCAAATTTTAAACAAAAAATACAGAGTGAGGGATATACTCGCCATTTAAGACGAGTCCCCATTCTATGGTGATGGCTGGGGGTGATCTGCTCTCTTTCCTCCCTCCCTGGACGCCATAGCAGAGGGTCCGAGAAGAGCGGGGGAGGGCGGAAGGGCACGGGGAGGAGGAGGGGCAGCCCTGCTCGCCTTGGGATTGTGGCGCAACGCGAGGGCGGTCCTCTCCTCGCTGTGCGGCGGGCCCATCCCTTCCTGCTTTCTGCAGCGTGCATGGGATGGGCATGCTGGGGCAGTCTGGGAGGCGTAGTAGCCAAGAAACTACGCCTCCCAGACTGCCTCAGCGCGCCCATCCCACGCACGCTGGGGGAGGCGGGAGGGGATGGGGTTGCTGCATGCATACGTGGCGGGCCCTTCCCTTCCTGCAGTGTGCATGGGGTGAGCGTGCTGGGGCAGTTTGGGAGGTGTAGTTTCTTGGCTCCTACGCATCCCAGACTGCCTCGGCACGCCTGTCCCGCGCACGCTGCAGGAGGCGGGAAGGGCTTGCTGCGTGGCGAGGAGATCGAGGGAGCGTGCGCGGGTGGGCTGGGTGGATCGCCTTCGCGTTGTGATCCCAGGGCGGGCGGGGCCACAGGGACAGTCCAGTGGGCTGTCTTCTTGGCGGTGCGGCCTGCCACTCCTCCTCCCTGTGCCCTTCCTCCGCCCTCCTCCTCGCCCCAAGGTAAGGTAGTTTAATTTTATTATTTTATTTTAATTATTTTTAGGTTTTTTAAATTTTATATCCGGCGTACTAGACGACCCCCAACTTTTAATAAGCTTTTTCAGGGCTAAAAAGTAGTCTAGTACGCCGATACATACGGTAAATGTCCTTTGAACAGTAGCTGGCCAATTGGAGTGCATCTGATGTTGTTATAAGGAGGTCCTCCATTGTGCATGTGGCAGGGCTCAGATGCATTGTAATAGGTGGTCTGTGGTTTGCTCTTCTCCACACTCGCATGTGGACTCCACTTCGTGGCTATTTCAATAATATGAAGAAATTGCAAAAATGTTCAGCTACCGTGAGATTTCTCACTTCCTCGGAGAAGGGGATTAAAAGTGAGAAGTCAGTGAAAAGGTGGAACTTTTTGATTGAGGTTTCCTTATTCTGTGGTTTGCAATGCCAGTGTATCAAACCAAAGCCTTCCAGAAATGTGAAAATTATTACCTGTCATAAAGCTTTGATTTTTGAAGTATTGTAAACAGTACATCCCCCTTTGAAACAAGATTTATTGCACAACAAATGGCCCCAGTGTAAATCCTCCTGGTTTTATGAGATTATTATTGCAGCCTTAGTAGACCTTTAAAAGGATAAAAATCAAACAAAGTGATGCCTCGTTATAGGCTTAAATCTTTTATGCTTTCAAGTAGTTTCTGACTTATGATAACCTAAGACTAATCCTTCACAGGGTTTTCTTAGCAAGTTTTATTCAGAGGCAGGCTGCTATTATCTTCCTCCAAGGCTGAGATAGTGTACATGCTCAAGATCACCCAGTGGGGTTTCCATGGCCAAATGGAAAGTGATCTCACAAGCACTTAAATTATAATGCCATTCTGGCTCTCATTAGACACTTGCCGATTTGATGTTTTTTAGTAAATATATTACCTGTCCAGGTTAAGGAATGAAAACAGGTAATGGCAAACAACAATATAATAAGAACACAGTAAGACGAAATGCAGCAGTTAATCAGTGCTGGATAAGAATAAAAGGAGAAAACTAAAGCCATAACACTACAGTAGAAGTCAGATCTTTAAGCGAAATAATCAGCAACATAAATAGGAAACGGCTTAATAAAACTTTTTAATATACTTGGGAGGATAAGGACTTCCATTTCAACAGGAATTTAAAGTAGCTCTTGGAGGTCTTTCTGACAACTGAGGTGATACTATTGAAAAGGCCTAGCAATTTTCCATATTTGACTTGGTATAATTGCCTCAGATGGTTTTTCGTTGTAGGAAACAATATATGGAAAAAGGCGATATTTCAACTGTGCATTTATAGGATTGTGAGAGACTTTAAAAGTCAAAAACAGAAATAACTTGTTTGTTTTGATATTCTCAAGTATAGTTTGTGTACTTTTGTTATTTCTACTTCTAGAAAGCTGCAGTGAATAAAATGATTCATGATTTATTTGGAATGTTTTGAGCAGTAAGTCTAGAAAAAAGGATTGAACTAGTTGTAAGCTATTTTAGTAGTTATAGCTTGCCTCATATATGTAATAATAATTATAGGAAGATGTTTTCCTTTCAGTGTTTTATCAGATAACAGATATGTTTTGCCTGCAAGTAGTTTGCACAAAATGAAGTGTTATGCACATAAAAATTCATAAAAAGATTAAGCTTGAGTATAAAATGTAAAAATTGAAATTTTAAAATAGTGGGATATAATTCTTGCTTAGCCTTTTGAATGCGGCAGAGCAGTGAAAGGGAAAATTATGTACTTTTTATTCTTATTGTAAAGCTGAGTTTTGATATCCAATTGAGCACCCCAATCCAATGAAGCCCTTTTCATATGCATAAGAGAACATATGCACCATGGGTTTTACAAACCTTTTGTTTAGCATCTTCCTTATATAGCATTGTAGATTTCTGTTTGAATTCTGGAAAGTATGAACTGCAGTTTGCAAGAGAGCATAGAATATTGCTGTTCAATTTTAAAAACTGACAGACTCATTCTGTATGCATCTTCGTTTTGGACTTCTCTGGATTGGGGTGAGAATGGCTTGCTTCTTAAGAAAAGTTACCGTAACTAAAGGAAGTTCACAGAAGGAAAGTTCTTATTTCCTCCTCCTTTCTACCAACACCATTTATCAGAAAAAAATCTTTGGGGTTTAGAGAGTCCCTCAAGAACAGCAATGGTGGAGTTCAGGGATCTTCTAATGGCTAGAAGTTCTAGCCTAAGGGGAATTTGACTAGCCTAATTTTAGTGATTTCCTCTTTCTCAATGCCACTTCTGAATGGTCTCACATTGTTCAGGAGGACCCTCCATAAAGGCTTTCCCTGTTAGCTTCCTTAAGTTCAACAATGCAAGTCAATATATTGAAAATGTGAGAAACTTTAAAATAACATCAATTACATTATAATTACAGTGTAGCATTTGATTCAAAGTTTCTTATTATATAGACTTAGATCTTTCAATGCAATCTGAAATGCTGATTTGTGGAATGTTGACTCTGATTATATTCACTAAAAAGTATAACTGTGCATAGCAGTCATAGCTTGTGGCTCATAAATTATAATTGTATGGAGCGTTGTCACTAATGACAACATCCTTTTCTCAGTTTTAAATCTTCAACTGGAGAAAGTGTTCTTCCCAATGCTGTACTGATTTAAAAGTACAGTGAGCCTACTATATCTGGGAGGTTCAGTTCCAGGACCCTGCTCATTTTTTTAAATACATGGATGATCATGGTCCATAGTATTAGGTGTTGATGATATGAACATGAATGTTCACATTCATGTTGCCAGCATTTAATAATATGCAGCACAGCAATCTGCAGTCTGTGGGAATCTCAGATATTTAGCCCATGAACCCAGAGAGCCCACTGTATAATTATTTCTGTTCTACCACAAAAATAGAATACCCTCTGGTTCCCCATTAAAGGGACTGACTATGATCAGGACCTTATTTACAGTTATTAGCAGTGCTGCTGCTTTGGTTGCTCTCAGATGCTTCCGGTCTGCACCTGTATTTTGATTATATTCATCTCTGTAGACACACAACAGTACATCAGGGTTGGAATTTTTTTTGCCAACATTAAATTTTTTTCTAAAATATTTAATTATTATTTAATATTTTTGGCCACAAGTTAATTTAGTGTAGAAATTGCTAATATAGCATTTGTATAGTATTCCATTTACCTCAGACAAAATAAACTTATTATTTTTTATATTTGAAATAGATACGGTGTGAGCCATAGAACTTTCTTACATCAGGATTTATAAGTGAAGACCCAATCATTAGTTTAATTTTCACTCTCTCTAATGGTTAGAACACTACTCCAGAATTGTTTAAATCTTTCTCACTGTCCAGCAAAATAATCTTCATTTATTAATATCTTAGGTGGATTTTAGTTTGTATAGTGTTAGGTCTGAATCAATTTTTCTTTAACTGTGTTGTTGTTGTAGGAATTTGCTTGCGCTGATACATCGAATGATAGAATTTGTGGTGCGTGAGGGACCCATGTTTGAAGCCATGATTATGAATAGAGAAATAAACAACCCAATGTTCAGGTGGTTATTTTTGTTTTCCTATTTCTGTTCAGTATTGCATGTTGTATTTAGTTCATCTCAGGTATTGGTTTGCAGTGATTTATGTGGCACAAAACTATATATATAGTAGATATAGTTTTCAAATAGCAGCAGGTAAGGTAGAACTACTCCAAACTGTGTCTTTTAGATAATTGAGAGTTTCTGTGCTAAAATAAAGCCCTCAGATACAGAAAATGAGATATTTAAGAAAGAAATTCTAGGTTAGCTTTCTACTAAGAATATTTTTTTAATTTGAAGGTATTTTACTTTTTTTAAAAAAATGTGTGAATGTTCTTTCATGTGAGCATTCAGCAGTAATTTAAAATGGTATTATTCAGACCAAGGCTTTTTTTTTTGCATCTTTCCTTGATTGTGAGAACTACCTTATTTATTAAAATAAAATTTGTTGGATGGAGAAGATTCTGAAAGAAGTGTTTTTAGTAGCAGATGCAAATGCCTTTTCATGTATTTGAGTTTTAATTTCACACTTTGCTTTCCCCTCTGCTAGGTTTTTGTTTGAGAATCAGACTCCGGCCCATGTATACTACAGGTGGAAGCTTTATTCAATTCTACAGGTAAATGAATATTTTAAAATTGATTTCTAATTGTATGTACGAGTATGTTGAAATATTTTGGCTGATGTCCTGTTAGTGAAATATGCAAATGTAATTTCAGCATAATGTGTACGTCCCTTTGATCATTGTAGAGGTTGGCATTCTTTTTCTTCCTCTGCAGTGGTAAAAGTCCTCCCTGCTGCAAGATCCACTGTTTCATTGCCATAGCTTCCTCTCTGTGACAGTGGCTGTTACAAAGTGAAAGAATAATAGGGAAGATCAGAAAAGACTTTTTATATGATCCCTTATCCAAGTACAGAATAATAACATTCTCTGAGACTGTTGTAATTCAGCCAATGATTGTGCCTAATATCAATGAGGAAGGGGATCATGGGATCTCTGGGCCTGCTTAGCCTGCAAGCCAACATGGGATTTTAAGTCCTGAAATTGAGCATACTGTGTCTTCTGCAGTTAGTGAAGGCAAAGGTCACATGCTAAGAGAGGGGCCCAGAGAAGTCTTTCTCTAGGGAAGAGAGTTCAGAGGATGAACTGCCAGGTGGAAAGGTTAATGAGCTGTTAAGATAGGAGACTTAGTTTTCACAAACTCAGAGCTGCTTCACAGACTTGGCGAAGGTCACAGCACTTGTTAGAGAAAAAGCCATTATCAGTTTGCCAGGGCAAACAGCATGATTCCATGGCTTTATTAGACCGAATTGATTTTTCAGCAGTTTGGTCAATGTTGGAGTTTGAAGCAACATCTGTTGTCAAGTCCTAGTCAAGCCAGCTAAGGAAATTCTAGTTTCATGTCTCCAGTGGTTCATACTTCGAAGTTTAAAGGATTGTTCCTGAATTCTGTATATTGGATTTTATGCTGCCTTATGTATTCTGATTCTGTTGCATTCCTGGTTTTTGATACAACTCCTGTACCTTGGATTTTGTGGACTATTTCTTACCTTTAGACTTAGAAGTTTTTACTATTTTTGCTGAACTGCTTTTTATATATTCCTCAATAAACTGCTTTGTTGATCTACAGTGGTGGTTAAGCACAGAGGTGCTTCCCGCCCTGGAATACAACAGAGACCTCTGAAAATCTCTGGTGAATCTAAACAGATTATGTCATCAGTCTGTGTCTGGCTATAGGAAGATTGCTTTCAAATGCTTTGATCCTTTTGCTCTCCACCAGCCATTGAATTCAGCAACACAAGAAGTTGGGGTGATGGTGAGAGGAACTACCTATGGAACTATTATGCCATGTTGAACTGTGTAGGATTTTTGCCCACTGCCTCTTTTTGAACACAAGACTTTTTCCAATTCCTACCTGTTACAACCCCACTTGCGAGTTCTCCCATCCTTCCAGAAGAGCGCTGGGGGTGGCATTGAGTCCTCCTGGGAAGGGGAGCAAGAGGAAATCAACATTGCATTGCCCTTCCTCAAGTTCTTGTTCTTTGCTGGAGTCTGGTTTTCTTCTCTTTGTGGAGGGATTGTTTCTTTTAACTCTTATTCTCCTTTTGTTTTTCTTTTTTTGCTGGTTAGGGTGATGCTCCAACCAAATGGAGGACTGAAGATTTCCGTATGTTTAAAAATGGCTCATTTTGGAGACCACCTCCTTTGAATCCTTATCTCCATGGAATGTCAGAAGAACAAGAACCCGAAGCCTTTGTAGAGGAGCCAAGCAAGAAGGGTGCACTTAAGGAGGAGTAAGCATCTTTGAAGAGCGCAATATAACATCTTTCACTTAGACCTGTAATAATTTGCCTGTGGCCTTCCACTAGGAAGGAGCTAATACAGAAATTCCAGGATTTGAAGAGCTAGTCATCTCTTTTTGTTTGTTTGTTTGTTTGTTTCTTTTTGGAAGGCCTCTTAAACTAACATTTCTACTAAGTAATGCATTTCTAAGGATCCTTTTTTGGCTACATGTGGCATAATATCAAAGAAAAATGTCAATTTTAACACGTTTCGATAAAATGTGTAGATATAATGCTGATCGTTCTAGATTATTTTCCTCCTAAAGTATAATGTACAATAAGGCTTGCTTATAGATGTGCAGAAAAGGTGTTGTTAAGTTTTCTAAAAATTTGAAACTGGAATTTTAGACAGAGGGACAAATTAGAGGAAATCCTGCGTGGGTTAACACCGCGTAAGAATGATATTGGAGATGCAATGGTTTTCTGTCTTAATAATGCTGAAGCCGCGGAAGAAATTGTAGACTGCGTTGCTGAGTCGCTATCCATCTTGAAAACTCCACTTCCCAAAAAGGTAGGATTGATTTCTCACTATGTTCTGTGTATTATGTAACATTTCTGTATTAACTTTTCACATTGCTCATTCACATTGGCATTAAATTAATTTCCTTTATAAAAGGACAATTTAGTCCTCTGCCCAAGTTATATTTGTTGCAAAAATGACATAGGATTTAGACTTGTAATGTAGGTATTCTATTCTGTCCCTCCAAAGTTTTAAACACTGTGCCAGATTTCAATCACTTGCTGTGTAATTTCTTTTCTATGAACACAAAATAGTACAGAAATAGACACAGGAAAAAAATCCCAATCAGTCTGTTTAATTTTTTCCATTGGTATTCTGTCCTTCTCTGAGATGGCAGTATCTACTGATGTAGCTTGTATTTCAATATGTGATAATACCATAAGATAATACTTCCATTATCTTTGCAGATTGCAAGATTATATTTGGTTTCTGATGTGCTATACAATTCATCTGCAAAAGTTGCCAATGCTTCATATTACAGGAAATTGTAAGTATCAAAGTTTTTAACTCTTTCAAAAGAAGGAAGTAACAGACCTACTGTATATTCTCAGATACGTGTACACCAGTGATTCTCAACCTGTGGGTCCCCAGATGTTTTGGCCTTCAACTCCCTGAAATCCTAACAGCTGGAGAATTGGCTGGGATTTCTGGGAGTTGTAGGCCAAAACACTTGGGGACCCACAGGTTAAGAACCACTGCTGTACACATTTTAGTCAGGAAATTAAACCCCCAAACAAGGGGCAATTTATTCATGGGTCAGTGAAATTGTTATCAAAAAAGGAGCCACCACTGAGTAGAATAGCAAAAGGCTGTCAGTACCTGCAGGATCTAGCTAGCAATGTAGACACTCACAAAAAGTCCTTTGGAATTGGCTTTATTACTCTGATCTCTACAGCTCAAGAAAATAAATGCTAATGGCGGTTTTGACCAACCTCCCTACTTCCCTTCCGATCTCACTCCCCGCTCACACTTCCCTTACCAGTCTTTTCCCACGAGAAAGGTTAGTCCATCCAGCTGTACTCAAATCACTCCACTGATGCCTCCTGCCGGCCCCGAGATATCACAGAGAAGATTTATGGTGATTTCTCGAACAACAGAAATCAGCTCAAGACAAAGGCAAGAACTTAGTCCATCGCCTTTTAATCTCTCTGCTGCAGTACTGCTTCCAGCTTTTTGAATGCCTGGGTAACAAAATTGTGGCAGCAGCATCCAAGAGCAGCTGGCCCTGATGTAGTGATTTCGCCCTCTCTTTGGAGTGACTCTCAGTTTATCCATGGGTTATATCAAAATTCATAATTCCCTCCCCCCCAAATGTATGATTATATACAGTAAATATTGGAGCTAGCTCCTGTTGTTAGCCCCAGCTTCTGCCAACCTAGCAGTTCGAAAACATATGAATGCAAGTAGATCAATAAGTACCGCTTCTGTGGGAAGGTAACGGCGCTCCATGCAGTCATGCTGGCCACATGACCTTGGAGGTGTCTACAGACAAACAAGCTCTTTGGCTTAGAAATGGAGATGAGCACCACCCCCAGGGTTAGACACAACTAGACTTAATATCAGGGGAAACATTTACCTTTTTTATTGACTGTACTACTTGCAAGACTGGGAACTAGCTTAGTAACTGAGATATTTTACAGTACAGTAGCAAATAATGAGTTTCTGTCCAAGATGTGTAATTGTCTTCTTAAACTATGGGTCCCAACCCCAAATGGGATCATCTTTGCTCAATGGTCACAATAAACTTGGCATCAGTAAAAGGTTTCTGAACGCTACCCTTCTACACAAATCTTGTTTGCAACAATGTGCAGTATTTACAGTGGACTCTACAGACAATACTTCAACTGTACTCCACAAAAAGGAAAATCCCCCTGCTTAGCAAGCCTTGTAGTGCTGATTTATTATCAGTAAGCATTTGAGTTATATTCCATGTTTCTCAGTTAGAAAGGGGTCAAAAGTGTAAAAAGTTTAGGAAGCTCTGCTCTATAGCGTGTGGTGAGGAACAGTTAAGAGCTACATCTTATTGTTTTGTGTATGAATGTGTGTGTGTATATACAGTATATTTGTAATTTATTAGTTTGATTTATATTTCATCTTTTAAAAATATGATAGTAAACTTTCTCATTTTAAATAAGTATTTCACAATCTTGCAGTACTTAATTTATGAAAACTGTTTTTTCAGTTTTGAGTCAAAATTATGTCAGATATACTCTGATCTGAATGCAACCTACCGATCAATACAAGGCCATCTGCAATCTGAAAACTTTAAGGTATGTGTATATATGTGTTTGTTTTTGACATATCATGAGTAGGCTGAGGAGAATTAATATATATTCAGTTTCTTTCTGGACTGGACTTCCTTCAGTAAGCATTTTCAAGATGGTTCCCATAAAAGTTATAACACAAAGAGCAATTAATATAAAGCATCATAATGAGAAATAACAGCATACAATATATTGCAGTTAGAAGTCCTTGGAGAATATGGTCATGGTCTTGTGCCTAAATCTATATATTTACATCTGTGTCTGGTGCCATCTCAGAGAGATTTTTTTACAATGATGTGTCTTAAATGAGGGAGGTTGGACTGTAAAGTGGACAAACCATGCAATTCTGCGCATACCAAATCAGAAATATGTCTTCTTCACTCCATTAAGTTAGTTTAGGAATTCAGTCTTATTTGAGAAGGCAGTGAGTGGCTCCAGCGAAATGAAGAAAACTAAAAAGTAGTTGTAAAGTACTTTCAAATAACAACTGGGGTTGAGATTTTCTTTCAAACTGAGAATGGGGGCCACTCCCTAGCCACTCTGGCAAGTTGCGCTGCTACGTTTTAGTGCTCTGGGAATGGTGTAATGTCACTTTTGACCATCCTGATGGCTGAGAACTTTTCAGAGGGGAGGTAAACCATCCATTATAAAATAGGGTATTTTGAGCTGTTTTTGTGGTGAAAATTGCCTGAAAGTCAGCACCAAAATTTTAAAACATTTGGGGAGGGTCCTAAGGGCTTCAAGGGCCACACCTTGATGACCCAAAACCTGCATGCAACCACACTTTGGACACAGGCACCCACATGGGTTATTTATTTAGTTGGTGCACTCTACTATTTTCATATTGGATTTACAGTATTTATTTATTTATTGGAGCAGTTATGCCCCACTCTTTAGCTAAAAAGGTTCCTAAGGTAACTCTGATATTCTCTCATATGAGGCATAGCTCTTTCAAATTCAAACCTACTTGATTTCTCACATTTCCAGCATCATGTTTGTTTGATCCTTTTCTCTGCCTTATAAGTTACATTCTATATTAAGTTGAATTAAAGTTGCTTGAACATTTCCTGAAGTGAAACAGTACTACTGTTTCCCTTGCATTGAGAAGATATGAATAGTACAGTCTACATTCAGTTTTGATTATAGTCTGCATGGGTTTTATTATTAATGATGGGTTTTACACCAGAACCCAGTACAAGTTTGTATAAATTATCGCTGAAGGGCACAATGCAAAATATATGTATACACTTTGTATTCTGTTGTTAAAGTACTTCTCAATACAAATGACTAGCATTGTTTACTACTTTTAGCAACGGGTAATGACATGCTTCAGAGCATGGGAAGACTGGGCGATTTATCCAGAACCATTTTTGATCAAACTGCAGAATATTTTCTTGGGGCTTGTAAATATTATTGAAGAAAAGGAAACAGAGGTAAGTGTGAGATGAGACAGTTATTGATAGTATTGATGTGGAAGCAAACAGGACAACCTCGGGCCTTAGAGGTAAGGAAAATTAAACTGTCAGCTGCTTACACCAGCAGTTTTGGATAACAGGGCTGATTTCCTTCCCACATGAAACTACTCTTTGATGTGAGGTTACATAAACAGTTTTTTTCTAATATGAATGTTAACATTGTCCATACCTTTGCCTTTGAACTAGCTCATTTGCCAGTTACGTATTGGGAATTACTTGGAACCTGAAGCACGTGCATTGCCTCTTTATCAGTATTCAGGTGTGTGTGAGTGAGAAGGAGAGAGAATTTTAAACTATCTGAATGTTACAGAGCAGCCTCTCATCTCTTCCATGTTGTGTGGCTTTGGTTGGACTAAAAGGCATTGTTTTATAAGAGTGTTTGTTTCAAGTATTCAGAATTGGCATCAGATGTTTTGAATTTATCATCTATGGCTCAGTTCTGAACTATATGAAAGTGTGCAACACATGCAAAGATTGTTAGATATTCTCTTGTCTTATTTACAGAACCTGAGAAAAATGCTATACATTGCAAGGGAGTTTTGGGCAGCTTCTAAACAGTTTTGAATTTTCAGCTGCTTGTCATAATTTATTTTAACTTGCTAATGCATCCATGAACACAACAGTTTTTTGTACATAGACATGTATGATATAACTTTGATGCTGACATGGTGCAATATGCCTGAAACATCAACTCTTTTTCTGAGGTCAAATGATTGTGGAAATCAGGCACAGATTCCCAAGTCACATTGTATTTAGACTGGTAATAGGCTTAGTTCCATTCTTTCTTGTATATGATCCCAAGATTAATGAATTGGCCAGAACCAGTAGATAAGTGTTGATTTGTGTGAATGGGGGGGAAACTATGTGAAATTGAGTATTAAAAAGAAAAAACCCCCTGAGAATATGAAGAATTCTCAGAATGCATGGTTTACTTACAGGAAGTACCTGATGATCTTGATGGAGCTCCCATTATTGAGGAAGAGCTTGATGGTGCTCCTCTAGAAGATGTGGATGGAATTCCTATCGATGTTGCTCCCATTGATGACCTTGATGGAGTTCCTATTAAGTCGCTTGATGATGATCTTGACGGTGTACCTTGTAAGACATTTAAATGTAGTGTGTAGTTAGACTCCTGCTATACAATTTCACAATATGTATTATGATAGTTTAATATTTAAAGTCAGTACTTTCAAAAATATATTTCACTTAGAAATTTGAAAAGCTATGGCATTGCTTGTTTGTTACTAGTTTTTGTCCATGTCCAGTTTTGTAAAAACAAACTTTGTATTTTAGTATGTTGTATGTTTCATAATAATTATAAATATTTTTATATGTGCTTTTATTGAATACACGCCAAAACTCTTCTGGTATCACATTTTAAAAAGGAAAATCTGATCCAGTGACACACTTTTCACTGGGTAGCTGTAATATGATGAAAACCAAGTCCTGCAAAGCTTTGGATCAGGTCTCTAAAGCAATTTGCATCTTTGTGGGGTTTAGGTTGCTTTCAGATAGAAGGACAGTTGATAATTTACCCAGATTATGGTTTCTACTTGTGTGTACCAAAACACTCTAACTCCATTACTGTGGGTTTTTATCATTGTGTTTGGTTGCAGTGAGTCTTCTATTTATATTTGGAAATGGAATGGTCCTTGGAGTAATAATAATAATAATAACAGCAACAACAACAAAAACCCCTAGACACTTGGGAAGTGTTCGACTTGTGATTTTGTGATACAAAATCCAGCACATATATCTCGTTTGCTGTGACATACTGTGTTTTTGTGTCAGTAAAATAATAGCAATAATAATAATCTTTGTTTGTAGACTGCCCGAAGGGACTCAAGGCGGTTTCCAACATATAAGGCAAACATTCAATGCCAGTGAGAAGACATATAGACAAAATTACATCAAAACAGAACACATCAAGCAATATAAAACAAATTGACTTTAAACTTAATACCAAACAAATGACACCGAGACAATCACATAGTTTAAATTATCACAAGATAAAACATATAAAACTAACAGCTAAAACCTTATTAAGAGGTGGGTGGTTTTCAACAACCAACAGGCTAAAATCAATTCCACTACCTAGACAAGATTTAACATATCTAGATGATGATGTATATCGAGATGTGTTCATCTTCCTCCTCTCCGTACGTCAGAGCTCATAGATGGGTTTCTAGCAACCTTTTGAAGGTGAAGAGAAGGGGGGCAGTTTTTAGTTCTTTTGGGAGGGAGTTCCAGAGGTGGGGAGTGATCACGGAAAGCCCCCCCCCCTCCTTTCCAGTAGCCGTGCTTGAGATTGGGGTGGGACTGAGAGAAGGGCCTTCTCCACAGATCGCAATGCTCAAGCCGATTTGTATACGGAGATGCAGTTCAGGAAATAGTCTAAGCCTGAACCATTCGGGGCTTTATAGGTAACAACCAGCACTTTGTATTGAGACTGGAAGCAGACCGGCAGCCAGTGGAGCTGCAGCAGCATGGGAGTCATCCTCTCACGATACACGACTCCAGTTAGTAAAATGGCCACTGATCCCTGAACTAGTTGCAAATTCTGAACTATCTTCAAAGGCAGCCCCATGTAGAGAACATTGCAGAAGGATCTTCTGTCTGGCTTTTCTGAATGTGCTCAGGGTAGCAGTTGTATCTTGGGCTTTTTCTGATTAAATATACTTAGGGTGTTTTCTGCACATACCAGCTTTTTCCATTGGAAAATGTGCTGATTTTTTATGTTTACTAAGTAAGCATAAACCTACTTAAATAATTTTGGAACTTATGTTATTAAACCTTCTTTTCAACAGTGGATGCTTCTGAAGAGTCTAAAAAGAATGAGCCAATTTTCAAAGTTGCCCCTTCAAAGTGGGAAGCAGTGGATGAATCTGCACTTGAATCACAAGGTTAGGGTTGTATTTAAAGTACATCACTACTTTTGTTTCAGCTATTTCAGCTCAGTATTTAATTTGCCATTCAATTTTAAATATTAATAAAACAGTAGTTCAAATTATGTTATGAGATGATTGATTTTTTAAAAAATAACTGAATGTCCTCTGGCTTCCCTAGCGGTAACAACATCTAAGTGGGAACTGTTTGACCAGCACGAAGAATCAGAAGAGGAGGAAAATCAGAAGTAAGAATTGAAATGTTTGAGGTTTTTTATATTGGACCCTTGAACTGAAGCTTATTATAGAAGAATAAAGATGATTTCACAAATGGCATGGAGGTGTGGAACTTTCATGCTTCATTAAATGTCAGTGGAAACTTGCATATTTCCTCCCTTGAAATAATGTGCAAGCTGTATTGTTATTCTAATCAGATTGAGAGCTTTTATTGCTGCTTCTGTTGCCCATGAAAGATTAATCCTGCTGATTTCAGAGACAAATCCAAGCACGGGGTTTGGTTATATATGTATACATTTTTTTCAAAAGGTACGCTAAAATTTCCCCTCTTGTTAAGTGTGAATTCCACATAGGAATGAATTGGAAGTGAAAAATGTTTGGGGACAGAAGTCCTAAAGACATGAGGGGAGATTTTTTTTGCTAGGTGGTGTGAAAAAGGCCACTTCTGAATTGTATCAATGGGGCAGAGAGTGTGGGGCATATGTGTATGTATGTATACCAGTATATTTTACAAGTGTGAGTAAATACACGTGTACACATAAGGGTCTTGATCTTAAATTCAGCACTGCACATGGCCTTCAGAAGACAATTCTGTCCTTACTGTCTATGTAGTAAATCTTCCTTCAGAGAGTAATTTTAAGGTTACTTCTCTCTTAAAGCCAAGAGGAAGAGAGTGAAGATGAGGAAGATACCCAGAGTTCTAAATCAGAGGAGCATCACATGTACTCCAATCCTATCAGAGAAGAAATGTCTGATTCAAAGTCTTCAAGCAAGTACTCCGAAATGAGTGAGGAAAAACGTGCCAAACTTCGAGAGATTGAGGTAGGTGTTTGTTTGTTTGTGTATGTATGTATTTGTGTGTGTGTGTGTGTCAGAGAGAAAAAAACATCCTTGGTACAAAAAGTCAATTGCATAAATGAAGCATTTCATAGAGTTTAGTAAGTTGGATTGACCATTAAGATTTTCATAGTGCTTTAATTTATAATATTTAAATTTTGCTCAAACTTACTAATTTTTGGCAGAGGCTTTTATGAGTATGTTCCTGTTAGTATTTTAAAATATTAATTTTTGTTTCTCCCTTAAAAGTATCAAAAGCAGATTTTAGTTATTGGTGTTTTAAAATATATTTATTGTTTTAAATATTTATATACTACTTTTTAAATGAGCTATCTCAGGGTGACAAACAATATAAACTATTTAAACAAATCCTGATTAAAATCAGTAACTGCCTCATGATTGAATTGATGAGTAAGGGGGAAGTGGATAAGTCCAAGACATTTTCTTGTAATGGCAAAATCATAGTTCAGTGATGAAACAGGAAGAAACTGTTGACAGTAATACATCTGTCAGCATGTTAATGTTGTACTGTTTTTACATATTTTAGGGGCTACTTTCTAACATAAGATTTTTTTAAAAATCTCTAAAATTGCCAGAAGCTTTTTATCAGCTCTACTCTTTTTGAAGAATGTTGGGTTGCAATGTGAGCAAAACTCTAGTTCTGGATTAATTGTACTGATAAATCCTTTTGAATCTTCTTCATTGAAGAGAACCCTATAAAATATGTCTAAGCTGTATGCCTTAAGGTTGAAAAAAGAAATTGAAACCCCTAATCCTACCAAAACTACAAATTTGTCTATCATTCTTCTTAAATATATATATATATTGTTTCATGCATGTTTCCCTAGCTGAAGGTAATGAAGTTTCAAGATGAACTGGAATCTGGAAAAAGGCCCAAAAAGCAAGGCCAGAGTCTTCAAGAACAGGTTGAACATTACCGTGACAAACTGCTCCAGAGGGTAAGCGTACTGCAATTTGAATTTTTCATAGTAGTTCATAATGAAATTTCAGCTTATTTAATTAAGAGACCTGTTTTAGCCCTAATGAGAAACTATAGTTTAATCTAATTTGCATGGGCAGTGATAATTGTCAGATATGTTTCGACTGTATGTAATCATTTTAATTTGTAAGCCTCTTTGAGTCACAATCAAGGGGGGGGGAAGCAGTATATGAATGGCACTGATGATGACGGTGACCATAGGTTGAGTTTTGAAGAAATTGAATGGTTGTTGTCAGGTAAATCCTAAATTGTCTAAATTTCTCAACTACTTTAAATCTAGGAGAAGGAGAAGGAAATGGAGAGGGAAAGGGAAAGAGACAAGAAAGACAAAGAAAAATCTGAATGCAGATCAAAAGACAAAAAGGAAAAAGAAGAATGTACGCCAACAAGGAAAGAGAGGTATTGAATTTAAGTAAATTATATAATTCTCTTCTTCACCTTGCATGTAACTGACCTGATGTGAAACAATCGCACCTCTATTTCTACTTCCTTTCCTGTGTTCTGCTGAGTCAGAATGTAAATATCTAAAAGTTCCCAGATGAAATGAATTATCTTAGATAAATATATTTTAATCTGGCTTCAGAACTTAATGTGGGACAGAGACAGATTTAATCAAATTGATGAATGGACCACACTGGGGTTCAGATAAAAGGGTGTTCCGTATAGATTTGCTGGCCCTTCCAGTACCATCAGCCACAATCTCTTTGTGGCCACGTCTCTAGGATGAGAAATGGTGACACCATGTTACAGTAGTTCTGGTTGTTGGCCTGTGATGTGCCCTAGAGCTTGGTTCTATCCCATGTATACACAGTAAAGAAGGAGAGAAAGAGAAAATAGAAATGAGAAATAAAATAAAAAATAAATAAAAATAATAGAATATGATTTAAGCATCTCAGACAAGGGACCTGTCCTTTTTCATTTTGCATTTAGCCTTCCCAATAACATGCTTTGTTTAGTTCTTTTCCTGACAACTAGTTTTTATATTTTGAATACAGAACTTCAGTCTTTGGCATAGAATGCTTAGAAATTAGTTTTTCCAGAGAGCTGTGAGTAATTAAAATTCTCTAATATGATTTTTTTGCAGAAAGGATTAGAACATATCTTGCCATTTGGACATAATGTATGATATTAAATAGTGAATAATTTTGGGATTTCGAACCAATTATCAGCTAGTTAGTGTAGCTGCAAAAAATAAATATAACGTATTTAAATATTTAAAGCAGTCACTTTGTGAAGGTTTTGTTTGTCAAGATACAACAATGAAAATGCCTTTCTGTTTACCCATATATTTAACCACAGCATAACCGAAAAATAACTACAAGGAGCTATATTCAACGAGTTAGTCCCATTTAATCAATTGCTTAATGGTAAGACAGTTATATAAACCCCAATAATTCAGTGGGTCTGCCCTGTTTGGAGATAGCAGCTGGATTTATGCCACTGTTACACTTTTAAAGCATTGGTCCCTCAATAAATCACATTTAAATATTTCTCATTAGTGATCATGAAAGTCTATTGGGAGCGCCTGAAATATTTCCATCCATCTTTTTACATTCTGATTTTTTTCTGATTTTGGTAGGCAGTTAATTAGTTCCAAACTATTTAGACATTTAGATTTCACAAGCCTAATTATTCTCTGGTGCTTTGCAAAAGTAACTGATTGCTGTGAGTACCTGCATAATGGCTTTTTTCGGAAATATTTATATTCTTCGAATGTTCTCAAAGCACTTTTGATATGAGATGTAGGATGTCTTTGTATAGAGGTTCATGTTTTCTGTTCTTCCAAAAGGAAACGGCGACACAGCACGTCGCCCAGCCCATCCCGGAGCAGCGGAAGCAGACGAGCGAAATCGCCATCCCCAAAATCAGAACGCTCAGAGCGATCTGAGAGATCACACAAAGAGAGTTCACGTTCCAGGTCTTCTCACAAAGATTCTCCCAGAGATGTCAGTAAAAAAGCCAAAAGGTAAAGTAGCCTGTTTCCCAACATTTGTTTTATTTTTATGTAAAAGTTTGTTATATTCAGATTGATGGTTACTCTCTGAGATGTTTATTTCGTCATAGAAAGATAGGTTTTAGTGCACTCTCTTGCATGCCTGATCAACTATAAGCTCCATTCATTGACAGGTGATTTTGAAGTGTCTTGTAGATTCCTCTAGAAGTCAAACTTAGTATAAGTTGAGGGAAGATTTGGGGACCAAAATTAGGGATTTTGATATGACATGTCAGTAAGTTGAAGGTCACAACACTACCTTGGGGCTAGCTGCCATTTTTTCCCCCAAACATTCAGAAAGGCCAGACGCAGAGAGATTAGAAAGGGCTGGTGCTTCTTTTCGTTTCTAAGCTGTCGCCTTTTGCCACTCTACTCAGAGATGGGTTCTTTTTTTATAAGAAAGTGCAGTTCTTACATTGACTCATGGAATAGTTGACCCAGGTTTTTCAGGGTCCCCTTTTAAAAACTACAGTAGAGTCTCGCTTATCCAACCTTCGCTTATCCGACATTCCATCTTATCCGATGCTCTTATCTGATGCCCCCCTTTTCCTCCAGCATTTCTACTTCAATTAAAGGAGCGCTCCCCAACTCTCTCCATTCCCAATAAGTCAAAAAGGCAAGATGAGGAGGAGGAGGAGGGAGGAAAGGGGTGAAAGAGGCAGGAACAGAAGCGGAAGCATCCTCCCTCCTGCCCTCTGTGATTTCTATGCTCCTCTTTTCCATCCAGGCACTTCTTTCTAGACCACTCTAGCCCGAGGAGTTGCCTTCCCTTATAGGCATATTTATGACATATGCAGTAGTTGTGGACTGAACTGCAATCTTGGAGGGGGGGGGGTACCAAATGTGGTGTACACCCCATTGCTGATTTTCTTGAAAAACCACGCTAATGCAGATATTCTGAATGCTGTGTTAATTCTTCATTGATAGTTTTAGTTGATCTTTTAAATAAAGTACTCAGTCATATATTGAGCTGAAATAGATTTGTCCTCAAAGTTATCTGCCAGTAGATGTCACTGATAAGTGCATAAGTGCAAGCACTGTTCGGTGACTTTTGGAGATACCTGAGATGAGAAAAGTAGAAAAAAAATATTCCAGAATTTGAGATTGGAGAGAATAGCCATGCTGTGATTGAAGCTAGAAAGGATTTAGAGAAGTGACAAATCCTCTTATTATTAAGGGTATAAGGCATTTGGAGAAGGGTAATAGCAATATAAACTTAGCAGTTAGAAGGAATTAGGACAAGATATAACTATGTAATTAATTATTTTGAATATAATAACCTAATTAATGAAATGAACATTTACTCATGATAGAGACTCACAATTAATTTGAAACAAAATTTAATGGACAAAAGTTCGTGGAGGTCATGCAGTTTAAAATTGTCTTGGATTTAGACTCTGTTCTGGCTGGTGGAAGAGGGGAAGCAACTTTGGCCAATTCTCCTTTGTACACTATGAAAATATTTTCTGGAGTTTGTGGGATCGTCTGGAAGAGTGATGGCGGTGCTGGGAACTGTAATTAGAAAGTTAGAATTGACAGAAAGTGCCTGTTCTTTTGATGGGATGAATCCTTAAGCGATTTACAAGTTTTTTGTCACCAAAGGGAACCTTTTTTGCCCATGAACTTTTGTTTCCTATGAATTGTGAGCCTCTAGCGCAGGGGTGGGCAATTACTGGTCCTCCAGGTGTTTTGGACTTCAACTCCCAGAAATCCTAACAGCTAGTAACCGGGCTAGGATTTCTGGGAGTTGAAGTCCAAAACACATGGAGGGCCGGTAATTGCCCACCCCTGTTCTAGCATGAGTAAAATATTTTTTTCTATATTCATTAAAATACGTAGGTTTTGGACCTTTGAGAGCTTTTTATTATATTCATAATAATGATGATTTTCCCCACTGTTCTAATATTACTAGGCACTACACAAAATTAGAATGGCAAACCAGAAAGAAACGTTAAAATGAAGAAAGGTTTGTTTTTTAAGGCCAGGATAAAATGTGTTGTTAGAGCATGCCTGGGCAAACTTTGGCTCTCCAGGTGTTTTGGACTTCAACTCCCACAATTCCTAGCAGCCTACCGGCTGTTAGGAATTGTGGGAGTTGGAGTCCAAAACACCTGGAGGGCCAAAGTTTGCCCAGGCCTGTGTTAGAAAGACACTCTAATGCAAAAATAAAATTGTGGGAAGTGAAAAGGATTTGTAAGGGTGAAAAGATTTAGGGGAAGGAAAATGAAAGCATATGAAATAAGCATCTTGTTCTGAAACATTATCATGAAATCTAAATATTCTGAAGTTAAAAGGAACCTCTAAGGATCATCTACTGCATCCCCTCTCAGCGCAGGAATCCACAGCGAAAACATCCCTGAACAGACTCAACGTTCTGTATTTACTTCTGAGTTTATATATTTTAATAAAAACCTACAGCTTCATTTTGAACACTTTAGAACTAAAGAAGTTAATAGAAGGACTTCATAGGCGGATGGGGCATGACATAATTTTGATAACCTTGTCTGATGTAGTTAAGAGAGCAGCGAGGGCTTACTCTTGAGGTATATTGAATTACACTCTCTAATCAATCTTTCCAAGAAATCATGGAGAATAAATGAGGTGTCAGAAGACTGGAGGAAGGCCAACATTGTCCCTTTTTTCAGAAAAGGCAAAGCAAAAGATCCAAGAAATTACAACAGAATCAGCCTGACCTCAATGCCAAGAAACAAATAATTAGAAGAGATTATACAGAAGTCTGATTGCAATTATCTTGATGATAATGCATTGGTCAGTAGGAGCCAGCAAGCGTTTGTGAAGAACAACCTTTTTGTTAATCATGTCACTAATTTAGTACATGGTGATCATTCTGTGGACATAATTTATATGGATTTCAGCAAGGCATTTGATGAGATTTCCTATAATATTCTGATTTTCAGATTGATTAAATGTTGAATAGATGGGACAATGAATCTATAAATGGTTGGAAAACTGTTCTAAGAGTTGTCATCAGTGTCAGTGCTTCAGACTGAAATGAGGTCTCAAGTGGAGTTCAGTTCTAAGGCTTCTACTCTTCTAACATTTTTATCAGTGACTTAGATAACGGGGTGGAAGGGGTCCTTATTAAGTTTGCAGGTGACACAAAACCAGGACTGGTGGTTAACACATTGAAAGATGAGAACAGAATTCTAAAAGACCTAGATAAATTAGGAAAAACTTATTAAATTAAAATAAAATAAATTGAGACAGTGGAGATTCTATAGTTAGGCCACCAAAACCAAATCTACAAGTATTAGAGTGGAGGGTATGTGGCTCAGCGGTGTAACATGCAAAAAAGACCCTTGGATTATTGGTAATCATAAGTTGAATATAGGTCAGCATTGTAATGCTGCAGTAAAGAAGGTGAATGCTATTTTAACTTGCATTAATATAAACATAGTTTCCAGGCTGAGGGAAGTAATAATATCCTCTTCCCTCTTTTTCTACACTGGTCAGGACTTATCTGGAGTACTGTGCTCTGTCCTGGGTGCCTTGTTTTAAGAAGGCCATAGACCAGTTGGGGCAAGTTGAGAGAAGGGAAATGGGGATTGTAAGAAGTACTGAGAGTAAGATTTATAAGGAAAGGTTGAAGGAGCTAGGCTTGGTGTTCAGCTTGGTGAAAAGAAGAGGGGAGGAGGGAATGACTGTTACACCGTTTGAATTCCTCAAAGACTGTCACAGAGAGGATGGGGCATTCCTAAAGGTAGGAATGGGTGTAATGCAGTGGTTCCTAACCTTTTTTTGACCAGGGACCTCTCCAACATTAGTACCAGAAGGGTTATGAATCAGTTTTTGATCGCTTTACATTTGTTTTGGTTGTTCGGTGTGCTGATTCAGAAAAGTGCGTTGGATAGACCACATCAGCTCTAGTTTCTGATACAGATCATATGCCATCCAGTAGTCGCCACCTGCTCTCCCACGGAAAAACATATTTAATAATCTAGAGCCGCAGACCTTATTTTAGGTCTTGTGGTCTACCAGTGGGCCATGGTCCACAGGTTGGGAACTACTGGTCTAATGGTTTCAAGTTACAGGATAGTAGATTTCTATTGAACATTACAAGGAAACATTTGAGAGTAAGAGGGTTTGGCAAGAGAATCTGTTACCTAGAGAGGTAGTGGAATCTCCTTTTCTAAACGTCTTCAAAAAGAGGCTACTGCTGGAGGTGCTTTAGCATTGAGCAGGGGGTTGGATAAGGTGGCCTATGAGGCCCCTTCCAATTGCATGAGTCTCTGATTCTGTGATTATGAATGTAATAAAAAGTTCTGGAAAATGCTCATGCTTTATTTCTGTTCATCTTTAAAATATATTTTTGAGTGCCATGGTAGAGTTGATTATATTTAGGAAAGATTATATAAAAGCTGTCATGACTTAATCTCTCTTGAAATCAATAAGAATGTTGATAGTTACTGGCTGAAAGAAATCAAATGAATGATCTACTGACATCAGACAATTTATTTCTAGGTCACCATCTGGCTCAAGGACACCCAAAAGAACAAGAAGATCACGATCCAGGTCACCTAAAAAGTCAGGAAAAAAATCCAGATCCCAGTCCCGCTCTCCACACAGATCCCACAAGAAATCAAAGAAAAGCAAACACTGACAAACTCTTTTATTTTTATGTTGCTGTCACTTACTGGAAATGCGGTTTTGGTTTTGTGCCTGAAAAGTCTGTTTAACAAAACAAAAAGCATTCCTAATCTTTTTTTTTGTGAATGCACGTGTATACTCATGAGTAACTGCATTGGTAGACCTCTCATTGTTTTATATTGTACAAATACCTTCATTGTGGCTACTTCCCAAGATAAGATTTTGTGTTTAGAAACTTCATCGGAAATGTGTGTAACTGATCTGCTGGCAGTAGTGATATTTTGTTTTAGAATGTTGTGAATTATGAGGGAAAACACTAATGTTCCCCTCGCCCCCTTTTTTGTAGCTTTGACAACTTGGAATTAGATTTCAAATAAAATCTGAAAAGAAAATGAAAAAAAATATGGTGGTTTCTTACCCCTCTGACAAGGGTTCCCAACACAAAGCTGCCAAAGCAAACCTCTGAACACATTTTTTTTTCTGGCAGTAAGGTTAGAGAGATTTTCTGGCTATGTTGGGATCTATCACATTACTCTGTCATTTGAGAATTGCTTTTTACTTAATTCAGAAGCACTGTAGAGAGAATCCTTTAATTTTTGTTGTGGACTGTATCTTGATTTCATGGCCATAGCCTGCAGACATAGTGAGGTCCCTTATTCTCTGCCTGCCCTACTCTCTGATCTTAAGCTGTGATAGCCAGAATATAAATGATAGATCCATCCTTTCAAGGCAAGTGGATCTGAATGTTCTGTATCTGCAAACCTAATAGTGATTATTGGTTGCTTTAGAAGGATTATCTGCAAACCTAATAGTGATTATTGGTTGCTTTAGAAGGATGATCACTGTTTGCAGCTTTTTCCTAACTGTAATACCAAAATATACCATAGAAGGAAAAATACATTATGGGTTTTAGAAGCCTGGAACTCAAATTTTGAGCATTTCGCACTTGCCCTCTCACTTTGTCCTCATGAAATTCTTAAGCCATTCATATCAGCTTTATACTGGTGAATGGTTAGACTAGATTTTAGATTTTAACCCAGTGGGTGAGGGCAGTATTAGTACACATTTCTGAAACTGGAAAGAAAAGCTGGCCTGTATTGTACACACTTTTCATGCATGCAGTTCTTCTACTTGCATTTCACATGGGGTACTTCAGGATTCCTATCTGAAATACCCAGTCACACATAGGAATGTTGCAAGATGTACAGTTCTTCACTAAATGTGGAAACTATCTCAGTTGGCATCTTGGTGAATTGGTACTGAAGCCAGAGTATAAAGTGTAATTGTTTCTTTTCACGGAGGAAGTGAAAACGGAAGCTATGACTCCTTTCAA
This sequence comes from Anolis apletophallus, assembly GCA_030556195.1. Taxonomy (NCBI): domain Eukaryota; kingdom Metazoa; phylum Chordata; class Lepidosauria; order Squamata; family Anolidae; genus Anolis; species Anolis apletophallus. The sequence goes on along the minus strand of JARBWK010000010.1, from coordinate 44,183,086 downwards.
CAAATATTGTCAGAATGATCATAGCTTTTTTAAAAATACAGACATTATGAATTGTCTTTATAAAGTGGCTTTTATTCTGGAAGGTGACCTTGTAAATGCATTTTTGTATTGAATTCATCCTTTGGCTGTGAAAATTGTTGAAAATGAGTAGCAGAAAATAGATTTTTTTAACTTGTATCTTTTTTCTAATATACTTGTACTCCCTTCCCCCTTCTCCTCCCCTGATTTTGGATGCCCTTTTGTTTTAAACATGCTTTTCTCTTTTGGCATTGATATAGCATCGCACCTCCTCTGGGTCACTTAACTTTTTTCCATGAAAGAAAAGTCACAAAAGTTCACTGTTTGTTTCCTGGAGGAGTGGGCAGATTGTAATAAAAATGCAAAGTTTAAAGGGACCTGGACTCCGTTGAAGTGTTCTTTTATTGTACATAACTCTATGCTATTTAGAGAGAGCTAGATGCTGATTTGCCATAGGGATTTCAAAGTGTCATAAAAGACTTTGGTTTTGCACACGCTTCAGGGCAGTGTTCCTCCCTCTTTTATTAATGGGATCCAGACATTAAAAATATTTTTGATCAGGCAAATGCAAGATACTCCACTTAGGCAGAAAAAATGAAATGCAAAGATACAGAATCAGGGATGCCTGTTCGACAGCAGTACGTATAAAAAAGATCATGGAGATCTCGTGGACAACAAGTTAAACATGAACCAACAATGTGATGCGGTGGCTAAAAAAAGCCAATGGGATTTTGGTCTGCATAAATAGGAGCATAGTGTCTAGATCAGGGGTGCTCACACTTTTCCAGCATGCGAGCTACTTGTAAATTAACCAAGTCAAAAAGATCACCTACCTTATGCACGCGCACGCGGCTTCCGCGCAGTGCACCTTGCGCGAGCACGTGCACGCACCTTCCTCCGCAGGCCCAGCCTTCCTCACCGCCCGCCCCTCTCTCGCCTGGCTCCATGGTGGATCCGGGCGAGAGAGAGGTGGGAGGAGCGCCAGGCGGGGCCTGCGGAGGCCCAGCCTTCCTCTCCGCCTGCCCCTCTCTCGCCCGGCTCCATGGCGGATCCGCCTTGTCTCCCCTGCAGGCCTCTCAATCACCGCCGGAACCCCGCCCAGATCGGCACGGCGGGGCTCCGGCAGTGATGGAGAGGCCGGGGGGGGGGGGAGACCTGGTGCGGCTCCCTTTCCGATCTGGGTGGCGGGAGAAGGGAGCCGCGCCAGGCCTCACCTCCCCTGCAGGCCTCTCCATCGCCACCAGAGCCCAGCCCCGCTGCGCCGATCCAAGCGGAAGGCAGCAGCAGGAGCGCGCCTTCCGCCCATGCGGCGCATTTTCCACCCGCAAGGCATTGCGGAAAGGAGGGAGCGGGAGGCGGAGCCTTCAGAGGGAGCGCCCTGCCTCTCCTCCAGGGGTAGCTGCGCAGCGTCTGCTGCCGCTTCCTCCTTCCTGCAGTGCCCTGCGGGCGGAGGAGGTGCTGCACCGGCGGAGGGCAGAGGCGGGAGCGTGCGCAGCAACGGGAGTGCGCGGGAGTACGCGCATGGCAGGTGAGGGCCGAAGATCGACTGGATGAGGGCCGAAGATCGACCAGTCGATCGCGATCGACTAGTTGCGCACCACTGGTCTAGATCCAGGGAAGTCATGCTACCCCTCTATTCTGCCTTGGCATACCACACCCGGAATACTGTGTCAAATTCTGGGCACCGCAATTGAAGGGAGATGTTGACAAGCTGGAATATATGCAGAGGAGGGCGACTGAAATGATCAAGGGTCTGGAGAACAAGCCCTATGAGGAGTGGCTTATAGAGCTGGGCATGTTTAGCCTGTAGAAGAGAAGGCTGAGAGAAGACATGATGGCCATGTATAAATATGTGAGGAGAAGTCATAGGGAGGAGGGAGCAGTCTTGTTTTCTGCTGCCCTGGAAACTAGGACACGGAGCAATGGCTTCAAACTACAGGAAAGATTCCACCTGAATATTAAGAAGAACTTCCTAACTGGGAGAGCTTTCCAGCAGTGGAACTCTGCCCTGGTGTGGTGGAGGCGCCTTCTTTGGAGTCTTTTAAGCAGAGGCTGGATGGCCATCTGTTTTGAATGCAATTTTCCTGCTTTTTGCCAGGGGGTTGGACTAAATCTTCATGGAAATTCTGCTGATTTAAGGCTAAATCCAATGCGAGGGTGGTGATAGCATCTGTACTTTCCTCTCCCGCCCCAGCTGCTCATGATGCTGAAAACAAAATTCTTGAATAGTTTCCCAGTTGTCCAGAAGAGATTTTTATGATACATCAAATGCTACAGAAGGGAGAGGGGTCACCCATTTTGGCCAGAGGAAATGTGCCATTGGGTGACGTCCATCATCTATTAAAATGTATTTAAATCTAAGCAATGAATTGAGCAACAATTAAAAAAGAATAAAATGTTGAGCAGTTATGTTTTATTTATGTGCTTCATGCTTTTAAGGCCTTCAGGTCAACATACTTAAAGCTATTTGAATAGCTTTCAAATGCATAGAGCTAAAATTAAAAGGCACAAAACACGATGATCTCAGACAAGTGGTAGTCTTTTGGGGAGTTGCCGGGTATGAATCGCCTGGCTCACAGTTTCCCTTCTGCCTTTTCTTGGTGTGCACACATAGTAGCCTTTAGGAAAAGCATGGAGTAGTTGCCCCAGCTGAACTCCCTTGTCAGAAACGATTTCTGTATCTTATATATTACGTTTATATTCCTTCTTTTCTCCAAAGAAAATAATACTAATAACAACAACTTTATTTTTATTTTCCTCCACCATCTCCACAAAGGGACTTGAGGCAGCTTACATATGGAATCAAGCCCAGAGCAAACAACAGAGTTTACACCAAAACACAGGTAAAAACATAATAACATAACAATCTAATTAAACAATTAAAATCAGCAGGACATGAAACATCATTAACATGTAACAAAAGCAAACCTCAACAACTAGTAACTGGGAATATAGTGGACATGAAACCTATGTGGTTTCTCCCCTGCCGTTGTCTTAATCACAAGACAAATGTGATGTACATTGGCCCTGAATAATAGTAACACAAAGCCAGTTTGGGAGAAGAGTTGCCAAGGTGCAAAGCCTCGCTATCTTTTGAATCTGTCTAAAATTTTGACTATCACAGCATGACAGTTCTGTGTGAAAATAGAAGGATGAAATTAAAAACCATCTAAAGAATTTTTTTTAAATGGTGGAATGTTTATTTATGACTTTTGCATTCATGAAATGATTCATGGTATGATCTATACCAGGGGTGCTCATTACGTTGATTGCAATCGACCAGTCGATCACGGAGGCAGAACTAGTCGATCATGGCGCGCATCTTCCTCCGGGCTGACCCAACGCGACTCCCCTGCCAGCGCCTCCATCCTCAGTGCCGAGCAGAGCAGGCAGTGCAGTCTGAGGAGGAGGTAGGGAGGGAGAAGAGGGAGGACGAGTGAGTTCATGCCACTTCCTGCTAGCTCCGCCTTCAAGCCTGGCGAGGCCTGTTCCCTGGAGGTGGAGCAACCATGGGAGCAGGGGCGGCCAGGCGGAGCTAGCTCTTCCGCCACACAGGCGCAGTTGGTGCGGCAGCAGCGCAAGGAGGGAGATGAAGCCACGAGTCACCTTGCAGCACCACGAGGCTGGAGGACGAGGAGGCTTTGGCAGCCATTTTCTGGCAAAGTCTCTCTGCAAGGAGTTCATTGGCACAGGCACTGCAACCTTAGAAGTTATTTTTACAGGTGTGCTTGGCTATTTGAATGTCCTTGCAGCTTCAAGTAATGCCCAGGGTAAGAGAAGAAAATCTTCTCTGTTTAATGCATGTTTGAATATTCCATTGTCCACCTTGATTAGAATTGAATGTCCTTATAGCGTCAAGTTCTGGCTTCTTACTGTACTGCGTGTTAATATATCTGTGGAGTAATGTCCAGGGTGGGAGATGGAACTATTGTATGTTGGGTGCAGGTTTGAATGTTCCATTGGCCACCTTGATTAGCATTAAATGTCCTTACAGCTTTAAGGTCTGGCTTCTTTCTGCATTTTTATATATCTGTGGAGTAATGTCCAGGGTGGGAGAAGGAACTATTGTATGTTGGGTGCAGGTTTGAATGTTCCATTGGCCACCTTGATTAGCACTAAATGTCCTTGTAGCTTTAAGGTCTGGCTTCTTTCTGCATGTTTATATATCTGTGGCGTAATGTCCAGGGTGGGAGAAGGAACTCTTGTCTGTTGAATGCAGGTTTGAATGTTCCATTGGCCACCTTGATTAGCATTGAATGTCCTTGCAGCTTCAAGGTCTGGCTTCTTACTGCGCGCTTATATATCTGTGGAGTAATGTCCAGGGTGGGAGAAGGAACTCTTGTCGTACGTTCACCAGTTGCTAGAGGGGGTGGTCGGAGAGGACAGCTGGCATCCAGAGGGCAGGCAAACGGTCATTCCTTGGGGGATTCTTCCCCCCTCGAGGTTTTAGAGGAGGTGGTCGGAGAGGACCGCTGGCATCCATCCACAGGGCAATCAAACGGTCAGTCCTCAGGGGGATTCATGCCCCCTTGAGGTGTTGAAGGAGCAGGTCGGGGAGGACCGCTGGCATTCACATGGCAGGCAAATGGTCAGTCCTCGGGAGGATTCGTCCCTCCTGATCTTTGAGGGTTGGAACGGTGGGGTGGAACGCTCGTCTGGGCAGCCGTAACTTGGAGAGCCAGGGTGGGATGCTGCCGTCTTCTGGATATTCCTCCCTCCTGATCAGGGAGGGGCAATGTTGAGCAGTGGCTTACTTTAAAAATTGTCAGGAACCCAGAAATTTTCTAAACATATTGAAAGTTAGTATGCTGACAGAGGAGAATCTTTTCTACCACTGTGGCAAGTTTTGTCAGTAGCAGTCTAAAGCTGAGGGAAATGGAATCCCCCAAGTTTTGCTTGTCCCATTTGCATGTTTTTGCGTATTTCGCAATCGCAGACGCCATTAACGAAGTGATTCGGACATTTCGGAAAATTCTGATTTTTTTCTGGAAAATTTCAGAAATAATTTAGGAAATGAATCACCCACATCCCCTACATCCGAAACGAGTTTTGAACCAGTTTTTCCCTTGATTGAACAACCCTATTAGGAAGTTCTTCCTCATGTTCAGGTAGAATCTCCTTTCCTGTAGTTTGAAGGCATTGTTCCGCGTCCTAGTCCCTTCACATGGCCATCATGTTTCCTCTCAGCCTTCTCTTCTGCAGGCTAAACATGCCCAGCTCTTTAAGCCATCCCTCATAGGGCTTGTTCTCCAGACCCTCAATCATTTGAGTCGCCCTCCTCTGGACACATTCCAGCTTGTCAACATGTCCCTTCAACCACGGTGCCCAGAATAGGACACAGTATTCCAGGGGTGGTTTGACCAACGCAGAATAGAGGGGTAGCATGACTTCTCTGGATCTAGACATTATATTCCTATTTATGCAGGCAAAATCCCAAAATCCTATTTCGTTGCTTTCTTTCACAGTCAGGGCCGTAGCCAGGATTTTGTTTCGGAGGGGGCTGAGTTTTGTTCGGGGGGGGGGGCTGAGACTGGGTGGCAGAGGGTCTACCCTAGCAAATCTTTTGTATTGTTATCCCAATAACCCCATTAATGTGGGATATAATGAGCATGGTGATCAGATCATGATATGAATAAACATAACAGTTTAAATAATGTACCAGTAAGGCCTTTTCGCGGACCACCCTGAGAATTTGGGGGGGGGGGGGGGCTGAAGCCCCCTTAGCCCCCTGGCTACATGCCTGTTCACAGTCATCAGAATCTGTGACAATTCATCTTGGCTACCTGAGTTTCTTTGGATTGGATGGACTCTGTTCTTGTGATGAATCTGGTTTGGACAGTGGAGGACGTTGTTGATGTATTTTCTGGACTGTGTCTTCCATCTGGAAACGGTGTGACATTACATATGTTGCTAAGTTTGGAGGAATTCCTTGAGCACCATTTCTTTAACAGAACAAAACTGAATAAAACAGGTCAAAATAGAATAAGGTGTTGCATTCATGTTACAGTGCCTGAGCCAAACCAATGCCTGGGCAACTGCTGCCGTTGTTCTGGTTGATGCCTGTACAGAGTCCAGTGTGGTGCGGGCAACCGAGTCTGCCATTTCTTCTAGATTTGGTAAGATTATATGCATGACAGTCTACCTTTTGGGTCTTGAATTATTTAATTCTATCTGAATTCATTAATTCTATTTGTTGCCCCCCTGGTGACGCAGCAGATTAAACCGCTGAGCTACTGAACTTGTTGATCGAAAGGTTGGCGGGAGGTTATTTTTATAGGGCGCTGGTTTATGCCAGCTTTGGCATTATTAATTAGGTGGGTTTTAGTATAGTTTTTCAGTGATTTAGTTTTATATCATGCATTTAGGTTGCCTGTCTATTATGATTATTGTATGTATTGTTTTTAATTGCCCACTTATGTTTTTGTATGGATGTATATTTTTGCATAATCCGCCTTTGGAATATTGTTAAGTGTATTTGTACACAATTTGAAGCTTGTCTTCGCCCTGTAAAATTTGTTTTGGAAGCTTTGCTTCACTGTCTTCACTGTCTTGTATTGTATTGTATTGTATTGTGTTGTGAGCCGCTCTGAGTCCCCTTTGGGGTGAGAAGGGCGGCATACAAATAAACTGATTGATTGATTGAGTGGGGTGAGCTCCCGATGTTAGGCCCAGCTTCTGCCAACCTAGCAGTTCAAAAACATGCAAATGTGGGTAGAGCAATAGGGAAGGTAACAGTGCTTCGTGTAGTCATGCTGGACACATTACCTTGGAGGTGTCTATGGACAAAGCTGGATCTTCGGCTTAGAAACGGAGATGAGCACCACCCCGCAGAGTCGAACACAACTAGACCTAATGTCGGGGGAAATCTTTACCTTAACCTCATCTACAGCAAAGAAGCCCTGACAAAGGTGGTGGCTTTCAGGGGTCAAGTTTGCTAGATCAGTGTCTTTTAGAAATGTCTGGCTGAGGTGCTGCCATCTTAGCTGGCAACAGTTGCCATATAGTTATTTTTACAAGAAGCAATTTTCATTCTAAAGGGTTACAGTCTTTTCTGATTTTACTACTTGCTTAAAGAAGTTGGAAAGGGTATTCCTGGTCGGATTTCAGATTTGGGAACACAGAATGAATGTAACAGAGAACTACTCATAAGAGAAAAATACCTTGATGCAATTTAAAGTGTGAAGGTATTGAAAAAGTATGAGATAAGAGCAGTTTGATGGATTGAAAACCACACATAAGCTGGCATATGTTTCAAGCTAACCAAACATTTCTCACTGAATTCTTCATGCACTGCAAATGACAGCTCGTCACCCCTATTAGCTAAGCAAACATGCCACTTTTACTTAGTCTTTTTGTTTGATTCTATCCAAAAAAAGGTCTCTTTTTGGTGTCACGGAAGCTTCTGTAAGGGTTGACTAATTTTTCCAGAGGGCTTGATGCTCTTGTGCTACCGTATGTTGCTTCACTGTAGAATTCCTATTTACTCAGGCAATCTTGTACTGACCCAGTTTTTTTCTTCCAACAATCCCTGTAGGGTTACATTGATATTGTCTTGTCCCAATTATTATATTTTAAAATTAATAGCTAGTGCTTCCTGCCTCTAGCTTTCCTTTTGAAACATCAGTACAATGGAATTTGGATTGCTTGGAAATAATATTTTTTTAAAGCTGAACTCAAATGTATTTCTGGCTCACTTTGTTTCCCATGCTATTAGAGCCTTCAAATTTAAAGGAATGGGACCAGGAAAAAAATATAGTCTAAATCTTGCTATTTTTGACATGTATATTGAAACATACCTCAGGCTAACAAGCAGTAATGTAGAATTTGAAGCTCTGTTCCACTACTTTCCAATCTGTTGAACATGTTTTCGGATTTCTCTGGTCAAATGACCCAGTTTCATTTATTGATATAGTTTATTGAAGCTTGATCTACTTAAGTTTAACACCTACTTAAAGTTTTTTCTCTCACTTTCTTCCTTGAAAAGCAAGTTAGGAAATAACTGCTATGTAAAGCTTATGGTAGAGCAAAATAATTTGATTGAATGTGAGTTTTGCCAAAATTAATTCCAGTCTCTTGTACATAATTTTGTCTTTGGTTTTGTGATTTGATTTTTTTTTAGTGCTCCTTATTTTTAAAAAAGTTAATTTATTTGTTTCAATTATTTATTTATTTACAATATTTATATACTCCTTTTCTTACCCCTGGAGAGACTCAAAGCAGTTTACAAAAATAATGGCAAAATTCAATGCCTTACATACATAAACCAAATAATAAACAACAAATGGGCAAATTCTCCATAAGATAATAGGGCATTTAAACATGAACTATAAACATAAAAATCACCTAATAAAAACATTAAAATCACACGATCGGGCCATTCCAGATGTTGATTACACATATTCCATATTTACTTCTTGTACTGAGTTACTTTACTAGTAAAAAGTTTGGCTCCACAACCATATCTTTGTTCATATCTAAAGGCCAGGAGGAAGAGTGCTGATCTAATCTCACTGGGGAGAGAGTTCCAGAGTTGAAGAGAAGATCCTGTCTCTCATCCCCACCAACCACACTTGCGAAGCAGGTGGGACTGAGAGCAGGGCCTCCCCAGAAGATCTTAACCTCCGTGATGGTTCATAGAGGGAGATACATGCAGACAGGTAAGCTGGGCCGGAACCATTTAGGGCTTTGTAGGCTAAAGCCAGCACTTTGAATTGTGCTCAGAAGCAGACTGGTAGTCAGTGGATCCAGTGTAACAGGGGAGTTATGTGCTCCCTGTATGCTGCTCCGGTGAGAAACCTGGCTGCCACCCATTGGACCATTTGAAATTTACAAATAATCTTCAAAGGCAACCCCACATAGAGTGTGTTGCAGTAATCTATTCTCGATATAACAAGAGCATTTATTTGTTATCCTCCCCCCAGCACCAACTGTTGCTTTGGGACCAGAGTGAAGAGGGGGTCCCCAGGAAGATAGTTCCATCTTGTCTCCTGCGTTATGCTAATAATATAATATATTGTATATACATATAATATTTATAATATTATAATGCAATACAATATAATACTAATATGATATTATAATTATATATTTTATATTATATGTTCTCTCTTCTCTCTCTCTCTCGGCTTTAGTTTGTGAATGAAGATTCAGGAAGGACTCATCCCACACTTTCTACAAGCGCGTTGATGATTCGAGCCTGTGTAATGGATTTTTCTGGTGGAGCGCAGCGTGCACAGAACTGGTCTCACCCTTTAAACCAAGGTTCGTCTGCTGGGGCCTAGCAAGCTTGGACGGTGGCAGCGAGGTCCTCAGGTCATAGGTTTGGTTTGAGTTTCCTTCTCTTAGATCAGGGCTGTCCAACTGATGGCCCGGGGGCCGTACACAGCCCCCCAGCCTGTTGGACACGGCCCCCGCTATGCCCCCCGGCCGCCATTTTTTTAATAAAAAAAATCTAATTTTTTAAAAAAAATTGTGGCCGGGGGGGGGGAGGGGGGCCAGGGAGGAGGAAGAGAGCTAGCTCCTCCTCCCTGCCCCGCCCCCTCCGTCCCTTTCTCCGCGCCGCCACTGCGACATCGCAGCGAAGGGCGGGAGGGAGGGAGGGGGAGGAGGTAGGGCAGGGAGAAGGAAGGGAGCCCGCTCCCTCCTCCTCCCTGCACCGCCCCTCCGTCCCTCTCTCCGCCCCGCCGCTGCGATCCGGTTCGCAGCGGCGGGGGGGGAGGGAGGGGAGGAGGAGGAGGAGGCGGGGCAGGGAGAAGGAAGGGAGCCAGCTCCCTCCTCCTCCTTGCCTTGCCCCCTCCATCCCTCTCTCCACCCCACCGCTGCGATTCGGTTCTCAGCGGCGGGGGGAAGGAGGAATCCTCCCTTCTCCCCTCCTCCTCCTTCCCGGCGCCGCTGGTGTCCCGACTGCCATGGCACCGGGAAGGAGGAGGAATCCTCCCTCCTTCTCCTTCCCCGGCGCCGCGGGGCGTGGGACACCGGCGGCGCCGGGAAGAGCAGGAGGGAGCGCGGGGGCAGGCCTTCCCGGGAGGCCTGCGGGAGAGTTTTCGCCGGCTCTCGCGTCTCTGACCAGAGGGACACGAGAGCCGGCGAAAAACCTCCCGCAAGCCTGGATGGCTCGCGGGGGAAGCGAGAACCGGGCGCTTGCTTCCCCTGCGAGCCATCCAGGCCTGCGGGCGAGGGGGCGGAGCCGCGGAAGCTTCCTCGCGGCCTCACCCTCTCCCCCAAAGTGTCACAGCAGCTGTTGTGATGCTTTGGGCGAGGGGGCGGAGCCGTGGAAGGCTCCCCGTGGCTCCTCCTTCTCTCCCAAAGCATCACAGCAGCCTCGGAAGTGGGCGAAATCGCCCGCTTCCAAGGCTATTGTGATGCTTTGGGAGAGGGGCGGAGCCGTGTGGCCGGGGCGTGGCCGGGGCATGGCCACTCGGCCCCCAGGTGATCGGCCCCCAGAAAGTCCGGCCCTTGGGTCGGCAGAAGTTGGACAGCACTGTCTTAGATGGTTGACCTTACAGGGGTAAACGAGCACCATCTGCCCGGGTTTGAAATTAGAGTTTTCCTTCTCTTAGGATGGTTGCCAAAAGGCTAGAGAGCTCATCCTACCCATTGATGCTCTTTGTCAGACCCTTCAGTTGTGACCTGTCTGGCATGGGAGGCCCTACCGGTGGCTATTATGCCACCGCCAGCATAGTTCACAACTTCATTAGGGTACGCAAGCCTCTCCCCCAAGACAAGGGGGCGCCAACGGAGAGTATTACAGTATAATGGTATAGTACAATATAATATTAATATTACAGTATAGTGGTATAGTACAATATAGTTATATTTAGCTATGCTAATAATATAATGTATTGTATTATATATATCTTGTAAGCCTCTCTGAGTCCCCTTCAGGGTGAGAAGGGCGGCATATAAATGCAATAAATAAATAAATACATAAATAGTTTCAGTTATGTTTCAAATATTTGTTTCAATTATTTCATCATTACCAGATCTGATTCTGTCTAGTTGTGTTCAATATCTTTAGTAGAAATATGCAATGTAATAGAAAAGAATTTGGAGATAATTTCTCATCCTGCCAAAATAGCTAGCTGACCTCAAAATTTGAAGAAGATCTAAACTGTGGTCCAAATTGAGCTGGAGAGCCACTGATATGAGTGCAGAAGGTGCCAAGCTAGATGAGCCAATGCTCTGATTTATCCTAAGAGCATTTCCTTTGTTTCCATTGGACAATAAACATGTGTCAATAAGAACAATGCAAAATACAATCAAGCATTTATTTTAATCAGATTGTGACAGCTTCCCAAATGTGTTGCTATCTGTGAGAAGATGCCCCTCTTTCTGAATCCCATGTATAGAAAAGGAAAGCTGGATTTCACGAACCCATTAGCAACAACTGTTGAAAAACAACTTCAGTTCTTCATTTACAAAATCATAGAAAACTAATACTGTTATTTAACAAGAAAGGTATATTTTCCCAAACATGTAGAAATATTTGTTCATGACCAACTTCTTGTGTTCATTGACAGCGCAGTCTGAGCTAGCCGATTTATAGAACACAGGAGGAGACCACATTTATGGCCTGTCTAATCTATCTTATGTTAACACACTTGCCAGCCAGTTTGCTTATATAAAAGCTGCCAGCAGGACTTGAGTGCCACTGCATGCTCCATATAAGAGGAGCGCCTGGATGCATCAGAGGTAGATAGGAATGCTGTCCCACATTTCTGATACTAATGCCTATATAAAACTTACTTGCTGTAGAGATCTGCTTTTGTTCTCTTTGGATCCAAGTTATAAGCGCAACCCAAGAACAAGGAAATGCCTTTTTTGGTTATGTCAAACCAAACTTAGAAAGTTAGAATTTTGAAAAACAACAACTTGCCCAGTCATATTTAACAAGGCCCTGGATGATCCTTTTAAGAATAGGTTTAGACTCCTAATTTCCTTGTTGCTATGGAAAGGTAATTTTTAAGAAATGCTTCATTCATTAACTTTGGCACAGGGAAGGAGGGAGCCTGGCATACATTCAGAGCTAAATGATTCAACGGGAAAAGCCGAACAAATAACAAAGCAATGGGTATTTTCTGCAAGAAATAAACAAACTGCAATTCTCTTTCCACATCCTTTTTTATGTATTGGGACCACAATGGCCACTTTCCACCCCTCTGGGATGTTAAGTGTGTTATTGATGTGGTTGCCGAGACCTGCGATCAGCGGGGCCCACCATTCTATCTCCTCCTTGAACAACTCACTCAGGAGGAAATCCTCACTCGGGGCTTTGTTGGCTCTTAGATTATTGATAATACTCTTTATTTCTAGGTCGCAATTGGCAGCCACTTAGGGAGAACTTCTATTGCGCCCGTTTCACCCACTTGGGGGAGAGTCTTAATTGTGGGAAGAGCAAAAAGTTGGGAGAAGTACTGTTCCCAATTGTCTGCTGGAATTTGATTGTCTGCTATTGATTTCCTCTCTCATAATATGCCGGAGACTGAGTTCCAAAAGATAGTTGCATTATTTCCCTTTGCTGCTATTTCCAAATCTCGCCAAACCAAGGCTGCATATATTATTTTTTTCTCCTTTATAACTGTTTTGTATTTCCTCCTTAAACTCAGCATTAAACTCTGATCTTCGTCTGACCCTGTCTTTCTCGCTTTCCTGAGACAGATTCTCAGAGCCTTCTTATTTGATCGGCAATCCTCATCAAACCAACCTTCGCCCTTCTTCTTCGAGGTGGCTTTTTTATCGGTTGTCGTTAGGTGATTTTTTAAACGAGCACAGATATTGTCATAAGCTTGTGCTACCTCTACCCAGTCTGATTGGGGTACTAGTATAATTGACGCCCAGGACAAACATTCATTTGTGTTGAAGACTCTACTTATTTCACCCATGTCTTCCCTGTTCCATCTAATACGCCTATGAATTTGGGGCTCTATGTACTTCGTTAGCCAACCTGCTACAGGCTGGATTGGCCTTAGGTCCGATGTGGCTATTAAGCTTGCCCCTAAAGGTTGGTGATCACTGTCTGGGTTGTCAAAGACTTCTAAAGCGGACAAAAAATGTGCCCCCTCAGCAGACACACAAATGTAATCTACGGAGCTTCCCGACCCTGCTCCATGGAATGTTAGGGGGTATCTGAAGGCTTCCTCCTTACCCGCTAAAATTTGTAGATTGCACTTGCTGAGCATGGACATAAATTTTTGACCAGTGGCATTGGACTTAGTGTCCCTAGATCGCCATCCCGCAAGTTGCTCAATGAAGATTTGAGGAAGGCCAATAGCTTTGGCTAAATTATCTGGGGTTGACCCTATCCTTGCTTTAAAGTTGCCCAATAGAATAATTGTCGCCAAGGGCTGTTGCAGTTGGATATCTAAGATTATGGTTTCTAACTGGACCCACATTTCTGGTCTATAGTGGGCAGATGATACTGGAGGTATGTAAAACATTAATTATAACAAACATACTATCTTGCTTTCCCGTCATAAGTACCAGCACATGTGAATTGTTTGTACCCTCATACAATTGTATGCTCTTCCATCCCAATTCCACCCTCACAAGGATTGCCAGCCCACCCGAGGCCCTTCCAAATTTACAATAACTCTTGGCTTCTTTATGCCAACTCAGAAATCCGGGAAGTTGTATTGGCTTGGCCTTTTCTGGTAACCAGGTTTCCTGCAGCGCCAAAATGTCAAAACCTCTCAGGAAGTCCACATTCTCTGGGGAATTAATAAGCCCTGTGCCCGCTATATTCCAAGAAAGGAGATTTAGGCGTGTCAGTGACTGGGGATGCAGGTTGCTAGTATCAGGCGAGGTCTCTGGTAAGTTTTCAAGAGGATTCTGCTCAAGTCATTGTGACTCCACTGGAGTTCCCATCTCCAGCTCGAGTGCTGTTTCTGGTAGAACATAGTTGTTATGTTGAATCCTCGTGGCTGTTCTTGTTCTCTCATCGCCCTAGTAATCTCCTTTGCTGTTATGTCTCTCAGATGACTGTTTGGGCTGGCTGTCGCCTTGGGTTCAGGGTGTAGCACAGGGTTGGTAATTATCTGCTTCTTTCCTAGGGGACTGGATATATTGTCCAGGAGGGGAGTTTTTGTTCTCCGTCCTTCCTCAGGTGTCTGCAGTGCCCTATCAAACTGCCCCTCTCTGTTACGATTCGGGAGAGTGGATGCCTTGGGTTGGGAATCCTGGCTATGGCGGAGCCTATCTTTCATTGAAGGTGTTGATAGAGGGCTCTGTAAGGTCTGGGAATACCTTTTTTCTGCCTCATTGTTGGCCTTCTCCAGTCTACTTTTGAGCGCTGTTATTTTCTCAAATAGAATTTTGTTCTGATCCCTCGGTTGTGCTGAAAGTTGTTGGCATGCGTCTATCTGTGGAGCTGGGGCAGTTTCTTTTTCTTGTGTTGTTTGAGACACATGTTCCTGCATTGTTGGTTTGGCTTCGGCCACCTTTGTGGCAGGTGGGCTAGCATTAAGATGGATGGGGCTCATGCAGTTGGGTGCAATGGTCGAAGTTACTGTGGAAGGCCACCTTTCTTTGCATTTTGCAAACCCTGGATTGTCTGTCTTTCGGGGAGGTATGCTTTTTATAAAAAAATTTCCTGAGTTTGGAATGAAAGATTCTTATCAAATGAATGCCAAATGCCCTCAGAGATTGCCTCTTTTGGAGTAGCTGCCCCACGTAAAGATTGTCTGAAAAAGTTAGGGCAATTCTTTTCCCCTGGGGGCATCTAGGGAGCCAATGAGCCTCCATCAGGACATCTTCACTGCAGTGGTATTGCATTAATAGGGAGAGGGATTTTCTAACTGCTTGCATGTTGCACCACCTTCCCTCGTTACATCTGAGGTCTTCTATAACCAATAGGAGTCTGTTCCTTTGCAGGATTAGGGTGTCATGTTGTGCAGAACATTATCTGCCTGCCTTCCCCGCGTTGTTGGCTTTGGAGTCTTGTTGGAGAGGGGCTTTGATTGACACAATCATCTCTTCTCTTGGCAACTCTCTTGGCAACTATGATGGCCAGGCACATCTTTGACCCTCATCAAAACCACCCTCCAGTGACCATGAGGAAAGGTCTTATCAAGACATCAGATAACTGCCGGTCAATATTCTCATGGATCTCTGTGGGAGCATCTTGGCGGAAGCTTTACAAGCATTAAATGGGATCTTGGCCACAATTTGAATTGCAACGGATATGGAAAGATTTGTTTAACCATGTTTTTCCAAAGCTAAACAAAGAAGCGTTTGTGAACAAAATTCACAACACTGGATGAAAATGCTGGACCGCTCTAACAACTATGTCAGACTACACGGAAAAGCCACTGAAATCCTCAAGCATGAGGAAAATTTCAACAGAAAGGAGGAAACCATGAAAATGAACAAAATCTGGCTACCAGTATTAAAAAAACCTCCAAAATCAGGACAGTAAATAAAGAGTAACACTCAAAAATGGGAATTCTAAATAAGAAACAATCAGGGCTAGCTAACCCCTCCCAACAATGTGTCGAGTACCTAGCTCGAACCTCTGACAGATCTGCTCTCTCATGTGGGGTGCCTCAGGGAGCAATTCTCTCTCTCCTTCTCTTCAACGTCTACATGAGACCTCTTGCCAGCCTCGTGCAGAGCTTTGGTCTGGAGTGCCACCAATATGCAGATGATACCCAGCAGCTTTCACGGCTGGAGCCTGGAGTTACCTCAATACCAGACAGTTTCACCTTTTGTCTTGAGGCTGTATTGAGATGGCTGCGTGCCAGTAGGTTGAAGGTGAATCCTACTAAGACTGAGATTTTGTGGCCTGGCTGCCCGCCTGGAGTGGCACCCTCCCTGCTCAACTTCGATGGTGCCCCCCTGCATCCATCTTCCACTGTTAAGAGCTTGGGTGTCGTCCTGGATTCACAGTTGACTATGGAGGCCCAGATCGCTAATGTTAGTAAGCAGGCCTTTTTCCATCTCCAGCAGGTGAGACAGCTGGCACCTTACCTTTCAGAGGAAGCCTTGGCTACAATCATCCATGCGACGGTTACATCTAGACTGGATTATTGTAACGCCTTGTATGTTGGCCTTCCCCGTTGACTACTCGGAGGATCCGCATTATTCAGAATGCGGCTGCCATGCTACTTGCAAAAACACCTTTGAGATGCCACATAACTCCAGCTCTGTTACATTTGCACTGGCTTCCAATGGAATTCCAGGTCATGTTTAAATTGTTGGTTCTGACCTTTAAGGCGCTTTATGGTCAGGGGCCAGCATATCTCAGAGACCACCTCTCCCCTCTTCGCCGCCAGTGGTCGCCACGACTCCTCCAACGAAACTTACTGTATGTTCCAGGCCCCAGGGAAGTACATCTCAAGAACACAAGACGTAGGGCCTTCTCCATCTCTGCCCCTGTCTTGTGGAACTCCTTGCCTCCCCACTTGAGGGCCATGCGTGACTTGCGACCCTTTGCTCAGGCACTCAAGACCTGGCTTTTTAGCAGAGCTTTTACTGTTGAATGCAGTCTATTTGGTATTGTGTATTTTTAATGCAATTGTTTTATGTAAATCGCCTGGAGCATTTTAATGGAGGGCGATTAACAAGTGAGAAACTGATGATGATGATGAACAAAGGATTCCTCCAGGCAGGAAGCAGCCAAATGTTGAATCTGCAAGGATATTCAATCAAGGTGGCCAATTGCAACATTCACATTTGCTTTAAACAGACAGGAGTTCTTTCTCCCACCCTGGACATTCCAAATATATAAACCCCACTTGCCTAGTTTCTAACAGACCTCACAACCTCTGAGGATGCCTGCTGTAGGTATGGGCAAAACGTCAGGAGACAATGGTTCTGGAACATGGCCATACAGCCCAGAAAACTCACAGCAATGCAAAAATTCCAGCCATGAAAGCCTCCAACAACACAAAATGTAGGTTTGTTTCAGTTATGGAAACTTCAATGTGTATGCATATGTGTCTTCCAGTTGCCTATAAACTTGTGACCCCATGAATGTTACAGACTTTTCTTGGGCATTGGAGAAGATTAAATACAGATTGAAGTGGGAAGACATTGCAAGCTGAATTGTGAGTTGCTTCTTTTTCAGTCCATTCTCTACTGAAAAATGAAATATTGTCTTGACAGTTGCCAACCTGGCAGTAGATTTTTTTAAAAAAGGTAATCCTATGTAGTTAAGACATATGTACCAAAACCTAGAGAGTGAGGAGCAATGGAAAATATTTAATTTCCTTAATGAATATTGCGGAATTAGGTAACTGAGAAGGATTGCTATTTGAAAACCAGCTCTGAAACTGATACTAATTCTTTAAAATATCCTGAGCATATTTATAAAATGTATTCTGTTCATGTTAATGGGAAACGGATTAATTTTTGACCAAATTGCATGCAGAGAACATCAGAGTATCGATTGGTTTTTGGATACAAGTTTTTTTTAAAAAAAATAACCTGTGTTACAGGATTTCAAAGTGTAAATTGTTAAAATGCTCAAAATACCTAGCAAAGGTGGGAAAAGGTACACACATGGCTACAATGGTTGGCAATCTTGGGAACTGCATTCCACAAACAAACCCTTTCCAATCTTTGAGGATTATATGATTTAAATTATCTTAAAATGAACAGTCTAATCCCATTTTAATGTTGACCTTTGGGATGTTTTAATTTGCAAACAATATTGACTCTTGGTTTTGGGGAAAAGATAGGATACAGGAGAAGAAGAAGATGATCTACCAAAAACTGAATCACAGTCTTATTAGTTTTGAATTGAGGAAATTTGAACTGGTCACAAGGGGGACAGATGGCTAACTTGATTCAATTTCAGGAATGGGACAGAAAGCATCAGTTACTACATAAAGCAGATAATAAGTTGTTGAGAAATATGAGCAGCTGTATTATGAGACTTATTTGTGATGTGCTTAGCCTTCGTTTCTCCACAGCAACTGTTTATCTGAATTCCTTCAGGGATTTATAGGTTTTTAATTGCAAGCAACTCCTTCATCACTTATTCACCAGCACGTCTCAGCCAATCCTTCTTGCAATTTTATACCACAGCTCCCTGCAGCTTACTGTTCAACTTCCAACATTTGCAAAACATAACAAAAACTTAAGCAGAGACCTGCTTTGATCAGGCCAAAGTCTTCTCCAGTTCAGTGTCCCATTTTTTTTATGGTGGCCAACTGTTGCTAATGTGAGGCTCAGAATCCGGACACAGGGACCATGACTATTATTTCCCAACAAGTGGTATTCAAAGGTATGCTTCTTGGAGCATATAGTCTTTATGACTGACAGTCAGCTATCAGTCTCTTGTAAAAGGTAATTCCATACTTTAACTCAGTGTTTATCAACCTGGGGTTTGGGACCCCTGGAGGGGGGGGGGGTGTCACAAGGGGGTTTCAGAGGGGTCGTCAAAGATCATTAGAAAATCTGTATTTCTAATGTTCTTAGGAAAACCTTTGGCATAAAAGGCTGAAGATCTCTCCGTCTGTCCTTTTATTCGTTTTTGGAAACAGATGGCAAATCCTCCCACCAAAAGTCCTCCTTTGCTGCTATTGGCTGGCCTCTCAGCCAAGGGGAGGGTAGTTTCTGAGACTTCAAGTGGAGCGGGGAGAGCAGGCATGCTCGGCACATGGCAGCGTGGTGCACATGTGCGAGCGAGGGAGAGCATGTGAGGCTGGAGGGAGGCTCACATCTGTGAATCCCTTCAAGACATGGGGATTCTGTGTGGGAAGTTTGGCCCAATTCAATCGTTGGTGGGGTTCAGAATTCTCTTTGATAGTCTATGAACTATAAATCCCAGCAACTACAACTCCCAAATGTCAAAGTCTATTTTCCTCAAACTCTACCAGTGCTCACATTTGCACATATTGAGTATTCGTGCCAGGTTTGGTCCACATCTATCATTGTTTGAGTCCACAGTGTTCTTTGGATGTAGGTGAACTACAACTCCAAAACTCAAGATAAATGCCCACCAAACCCTTCCAGTATTTTCTGTTGGTCACGGGAGTTCTGTGTGCCAGGTTTGGTTCAATTCCATCGTTGGTGGAGTTCAGAATGCTCTTTGATTCTAGGTGACTATAAATCCCAACAACTATAACTCCCAAATGATAAAATCAATCCCTCTCCAACCCCACCAATATTCAAATTTGGGCGTATCAAGTATTTGTGCCAAATTTGGTCCAGTGAATGAAAATGCATCCTCCATATCAGATATTTACCTGACAATTCCTAACTGTAGCAAAATTACGATTATGAAGTAGCAATGAAAATACTGTTATGGTTGGGGTCACCACAACATGAGGAACTGTATCAAGGGGTAGCAGCATTAGGAAGGTTGCAAAGCACTGCTTTAACTGAATATTCTTTTTGTGGATTCTCAGTCCCACACCATACAGCTTCACTGAACAATTTTGTGTTTCAATACTATGAAAGAGGAAGAAAGAGAGAAAAACTTCTTCCAGCTTCTTCTATACCAAGGTGGACTAAATTTGGCCCTCCAGTTATTGTTGGACTGCAAATTCCATCAGCCTTTGCTATCATGGCCAGTGGCGAGGAATCTTGGAAACTTCAGGCCAACAACATCCCTAGTGGCATACTTTGCCCATCTCTGCTGCACACAAAGCATCATTTTATAACTTCTGTTGTATCTCCCATTTTCCTTCTTTCTTCTGAAATACAAAAGCCTGAACATTGTAACCTTCCTTTGCAGGGAGTTTTTCCAGCCTGCTGATCATTTGAATTGTCATTTTCTGCACCTTTTCGAGCTCCGCAATAGCCTTTTTGAAGTGTGATGACCAGAACGGAATATAGCATTCCAACTGTGGTCTCAATCTAGCTTTCTATCAAGGACTTCTGTCAGTGGCAGCCTTTTCCCCAGTCCCATTCCTCATTATCTCCAACATGGCATTTGTTTTTTACTTCTTCTTCACAGCTTCTGCACACAGGGTTGATGTTTTCGGCAAGCTGTTCATCACAGCTGCAATATCACTTTCATGGTCAATCATCACCAGCACAGACTCCTTCAGTTTATGTATCAAACTGTGATTTTTTGCTCCAGTGTGCATCACGATACACTGACATGCTCTCATCCTCCTCTGCCATTTTCTTCCGTATCTTGCTACTTTGGAAAGATCCTCGGGGAGCAGCTCACAATGTTATAAAATAAGTATAGTGTTCACCCTTGCTTTGCTGGTTGAGAAGTCATAACTAAAGTTTGCTGCTTTGCTATAGGAACAACTGGATATTCACATTTACAAAACAATCCTTGTATTTGCAAGAGATATGTTCCCGAACTTACTGTGGTAAAAGGAAACCATAGATAACAATAATTCCTACTGAAATTAATGACTTCTGCTGGAAATTACCTGAAAATCTATGGTGAACCTAGAACATTCCTAGAGAGTTATCCTCTCTAGTATTTTGCTAGGCCCCCCATAGTATCCTCTGGCAGAAGGATGCCGTAAAATTACCTGGAGGATCTAGAAATTTCCTAGGGAGGACATATTTCATCAGATGGTGTCAGAAGAACCTGTGAATATCAGTCCTGCAGGTACAAAGGTTGTGCTGTATTCACTCCCATCGTGCTGGAGTAAAGAAACAAGCTGATTTGAGGCTAAACTTTGCTACTTGAATGCCTCAAATTTAGATCATTCTGATCTGAGCCAATGCCCACACTGGCTGGGGAATTCTGGTAGCTGAAATCATAGAGTTGGAGAGACCTTGTGGGCCATCCAGACTAACCTCTTGTCAAGAAGCAGGAAAATTGCATTCAAAGCACCCAAAAGGTATGTTTTCCAAACTCTATACTAATTACATTTTATAAAATAATAAGTAGATTGCTTTTTATCATTTTCTGGAAAGAAATGCCAAGGAAGGGATTCTACACATAAATGAAAACCATTGCACACAATTCAGTTTATCATCCAATTCAGAATCTTAACAACTGGAATAAACATGTCAGGATCCTAGAGACAGCTAGACATGCTTAGAATTGCAGTTTGTTTTGTGTGTCTTTATTATGTCTTCATCAGTTGAGAAAGACCACATCTGAACTCATTAGAAAACAAGATGTCAAACTCTAAGCCTTTCAGGATGTGTCTGACTGGAAATCAATTGATATATCTTCCTATCAATGCTCATTGTTTCTGTCTCTTCAGTGTTCCTTCTTTTTCTACCTGGCTTCTCCCCATGTTTCTGGGTAGGTTGGCGGTGGAACCTACCCATTGGCATTTTTTGAGCAAATTTGGCATTTTCCGGTATCTTCAGATTGGCTGAACTACATGCTGATATTGAATTACCTGCAGAAATTGTTCCAATACATTTGTTTAGATTGTTATAAAAATGCTAACTAGTTTGAAAGCCAATTGAAAATCAATGTAAGCAATCAGATGAAATTGTTGTAAACCAGACCTGAACATGGTTTATTTAACCTGAGAAGAATGGAATCATAATTTCCTAGTATACTCATTTATGTTTGGAGGACAACTCAGTGTGATATCAAAGGACACAAAGTGTTGGTGACAATGACCTAATGCCAAGAATCCACCTGCTGAGGGCACTGTGGCTGTTCTGCTGGAGGACAAGGACAGTGTCAATAAGGAGGGAGCTCTGTCAGCCCCAGTGAACCAGTTCAGTTCATAGAAACCTATTACCAGATACTAGCAGGATGATGTTCCTGGACTTGGGTAGACCAGTAACCATTCTGTTACTTCTGCATCCAAATTTCCTTCAATCCTCCAAGCTTTACATGGGACTCAGACTAGGCCTTCCATCTATGCCAGTTTGGAGCAGACATGTCAAATTTGTGCTTCTATGGGAAGGTTATAAAAATATAAAAATCTTCAGAGCTGAAAGGTGCCCACCTGCGCCTTGTGCTCTGGCAACAATAATTTGGATGAAGTGAAAGTGCGTTACTTTCTCAAACATAGTGGAGATTGTACCTTTAAGCTGTGATCCTATATTTATTTAGATATAAATATACTGAGCATATGCACAAAGTATTTTGTACAAAAATGTATTAATTGTACATAATATATTAAAGATATTATGGGGAATCTAGCTGGATTTAATTTATTTATTGTGTCAGAAGCGAATTGAGGGTGTAGTTGTAATGTATTTAAAAGCACAAAGTTAAAAACTTGGGATTATACTAAATGTCCTTTGACCAGTAGCTGGCCACTTGGAGTGCCTCTGGTGTTGCTATAAGAAGATCCTCCATTGTGCATGTGGCAGGGCTCAGGCTGCATTGTATTAGGTGGTCTATGATTTGCTCTTCTCCACACTCGCATGTTGTGGACTCCACTATTGTAGCCCCATTTCTTAAGGTTGACTTTGCATTTTTTTTGTGGTGCCAGAGTGCAGTCTACCCAGACTTGTGTAACTAGGTGTGTTTGTAGGACAATTAGAAAAAAGCGATTTGAGGAGAACCTCACCAGCTACTGCAATACTGGATATTATTATTGTTGCTGTTGTTAATATTATTATTTTATGTACTCTTCTTCGTAAGATCTTAGGGCATCTAACAATTTGCCAGGGATGTAGCTACTTGGACAGAAAAAGGCATTGTTTTCCCCATATAATAATTTTTGCCCTTCTCGGTGAAAATTTTGATTCAGTGCCCAAATTTCTAGTAAGTTAAGCAGCTGAAATATAGTTCAGATACCCAAAGAAAAGGCACAGACAAAGCTATCAAGGGAATGCAAATGCAACAATGCAACAAATGCAAGGGTTATAGCTGTGATTTGCAATGTATTGCTCTCTGCAGTTGCTAGAAACTGGGGAATTGAAAGAAAATTTCACTGGCAGATAGACAGATTAAAGCTATCTGAAATCACAAATGAATGTTTAATGTTTGTTATTGTTTTGTGTCTTCAAGCCATCTCCAATTTATGGTGACCCCAAGGCGAATCTATCACAAGGTTTTCTTGACAAGATTCAGAAGGTGTTTGTGGAACCTGAAAGATCATGACTTGTCCAAGTTCACCCAGTGGGTTTCCATGACCTAGTGGTGATTTGAACCCTAGTCTCCAGACTTAATGTCCAACATGCAAAACCACTACATCATGCTGTTAAAAATTACAAAATGTGTAAAGTAAAAATTAAGCTAAAATACAATAAACGTAGGAAGCCGTTAAAAATATCCCAGATACTTCATTATTTTCCATCATATCAGAGGTGTTTATCGATGAGTACAGAAGCATTGATACAAACAGCAATATTTGATGAAAATTTCATCAGAAATGTATATAATTTGTACAAAGGATAGCAATAGAAACTCTGCTGCTTTTTAAACTTTTGATCAAATTCTAGTCAGTGCTTTCTCATTGCTTTGTGTGTAGTGTGTTTTTGTTGTTGTTTATTGGTTCAGTCACTTCCAACTCTTCGTGATCTCATGGACCAGTCTACACCAGAACTCCCTGTTGGCCATTGCCACCCTCAGCTCCTTCCAGGTCAAGCCAGTCACTTCAAGGATACCATCCACCCATCCTACCCTTGGCCAGCCCCCCTTCTTCTTTCCTTCCATTTTACCTAGCATCATTGTCTTCTCCAAGCTTTCCTGTCTTCTCATTATATGTCCAAAGTACTTCATCTTTGCCTCCAATGTCCTTCCCTCCAGTGAGCAGCCGAGCTTTATTTCCTGGAGGATGGACTGGTTTGATCTTCTCATGGTCCAAGGCACTCTCTGAATTTTCCCCCAACACCACAGTTCAAAAGTGTCTATCCTCCTCCGTTCAGCCTTCCTTATGGTGTAGTGCAGGGCTGTCCAACTTCTGCCGGCCCAAGGGCCGGAATTCCGGTGAGTGATCACCTGGGGGGCTGCGGGGGACGAAGCCGCTCGCTGGGGGCGGGCCTGCTCATGGGCATGCGCAGCAGGGCTGCTCCCGCCCTGCCGCGCATGCCCGGTGTCCTGCGCAGCCCGCCCCTTTTCGGCGGGACTGGGTGATGTCAGACGCCAGCTCCTCCACCTCTTCCTCCTCAGCGCCGGTGTCTGACGTCACCCAGCCCTGCCAAAAGGGGCGGGCCACGTCGGACGTCGGACATGCACGGCGGGAGCGGCGAGGCGCCGCCGCCATCTCCCTGGCTGCTGCAGTGGCCGCCCCTTCCGGGCTTACCTTCCAGGCATGGTCGCTGCAACAACCAGGGAGATGGCGGAGGGCGCCGCCCCCCCGCCGCGCATGTCCAGCATCCTGCGCGGTCCACCCAGGAGATGGCGGGGCTGAGTGATGTCAGACGGCGGCACCAAGGAGGAGGTGCCGGCGTCTGACGTCACCCAGCCCCGCCGAAAAGGGGCGGGCCGCGCAGGACGTCAGATATGCGTGGCGGGAGCGGCGAGGCGCCGCTGCCACGCCCTGGCTGCTGCAGCGGCCGCCCTGGAAGCTTACCTTCCGGGCGTGGCTACTGCAACAGCCAGGGAGATGGCAGAGGGCGCCTCACCGCTCCCGCCGCGCATGTCCGACGTCCTGGGTGGCCCGCCCCTTTTCGGCGGGGCTGAGGGACGTCAGATGCCAGCGCCGAGGGTAAGCTCCCGGGGCAGCCGCTGCAGCCGCCAGGGAGATGGTGGAGGGCGCTTCGCCGCTCCCGCTGCGCATGCCCGGCATCCTGCGCGGCCCACCCCTTCGGGCGGGGTTGGGTGACGTCAGACGCCAGCGCCTCCACCTCTTCCTCCTCGGCACTGGCGTCTGACGTCACCCAGCGCCGCTGAATAGGGGCGGGCCGTGCAAGACGCTGGGCATGCGCGGCAGGGTGGGAGCGGCCCTGCCGTGCATGCCCGCGAGCGGCCCTGCCCCCCACGAGCGCCCCCAGAGATCGTTTTTTAAAAAAAATAAAAAATTTTTTTGCAGGAGGGAGGCGGGCCGCGTCCAAGGGGCTGGCAGCCCGCATGTGGCCCGCGGCCGCATGTTGGGCAGGTCCGGTGTGGTGTATACTTTTGTGTACATAAATAGTGTAGGTAAACTTTATTTCAATATCAGTCTTTTTAAAAAAATTGATTTTGATGGAAGAAACAAAAAATATTTCTGAAACATGCCCTATTAACATGCATTACACTTCATTACTTGACTTGGGCTATATCATGTCTATGAGCCTTTTTCAAGTTCCTCTTTCCCCATTATTTACAGGTTTTACTTTGTTAGCAGAGCTTTCCTGTATTGTCTAGAATGCCCTTGACTTCTACTAATAAAATGGTAATATCTTTGACTGCCAAAACATATTAGTGTCTGCTTTGTTTCTGTCTGGGGATATCTGTGTATGAAATTGGGAAACAATGACTTGCTTATTGCTTAAATGAACTAAATTACTTGGTGCTGGCTGACATTTATAACTGATGTGCCTCTTTTTTTGCCAGGCAAGAATAGCAAGCATTTCTGAGAAATCAGGTTACTTAAAGCAATAAAGAAAAGACCTGGGTCTTAGATCTTGTTACAGAAAAAAAGGAAGAAAATGTTTTTGGCTTTCTCAGTGGGGTCCTGCAAAATCAGTTTAAGACTCAATGGGAGCAAAAGTAAGTCCTTTTTAAAAAAGTAACAAATGAGAAGTCTCATAACATACTTCAAAAGAAAAAAGGGCCACAGTCTCAGTGGGTAGCTCTGATCTCAGTGGGGTGGTTAATCCTCTCTGGGTTTTAGTCCAAAGGAGTCATTCAAAGTGCTGAACCTATTTTGACTATAGCAGTTAAGTTTGGACCTATGGAGAAGATTATACCAGAGGTTCTTAAACAGCCATGAAGCTCTTTTTGAAGCAAAAGTTTCTCATTTATTTATTCAAATGTATCCGTCGCCACTCCCATTTGGCTCGGGGCGACTCACAAACAATAACAACAACATTTACAACTACTTTAAAACCATTATGATTAAAACAGCCCCAAGAAGTGTTTATATTGAGCCCCAAGAAGAGTCCCCCCTCGGGGGTAGAGAAGAGCGGGGTAGAAATGTTGGAAATAATAATAATAATATAATGTGTATATATATATATCAGGCACGGGCCAGATCAGTGGCAGATGAATAGAGATTGTTTGTGTGAACTAATTCACATAGTGAGAAAAAAAAGAAAGGAAGGAAGGAAGAAAAGAAAAACAAAAAAGAAATAACAATACAATGTTTAAAATGACAAACAACTTTAACCAACATAAACTTAACAATATTTCAGTGGAAGATGTCAGGGGCCATCCAGTCCAACCCCCTTCTGCCATGCAGGAAAAGCGCGATCAAAGCACCCTCAAATGATGGCCATCCAGCATTTGTAATACAGTAATCATAGTAGTAACAGGAGCAGCCCCAGGGGTCATCTAGTCCAACCCCCTTCTATCATGCAGGAAAAACACAATGAAAGCATCTTCTGAGCATTGGGAGGAAAATAGGCCTGGAAGGAGGTGGGGAAAGGTTTTTGGTAGCAAGGGGGTCCGAGGAAAACAGGCTTTTGGTGGCAAGGGAGAGGAGAGGAGCAGAAAAGAGGAGAAAAAGCTGGGGGAGGGAGGGAAGAAGAGGAGGGATGCTGCCTTGAGGGAAGGAGAAAGAGAGAAAAGGAAAGAAATTGGTGCTAGGTCCAAATGGTGGCCAAGAAATGAGAATCCTTTACGCAAAGGCAAGCAGGAAAAAAGGCAGTAAGCAGGGTCAGGTGTGTGTGCACAACGGTCAGGCTGGACTATAGCAGGGAAGAAAGAGGAAAGCACACTTTGAGAATTGCTGCCTTATACTATGGAATACATGGGGATTGTGAATACAACTCAATTATGGATGCATCACCCTAGGTCACACAATTGTGATGGAAAGCATGAATTGGAGCCCTAGATCTTAAAGCACATGCTCCATTGTTCACGATAATATATGGTTTAATTATCTTATATGGTATGAGGTGGAGCTCAGATGATGTTACCTGTGACAAGTTGGTAAATTGCAAGTCTTTCTTTATTTCAGCTGTATAGTCCAAGAGTGAGATTCATAGAGGCTTCCAGATGTTTTGAAACTGCCGTTCTCCTCACGCTCAGCCTTGGCTGTTTTGGCCTGGAGCTGCAATCCAACAAAATCTGGAAAACCTCATGATTCCTACTTCTGTCATAACAGGTAACATACTTTCTGTATTAGGAGACTCATCTCTATTCCTCTTCTGTCACTCCATGTATAACCATTTCATAGTTGGACAAACAGCTCTATGTGGCACCACCACTATGCGGAGTTTGATAGCTGTTTGCAGCAGTGACAGCAGCTCTATTCCAGCTGAATGGCTACCAAGACACATGGACTTGATTCTAAAGCTTCATACTAAACTGCTGTTTGCTGGTACACTAGTTTATAGACTGAGCTGTAAAAGTGCTATAAAAATAATAATAAAGTCTGAGTAGGTTACACATATAAAATTAAAAGCTAAAATAGCACTAAAGGGAAGTTAGCTTTCCTTCTCCATCTACGTGTTGCAAATCATTTCCCTAGAACTGGACTCCAGATTCTTTTCTGACCAAGAAGACATTTGATTTCCTGTAGCTGAGCTTTATTTTGAAGAGAGCACTTGCAAACTAATTTGGTCATTATTTTGGTAAAGGATCAACTTTGTAAACTATATGCAAACTATATACATGTCTATTATATGGGAAAGATCAACAGATGTTGCACAGAGTACATTATTTTCTTCATCAGCTTCCAGAGGTTTGCACCAAAGAGGATCAACAATAGCAGGGCTAACCCTGTTGCTGGAGGCAAATGATAAGATGGTGCTCAGCCCTCTTCATTCCATGAACTGAAACAAACTAGTTGACTGGATCCAAGACTGACAGTGCATTAACAAAGGAAGCAAGTTGATTTAGTTGGTTCTGCAGTGGGTAATGTGGTACATAGAAACCACTGTCTTCCACAAGAAGATGGAGGGTGAGTTGTCTAGTGGTACAGCCCAGACAATGCTGCCCCAGTATCTGATGCCTGTGGCAATTACCTCATAATGGATGCATCTACACCAGGTATGGGCAATTCCAGGCCCATGAGCTGAATGCAGCCCTTCGGGCTCTTTGTCCCGGCCTCCATCTTCTTCAGCCTTCCCTTCAGTAGGCTGACGTAGTGGCCCGTGCTTCCCCAGACTGAGAGGAGGGCTGAGGCAGAGACAATCAGAGAGCATGCTTGGGCCGCTGCCTCCCTTGGGCCCAGAGAGCAGCTGGGGAGAGAAACATGCTGCTGACAAGAGTGCTTGACAGTGGCATGTTTCTCTCCCTCCTCCTGGCCCCAGCCCCTCCAAGGTCCCAGCCCACTCTCCCGGCCAGGCTCGACCCCTTCCGGCCCCTGGCCCTGCCCTTTCTGGCCCATGACCATACCCCTTCCAGCCCCACCCGCACTCCCTCCTGGCTCAGCCCTTTCAGCTGGGTCAGTTTGGGGGGGCTGTGGTCCCAGGGCAAAAAACTTTTGTATTTGCCCCCCCATTAATGTCTGAATCTACCCTGTAGAAGTAATGGAGTCAGAAAGCAGTTTAACTGCCATGTTTCAATGTTGTGGAATATGGGAGTCATCGTTTTATGGGTCTTTATTTATTTATTTATTTGGACTTAATTAGTCGCCACTCCCGTACGGCTCGAGGCAACTTACACAAGCAGAACAACAATACAACAGGTGTATAAAACATTAAAGCCTTCTCTACCAAAGAGTGCTGGTGCCTCACCAAATTACAACTCCTATGATTCCATAGCATTCAGCCATAGAAGTTGAAGTGTGTCAAACTGCATTAATTCTACGGTGATTATACACTCTGTATCTGTAATGAGAACCACAGGTTCCCTCACTGGATTAGACAGAATTGTGTCCAGCTGACCTCTAATAGTCCGGGTCTCTCACCCTGTATTTCCCCAAATGTTCAAGAGGTTGCTTAAAGACTTCTTTGCCCTGAGGGGAAGGTTGAAGTCAGAAAGCTTAGCCCTGTGAGCTTATCTCACATGCTCCAGAAGAGGCCAGCATTGACCCGAGTCCACTCTGTGCTTTACCTTTTATAACTTAATCTCTATTTTTAAACCTAAAAAAACCATGAATGCTCTGAAAAAAAATATAGACAAGAAATCAATACAATGTAACTCTTTGCAGCAAAGTCCCATATTTACAGGTCTGCTGTTCATTTCCATGCCGAATTTTAAAATGTTGATATTAACCTTTAATGCCCTGATGTCTTTTGGACTTTACCGCTACTACGACAATTCTTATTTTACTAGTATCCTACCTTTTTTTCTCAGCCTGGGATTCCATATGACACACAGAAACTAGAACCAGATGCAACTTTTTTTTTCATACTACAAAAGTTAAAAATACAAGTGTCATTAAAATTAAAGCAGTTAAAAGCCTGGCTATGTCTTTAAAAAGAGGTGAGAAAGAGGTGAGAAAATAGGTCTGCACCAGGCATGGGCAAACTTCAGCCCTCCGGGTGTTTTAGACTTCAACTCCCACAATTCCTAACAGCCTACTGGCTGTTAGAAGCTGTGGGAGTTGAAATCCAAAATACCCGGAGGGCCAAAATTTGCCCATGCCTGGTCTACACAGTCTGTTGCTTGATTTGCTGCCACAGCAGGGCAAAGAATCTGCTGCCTTCCCGAAGTGAAAGAAAGAAGGTAGGAAGGCACCCTGGTTTTGCAAGTGCATGTGGTAGTGGTGGTGTCTGCATATGCCTTCAAAGGTATCTGTCAACCCAGGGCCGTAGCCAGGATTTTGTTTCGGAGGGGCTGAGTTTGGTTCAGGGCTGAGACTGGGTGGAAGAGGGTCTACCCTAGCAAATCTTTTGTATTGTTATCCCAATAACTCCATTAATGTGGGATATAATGAGCATGGTGATCAGATCATGATATGAATAAACATAACAGTTTAAATAATGTACCAGTAAGGCCTTTTCGCGGACCACCCTGAGAATTTCGGGGGGGGGGGGCTGAAGCCCCCTTACCCACCCCCCTGGCTACATGCCTGTGTCAACCTATAGCAATTCCATGAATTTCATAGCTTCTTAGGCAAAGAGTACTCAAAGGTGGTTTACCTTGAAATATGTAGCCTTCGGCAGCTTGCATTTCTTGGTGGCCTCCCAGCAAATCACAAACTGCGATGATTGTCTATGTTTATTGTTTATTTTGATTTGATGTGTTTTATGTTAAATTTCATATGTTTACTTTTATCTTTATTTTTATTTGGTGTTTACTTTTATTGATTTAGATTATTTGCTGTATACGTATTTTTTGTTGATTTTGTTTGCATTGTTGCTTCCTGTGAACAGGAAAAAGTCACAAGGTGGTAGGCCAGGTTATGAGATCACAGCTACATAACAGTATTATTGTAATCAACTAATACACTGGCTGCAATATTCAGTTTCGGGGTGGGAAAACTTTGGACCTCTAGATGGTAGTTAAACTATCTATATTTGTAGGGCTGTTCTAACCACAAGCTTGCCTAAGTCAAGGGAATCTACTCCCCCCCAACAAATGAGGGTGTGTAGTACTGTTCAGTGTTGCTTATTGCAAATAAATAGTCTGTATTATCATTCCTGCCTGCCAATTATTGGTAACAATATTAGGGGAAATGATTTAAAATGTAACTTCTAATTTTATAGTACAATTGTAACTGAAGAGACCACTCTGTGAAGATCACTGAAGTCAACTATATTTACAGAATGGGTACAATCTCTGCTATTCAAGCTAGTAACCTATATCCTTTGAGAGGTTGTGGAAATACAGTGGTCCCTCGCTACTTTGCGGTTTGCTTATTGCGGACTCGCTGTTTCACGAGTTCAAAAAATATTAATTTAAAATATATATCATGGTATTTTTGCTGTTTTGTGGGATTTTACTGCCGCCACTCTCCAAGGCACTTTCCCTCCTCAGTATAACAGTATGTCAATCAACTCCCTTGACACTGGCTGCCTATTAGTTTCCGGGCTCAATTTAAAGTGCTGGTGCTCACCTATAAAACCCTAAACGGTTCCGGCCCAATTTACCTGTCCGAAAGTATCTGCCCCTATGAATCATCTAGGGCTTTAAGATCATCTGCTCTCGGTCCTACCGCCATCGCAGTTGTGTTTAATAGGGACGAGAGACAGGGCCTTCTCTGTGGTGGCCTCTCGGCTGTGGAACTCCCTCCTCAATGAGGTCAGATCTGCCCCCTCCCTCCTGACCTTCCAGAAGTTGCTTAGATCCTGGTTATGGGATCAGGCGTTCACAGAATAGTTTGTTTACTGGGAAAGACAATATTTATTATTCTTAATGCATATTTAGAACGCTTATTTTAATTTTGTGGATGTATTTATTATGTGTTTTATATTATGTTTGGCATCGAATTGTTGCCTGCTTGGAAGCTGTTCTGAGTCCCTCCGCGGAGAAGGGCGGGATATAAATGTTTTAAATAAATAAATAAATAAATAAAATCAGGGTGTGCTTTTTTTGATGTCTTTGAATGGTTGGAAGTGCAAAATTTCTCCTCTTTGACTTACTTTATATTTTAGAGTTATACTGCCATGCACTAATTCATGCTCTTCTGAAAAACCACAACCCTGAATAAATGTTTAGCGAGAGAAGGAGAAAATGAAAATGTTTAGTTCCATTCTATCTAACTGAAAAACAACTCACCTGAGGGTGAGAATACAATATTGCAATTGGCACTGGAAATTTTAAAAATGGAAAGATGATCGTAATTTGGATATATATTTTTAAATTCCTAAAACTGCTAGCAACAAACACTGCAACCGCCTGAGACATTTGCCCCATTATGAGGAGGGCAATAGGCACATCTTTAGACCAGAGCATTGAAACATATTTATTTCGGTCAAAAAGGCCACTGGAAACATAAAAAATAACCCGTTTGATTCTGCAGATTTTAAATCTGCCTGTATTGAAGATGTCATTAGTCCTGGAAAAAATGGAAAGGGCAAATGAGAAGAAATGTTTATCCCTCACTGAACCAGATATGCAGCTGCAGAACCAATTTGACACCAGAGGGAACAGAATCTATTTTCAGTCTCTATGAAGATACAGCCCAGTTGTGCAGCTGTGGTCACAGCAGAACTGAATTGTATTGTTTGAATTACAAGCCATGCCTGCAATGACAGGAGCAATGTAACAAAGTCTTATACTTTTTCATCAAAGGCTGTTCCATGTCACTCCGGATTCGTTTGCTCTCCTGGAGGGTCTGTGCCTCTCCCCCAAAAAATGTCACAGTGTGGTTTTTGGCAAATATGAAGTGGGCTTTTCCTGTTCCTCTTCCAGATTAAGATCTGATCTTGGAAAATTAGTGTTATATCCTCCCTACTATCTTATCTAATTGAAAATCAGTGATAAAACAAGAATACATAGCCCCCACCCCAAAAAACCCTTTTTTTGGTGTCTTGGGGCCCTTCCAGGCAGCCCCTTTAAGCCGGAGTTCCAGCACTTAAAAGGGGACTGTCCAGAAAATGTCTCTGAGAAACATATATTAATTTGTCACAAACCAGGAAAACCCTAGTTTGTGGCAAATTAATTTATTAGTGGGTTTATTCCGCACCTTCTTGGAAGGCATGGGATAAATGCACTACTTCAGCTGTCTGGACTGCTCCCTCAAAAGTTCTGGGCTTTTGAGAGGGCAGTCTACACAGTAGTCCCATGGTGTTCTGGGCTAAATTAGCCGGGAAAATCATGAGAACACAAGCCCCCCCATAAACCCCCCCAAAGCCCTTAAAAATAAAAAAATCATGTGGTAAAGGAGCTTTCCTGGCATGTAGAAATGATGCACCAGGATAAAGGGGTGCGTGCCGAATAGGGAGTGCTGTGTTTACAGGCTTCTGCGCCTGCGCACAGGATCTTCTGAGCACTCGGGGAGGGGGACAAAATTATGTTTTTTTGGGGGGACCCGCCAAAATAATGTTCGCTTACCATTTAAAATTACCTTAGACCGCCCTTGCCTGGGAACGTTTGTGTTTTTTAAATATGATTTTTAATGACACATTTCAAATTTTCTATACATAAAAAGAATATGGATAGAAAAGATATGGTGAGCACAGAAAAAGTATTTGGGGTGTGGTGAAAAGAGTTTGGGTATACAGTATAGTGTTAGGGAAGGAAAAGAGATAAAGAGAAAAAGAGGATAAAAATAAAAATCAGGAAAAATAGGAATGGGTCATCAAAATGGGGCAGGGGGAGTGGGAAAAATACTTGGCTTCCTCAATCTTCTCCGCATACTCTTCTTAATTTTTGTCTATTTTTTCTTACTTGAGTAACAACAAACACAGGGAGTAATATGTAAAGGAGTCTATTTGAATAAGGAATCTATAAATTACAAATGTAATATTAATGCATTCAATTATAATAATGTATGTAACATATACATGTATTAATATAAGAGTGGGGTCCTCACAAAGGATTGTAGCACAAACGAATAATGTATGTGACTGCTCAGCTTCCACCCTCATTGCTGCCCCACTGTTTTCTCTGGGACTTGATTTAGTATTATAAATATGCTTATATTGCAGATATTATCCGTGAATTTATCACTGCACCGCCATGAAGAAGATTTTGAAACAGGCTGGATCCATATATATTCACCTGTCGGCGGTATTATTATAAATAACACGGAATATACAGAGTGTGGATACCTCCTCTTTCGGATTGAAGGAAGCGATTGTGCTGAGAACCTTACAGATACTCTTCTCACAAACCCCATCACGGGTACTTACCCAGGTGAACATTCAACCTTCTTTTTGCTTTGGAACATCGGTTCCTTGAGGAATACAATTTTTTTATTATTCTCCGAACGCGCCACTGGAAAAGTGTTTGTGAATCCAGCACACACGAGCGGAGCCTCTCCTGACGCGCTATTGGAAACGCGATCGTTCACTCAAGGTGCTACTACCTATTCAAACTACATAAATTTGAGAATTTAACAGCTCTTTCCTTTGTTTGGATGCGCCTCTGGCTTATTATCTTCATTTTTTGGTTGAGACACATTCTATTTTCCATTAGAACGCTGAGACGGAACACCCACCTTTATTCTACCAAACAGCAAATGTGCTTGTAGCGCCAGGATTTCCTATTTGGTTCCTTCATATTCAATTGCTACATTATCTACTCCAGTGGATTACAAATTTATCTGGGACATTGGTTCCTCTGGATTACAAATTTGTTTTGATATCCAGCCATATTACGTGTTTTTTGGGGGGAGTCCGCATTTACTTTCATTTGAACTACAAGATCTATGGGACTTTGTGAGTAAACATTATTTGTTTGTGCTACAATCCTTTGTGAGGACCCCACTCTTATATTAATACATTTATATGTTACATACATTATTATAATTGAATGCATTAATATTCCATTTGTAATTTATAGATTCCTTATTCAAATAGACTCCTTTACATATTACTCCCTGTGTTTGTTGTTACTCAGTTCATTCACAGTGTAGAGCAGCTATATCTTATTAGTGTTCCTATTATTGTTTCTTGCTTGCCACGCTGACTTCACTGTCGCTGTTTATTTTTTGTATATCTCTTTCTTTCCATCCTACATTGTTAGTGTGTTGTCAATGTCCGGGCTTAGTGTTTTTTAATATATTCATCGAACAATTTCCAATCTGTTTTCTTAACCGGTCTTCCGGTAAAATCTTCCAAATAAAAAGTCAATTTGTCCATATATCTTATTTCCTTAACCTTGTTCAGCTATTTTTCTTCTGTTTCATTGGATTTCCATTTTCTAGTAGACACTATTCTGGCCGCGGTAGTCAAATAAGTAAAGATAATGTCATGATTTGTGTCCAGTACTATGTCTTCGTCTCTAATTCTTAATAAAAATATTCCAGCTTCATTTGCATTTTTAAAATGCAAATGTTCCTAATCTAAAGGGCTGTCTGGAAACACCCTCAGTTTTTAGACCTTTCCTGGGGCCTCTTGGATAGACCGCATCAGCTCTAGTTTCTGAGATATGGTTATCATGATTTTCTGTGAGCGAGCAGCTGAAGACTAGTATATGGCATATGTTCTGTATCTCAAAAATTACAGCTCATAGAGGAAAACTGGTGCCATTTTTCTATATTTTCTATAATGTAACCTGCCCCTCTAAAACCTACCACCACCACTTTGTTTCATTACTGCCAAAAAGTAATAATATTTCCCTTTATGCAAAACTAATGAGCAAAGAAAACGACATTAACTTTTTTTCTCTATTGCCTCCAAGCTCTTGTAGGTGGTCAGTGAGAAACAAGAACAAATTACCTTTTCCTGAAGTACCGCTAATGTGGTAGCTTTAAAAAAAAAACCACTGCAAGGCCTCTTGCAGGCTCATTCCAACTTAACATGCTGGTTTATAGAGCAAATTAAATATGCAGAATATTTCATAATCTTCAACAGGTCCATAAAGATGAAAAAGAACACTTCTATGGCAGGCAAAGCGCAGCTCTCAGGGATGGGATGCCTTGCAAGAAATCTTGCTATATTGTTTCCTTTGTTCATAGTGATGGTGTTTAGGGAATTAATTTCTGTCACCTGCAGATACTGAGCTTTTTTTACAATGGACTTGGCAATGCTGCTAGATTTCGCCGCTGGGGCCACCTGTTCTGTAAAAGAAAGCTAACTTCTGTTTATCATATTGCCCTCACCTCCTTCTGCATGTCGTCAGCTGTGTTGTTGAATCCGACTCCTTGGAAAAACATCCCTTAGAGAAGGCTTTAGCTACAGATGTCCTTATTTATACTAGCAAGCACAGTTTACCAAATGCCCTTTACACATTTTTAAAATACAGTTAAATGCTTCAGGTGTACAGGGAATATTTTCCATCTGATTTTCAAGCAAAAAGTCAAACCAAAGGACTGATATTTCCAACTACGTTCCAATCACATTCTGAAGTGGTTTCCCCCATTCTTAGCACATTTTAATACCAAATTTAAAATTTCTAGTTAATAATTTATTTAACAAATGCAACCCATTTCCCCTGCTTCTTGAATATTTATGGTAGACATATTTGTTCAAAACATTCACATTATTTACAAGTACTCCATGATTTGTTTGGTGGATTATTCAAAAAGTAACTGGTTGATCACAGCAACATTACTCAACAATTATCTTGGCTACATTCCTTTTTAAAGTAGATTGTTGGTAAATTACATTCAGTTATAGTATTTGAAAGTAACTAATAATGCAATGATAAAACTCCTCTTAGAAGTGTTTTAAATGTTTAAAGCAATGCTTTTGGATTTGGAAATATTAGCCATTTATGAGAAACGTTGCCCGGAGGATGCCCAACTGTATTTACTCAGTCTTTGAGGAGGCTCTTTGCGTGTCCCCCTTCTTAGAAGTAAGCATCCTAGATGTGGAAAACAACTATGGGACATTTTTCAATGTGAAATGTTGCCTTGTTCTCACTTTGCATATCTGTGTCTATATCTATAACAGGTTTCCATAACTTGTAATCCATTAAGACAGTTAACTTGGTTGAACTTTTTTTCCAATCCATGATGGTGAGAAGATGAGACATTTACCAATTGTAGGCCACCATAAATAAACAGTGGACCATGTCCAGTTCAACCACTAAAAAGGGATGATCTCCTTCCCAGGTCAAACTACATGATGCTGCCCTCAGATATTTCTAAGTGCTGGTATGGGTTTCAGAACTGGATATCTATCTGTCTGCGTGCACATGCTTCGGGGCCCGGCACTGCTTTGTTTGTCTGTGCTTCAAGTTTTGTGTAGCTAGTGTGTGGACAATTGAATTTGGGTTGCATAGGAATTCATGCTGAAAAAGTGAGTTTACTATGTATGTAAGTCACATTTACTGATACAAACGGTCACACTTATTGATACATATCAATTACAGTACCATGGTCAAGATAATAAGCAAGAATGTTATTGGCAACCTAATTCTAGGGGTGCATTTACAACAAGCATGGGCAAACAATTCCTAGCAGCCAGTAGGCTATTAGGAATGGTTAGAGTTGAAGTCCAAAACACCCAGAGGGGTGAAGTTTGGCCATGCCTGATCTACACTGTAGAATTAATGCAGTGTGTTAATATTATAAGTCCCATGTCTCAGTGTTATAAACTCATGGGAGCCACAATTTTACAAGGTCTTTTAGCCTTCTCTGCCAAAGAGTACTGCTGCCTCTGCCAAAGTTGTGTCAAACTGCATTAATTTTACAGTGTAGATGCACCCTAGCTTCTAAGGGCCCTTCCACACAGCTTCTAAGGACCCAGAATATCAAGGCTGAAAATCCCACATTATCCGAGTATGGACTCAGATAACCCAGTTCAAAGCAGATATTGTGGAATTCTGCCTTGATATTCTGGAATATAGGGCTGTGTGGAAGGGCTCCAATGCTGTTTAATTCTTGGACACCGTATTAGGAACAATCTTGCAGACTGGGTGTTTTCACCTGGTGACCACAGCTTGCCCTCTCATCTCTTTTCTCGGAAAATATAGGGGAGTGGATTTAACAGTTTTTCTCGGCCTGGTATCCTTCTATAGTGATCAACTACATCTCCATCAGCCCCCGTTAGCAGTGACTGTGCAGGGAAAGATGGAACCTGTAATCAATCACATCTGGACAGCACCAGATTGGGGAAGGCTGATACAAGGTATACGAATTTGTATAAGGTATATGAATGTGTCTTAAGACCGGAGGCTAGGAACATGGAGCAATGGATTCAAACTGCAGGAAAAAAGATTCCATCTAAGCATTTGTTTACTTACTTACTTACTTACAGTATTAACAGTATTTATATTCTGCCCTTTTTACCCAGTAGGGGACTCAGGGTGGATCACAATGCACATATACATGGCAAACATTCAATGTCATAGACACACAACATATATAGACAAGCACACAGAGGCTATTTAACTTTCCAGCTTCATGAGGGTATGCTCAAATTCTGGCCACTGGGGGAGCTGTCACTTCACCATCCACTTGTGACACCAATGGAGTACTTCCTCATTCTTTTGCATGCTGCTGGAGATTTGTATGGCGTTGTAAATTAGTTAAATTAGCCTCCCCACATAAGCGGTACCTACATTTCCTACTTGACAGATGCAACTGTCTTTCAGGCTGCAAAGGTTGACAGCAAGACATTAGGAAGGACTTCCTGATGGTAAGAGCTATTTGACAATGGCATACACTGCCTGGGAGCACGGTGGAGTCTCCTTCTATGGAGGTTTTAAAGCAGAGGCTTTATTTATTTGTTATAAGCAAATTGAAGGTACAATTGTAATGTATTTAAAAACACAAAGTAAGTTAAAAATTTGGCATTATACTAAATGTCCTTTGACCGAAAGCTGACCACTTGGAGTGCCTCTGGTGTTGCTATAAGAAGGTCCTCCATTGATAAGAAGCATAGGCTGAAGGGTGCTTTTATTGTGTATGGCAGAAGGTTGAACTGGATGGCTCTTGCGGTCTCTTTTAACTCTAGGATTATAGGAAATAAAAATAAAAATAAAAGTGGACACAGGGGAAAAACCAGTCCACTAAAAAGATCTTATTGATTAGTTCTTCTAACTTTCGAACAAGTGTTATATAGCTGCTTCTGTGAGAAAGCAGCTAAGGCAGCAATCCTTAGGCACTTACTAGAGAGCAAACCCCCTCTGAACACACTGGGACTTACTTCAGAGCAAATGTTCTGGGATTGCACTTTAACATGTCTTCATTTGATGATAGTTTCTCAGGAAGCTTGAATACGATTTTGGCTTTACAACTATCTCCTGCGTTGCAGGAAGTTACAAAGGTTATAGTAACGAGACAGCAGCCTAATGGATCTTTTAAAATGTGTCTTGATCAGTGTGTCAAAGAGAGCATTAAGATCCCAGTTTGCAAGAAAGTGGCAAGTACAATTTCAACACCAGAGGGAGGCAGATGGCGAGAGCTTCAGAGTCATAGCCGCTGAAGTTCAAATCTGAATTTCCCACTTAATTCTCTTGGATAGAGTTGTTACCTCCACATGGTTTCATGCAGAATGGATAACATGACTCAGAACTGAAAACAGAGTATATCTCAATATGTTGTAATGGCACATTTTTTTTAACAAAGACGATGGTTAAAACGTGAAGACTGATAACAGCTATAAAGAATAGCTCCATTACATTTTGCAGCTAGCTGCTAATTCAGTAGAAAGCAGAACTTTGCATGATGCTACGGCTGAGCAAAAATGCATTTATACAAGGAAAATGAGGTTGCTCCTGAAAGCTAATGAGTTTGCTGAAGATGAGCCAGAAATACATACAAAGCTAGTAGGCAGTAGCAAAGCCAAGGAATAAATACTGGACACGAGACTGAAAGAGACAAGTCAAGACTAGTAGAAGCAAAGGAGTGTAGGAGAGAAAGATACTGTTGATAAGGACTGCTCCTATCAGACCAAAATTTAAAAGTTAAGGTAGTTTAGCATTTCAATATTTCCAGCTCACATCTCTATCTATCTATTATCTATCTATCTATCTATCTATCTATCTATCTATCTATCTATCATCTCAGTGGTTCTCAACCTTCCTAATGCCGTGACCCTTTAATATAGTTCCTCATGTTGTGGTGACTTCATAACTGTACTACTACTTCCTAACTGTACTACTACTGTTATGAATAGCAATGTAAATATCTGATATGCATCTCCATTAAGTGGAGCAAATTTGGCACAAATACCAGATATGCCCAAATTTGACTATTGGTGGAGGTGTGGGTAGTGGTGATTTTGTCATTTGGGAATTGTAATTACTGAGATTTATAGTTCACCTACAATCAAATAGCCCCTTGAATGCCACCAATGATAGAATTGGGCCAAACTTCCCACACAGAACCCCCATGACCAACAGAAAATACCGGAGGGATTTGGGAAGAATTGGCAGTGATTTAGAGCTGTAGTTCACCTAACTTCGGAGAACACTGTGAACCCAAACGACTATGGATCTGGACCAAATTCGGCTCAAATTTGGTACCACGCTGCCATGCGCCAAGCATGCCTGTTCTCTCCTCCCTGTTTGGAGTAATAGAAACAGTCCTCCTCTTGACTGAGAGGCCAGCTGAGAGCAGGAGGAGGGCTTTTGATGGGAGGATTTGCTGTCTGCTTCCAAAAAGGAAGAGAAGGACAGGCGGAGAGATCTCCAGCCTTCTCTGCCAAAGGGATTCCTAAGATCATCAGAAATATGTGTTTTCTGATGCTCTTTGGTGGCCCCTCTGAAGTCTTCCTGTTGATCCCCCTAAGAGTCCCGGCCCCTAGGCTGAGAAACGCTGATCTATCTCTTGTCTGTCTGATTTTGAATCACGATTGCCAGAATCTTCCAGCCAACCTGGCAGATTGCCATCAAGCCTTGCTTGCCTTTTAGATTTTTAGGGGTTGTTTTCACAGGATGCTGGGCAGACTTGCTGGAAACCCATTGTTGTCTCTACAGCCAAACAGAAAGGACCCTGGGAAATACTGAATTTGTATGACAGGCTATGTTTTCCAAGAGAAGATTAATGATGGCAACAGGAATGCTATCCAGATTCCCATATTCTGAAGCTCTATCTAATTTAGAGGTCCTAAAGGTAAACGTTTTCCCCTGACATTAAATCAAGTCATGTCCAATGCTGTGGGTTGGTGCTCATCCCCATTTCTAAGCTGAAGAGCTGGTGTTGTCCGTAGACATCTCCAAGGTCATGTGGCCAGTATGACTACATGGAGCGCCGTTACCTTCCCACCGGAGTGGTACCTATTGATCTACTCACATTTGCATGTTTTCGGACAGTTAGATTGGCAAAAACTGGGGCTAACAGCAGGAGGCCATGCCGCTCCCTGGATTTGAACCTGCAACCTTTCAGTCTGCAAGTTCAGCGAGCAATGTTCAGCGATATTATCTTTTTTTTCTTTAATGATTTTTTTCTGCCAAAAGGAAAAAAAGATGTAAGCAGCAGTAGAATATCAACATGAAGGCTTCAAAGGGAGGTTGGCTTTTCTGAAACATCCATAAGAATAAATGGTGTATTAAAAGTTTCATCTGAGACCACCCACAAGCAGTGAAGTTTGCTTCTTCTTCCTTCTTCTTCTGAAAAATGTCGATATATGACACAGCAAAACATTTAAGGCTGTAAACCTATGCACACGTAATCTGGCAGCATGACCCAACTATACCAAATAAAAATGTGTGGCTTTGCAAGATTGTGTTGCAGCTCCATATAAACTTAGAATAATGGAATCATAGAGCTGGAAGAGACCTCATGGGCCATCCAGTCCAACCCCCTGCTAAAAAACAGGAAAATCGCATTCGAAGCACCCCCAAGAGATGGCCATCCAGCCTATGTTTAAAAACCTCCAAAGAAGGAGCCCCCATCACACTCTGGGGCAGAGAGTTTCACTGCTGAACAGCTCTCACAGTTAGGAAGTTCTTCCTAATATTCAGGTGGAATCTCCTTTACTGTAGTTTAAAGCCATTGCTCTATGTCCTAGTCTCCGGGGCAGCAGAAAACAAGCTTGTTCCCTCTTCCCGATGACTTCCTCTCCCATATGTATACATGGCTATCATGTCTCCTCTCAGCCTTCTCTTCTGCAGGCTAAACATGCCCAGCTCTTGAAGCCGCTCCTCATAGACCTTGTTCTCTGGACCCTTGATCATTTTAGTCGCCCTTCTCTGGACACATTCCAGCCTGTCAACATCTCCCTTAAATTGAGGTATTGGACACAATATTCCACATGTGGTCTGACCAAGGCAGAATGTGGAAAAAGTTCCACTGATATTTATAGGATTGCACTGTAGATCATTATTTCCTAGTAGTTGTAGCTTCTTGGAATATACTGTACATGAGTAAGAAAAGGTGGAGGAAGACTTGTTAGACATAACAAAGTCATGGAGTAATTTTCCCTGAGAAGGGAAAAAACAGAATTTCCGTCTTAAGGATTAGCAAACTAAAGGAGATGTTTGACCTTTGTGAATTCCTATGCGAAAAATTTAATGCAGTCATAGTTTCAGTTCACTTTCTTTATGGAACCAATATTGTGTTAGGATTTTTTCAGATACACAGTATCTCATGCTAGTAATGAAAAGATACTGTGCCCTTTATGTCTTTTCCTGTTTAATAGATTGTTTTTGCTGAATCCAGAAGAAATGATTAAAAAACAAGAGTGAATTACAAGCAGTGATGCAAAGTCAATATAAAATTAAGTGAAAGAGGTAAGGTGATGCCACGAGAGCGGCTGCATCTAAAATCACCTTCGAGTTAAGCAGAATTCAGAAACTGCCACATCGCGGACACTGCTTTTGAAATGCACGCAAAGGCTGTTAGAAATGCAAATGGGAAGGGAATAGCTGGATCTCATTGTTTGCAGAGCACAAATGCGTATCTGATGCTACTAAATGTGAATGCACTGAATGCTTATTACATGAGGGATGAATGCAACTTTTTCCCGTGTAGTAGAGGAAGCGTGGCTGGTAGTTCATGAGCCGATTAAGGAAGAGCTGCAAAGTAATTGTACAGTAATGAAAGGGAAGGAGAATTGTAGGTGGAAGAAATGCCTTGCAATTGGTCAGATGGGCCCAATTGAGTTGGATACACAGAATATTTCTCTGCCACTGCTTCTCAAAATCTGTTTTCAATACAAAACAATCTACTGTGGATCAATATTTTTTTTCAGCAACCCAGGCAGAATACTGCATACCCAAGGCATACTTTTTTGCTTTATACTGTCTGTCTGTAAATCCTAAGCACCCTCTTACTCTTAGGCGATCCCTCGTAGTCCAAGGATGATGGTCCTCCAAGTGCGGTGTCCTGGCTGTGGGTACGTAGATGACTGTGGAGCCCTATTCTTGATCTGCATCTTCTCCCTTAGTGAGGGCATCGGTTTCCAGGTGGAAAGTGGTCCTGGTCAGGGTTGGCTTTACGTGCCTTCCTCTTGGCACATTTCTCTCTTTAGCCCTCCATTCGTGCCTCTTCAAATTCTACAGCACTGCTGGCCACAGCTGGCCACCAGCTGGAGTGCTCAAGGGCCAGGGCTTCCCAGTTCTCAGAGTCTATGCCAGAGTTTTTAAGGTTGGCTTTCAGCTCATCTTTAAATCTCTTTTCCTGCCCACCAATATTCCGTTTTCTATTCTTGAGTTCAGAGTAGAGCAACTGCTTTGGGAGATGGTGGTCGGGCACCTGGACAACATGTCCAGTCTAGTGGAGTTGATGGCGGAGAACAATTGCTTCCGTGCTGGTGGTCTTTGCTTCTTCCAGCACGCTGACCTCTGTCCGCTTGCCTTCCCAAGAGATTTGCAGGATTTTTCGGAGGCAGCGCTGATGGAATTGTTCCAGGAGTTGCATGTCATGTCTGTAGACAGTCCACATCTTGCAGGCATATAGTAAGGTTGGGAGGACAGTAGCTTTATAAACAAGCACCTTGGTATCCCTACGGATGTCCTGGTCCTCAACCACTCTCTGCTTCATTCGGAAAAATGCTGCACTCGCAGAGCTCAGGTGGTGTTGAATTCAGTGTAAATGTTGACTTTTGTGGAGAGGTGGCTGCCAAGGTAGCAGAAATGATCAACATTTTTTAATGTTACGCCATTAAGCTGTATTTCTGGCATTGGAGAGGGATTGGCTGGTGCCTGCTGGAAGAGCACTTTGGTTTTCTCGATGTTCAATGACAGGCCGAGCTTCTCGTATGCTTCTGCGAAGGTGTTTAGAGTGGCTTGTAGGTCTTTTGAATGCACACAGACAATGTTGTCATCAGCATACTGGAGTTCTATAACAGATGCTCTTGTAACCTTGGTTTTGGCTTTCAGTCTGCTGGGAAGCTTGCCATCTGTCCGATTGATGATTTCCATTCTGGTGGGAAGCTTCCCATCAACAAGGTGAAGTATCATAGTGGTGAAGATGGAAAATAAAGTTGGGGCAATAACACATCCCTATTTGACACCTGATTCCACCTTAAGTGGGTCACTTTGGAGGATGGTCCAGACAGTGCTGCGATTCACTGTGTTGAATGCCTTTGCAAGGTCAATGAATGCCATGTACAGAGGTTGATTTTGTTCCCTGCATTTTTCTTGGAGCTGTCGTGCAGTAAGATCATGTCCACTGTTCCCCTGGAGGGGCGGAAGCCATTCTGGGATCCCGGGAGGGTATCTTCTGAGAGGGGTAGAAAGCGGTTTGCAAGGATTCTTGCGAGGATTTTCCCAGCGGAGGTTAGAAGGGAGATACCTCAATAGTTTCCACAGTCTGTTCTTTCCCCTTTTTGAAGAGGGTAATGATGGTGGCATCCTTGAAATCTGCTGGGATTTTCTCGGTAACCCACTTTTTCAATTAAATTATGTGTGTGTGTGTGTGTGTGTGTGTGTATTCCACGAGAAAAGGTTGAACACATCTTCCTGTCACAAATATGCTATGTTCTTGATCACATTATACTCATATTTGGATACAGTATTGCACACAAAGTCTACCAGGCAGGTAACATATATGAGCTACTGCATCAAGTGTTATATCTTTCTAGCACTACTATATATGATAGAGAGAATTATAAATAGAATCAATGTGTTGTTGGAGGCTTTCATGGCTGGACTCACTGGGTTGCTGTGAGTTTTCTGGGCTGTATGGCCATGTTCTAGAAGTGGTTCCTCCTAACATTTTGCCAACATCTATGGCAGCCATCCTCAGAGGTTGAGGGGTCTGTTGGAAACTAGACAAGTGGGGCTTATATATCTGTGGAATGTCAGGGTGGGAGAAAGAACTCTCATCTGTTTGAAGCAAGTGTGAATGCTGCAATTGGCCACCTTGATTAGCACTGAATAGCCCATCAGCTTCAAAGCCTGACTGCTTCCTACCTGGGGGAATCCTTTGTTGGGAGGTGTTAGCTGGTCCTGATTGTTTCCTGCCTGGTATTCCTGTTTCCTGAGTGTTTATTGTTTATTTATTTATTTAGAACTTTTGTACCCCGACCGTCTCACCTCTGAGGAGGGACTCAGACCAGCAAACAGCAAATATTCAATGCTAACATTTAAAATCT
Source organism: Anolis apletophallus (assembly GCA_030556195.1). Classification (NCBI taxonomy): domain Eukaryota; kingdom Metazoa; phylum Chordata; class Lepidosauria; order Squamata; family Anolidae; genus Anolis; species Anolis apletophallus. Next base: position 44,138,218 of record JARBWK010000010.1, on the reverse strand, counting down.
AAAACATCATAAATTAACAATAAAATTATTAATTACAAATACAATAAAAACATTTAAAAAGCCTTTCGTCAAAGTAAAATTGAGTCCAACTCAATCTGTATATTCAGTCTGTATCTAGTAGTTAGCGACTTTAGTCGATTCGCAATCTCCTCCTTCATTCTGTGAAGGCCTCATTGCACAGCCACGTTTTCACCTGCTTCCTAAAAGTCAGAAGAGAGGGGGAGGATCTAATTTCATTTAGGAGGGAATTCCACAGCCGGGGGGCCACCACAGAAAAGGCCCTGTCCCTTGTCCTGACCAGACACGCCTGCGAAGGTGGTGGGACCGAGAGCAGGGCCTCTCCAGACGATCTTAACACTCTTGATGGTTCAAAGGGGAGAATACGTTAGGACAGATAAACTGGGCCAGTACCGCAAAGGGTTTTGTAGGTCAACACCAGCACTTTGAATTGTGCTTGAAAGCTAATTGGCAGCCAGTGTAGCTGGTGCAAGAGGGGAGTTGTGCGCTCCCTGTACCCCCCTCCCATTAGTAATCTGGCTGCTGAGCGCTGGACTAATTGCAGCTTCCGGGAAGTCTTCATAGGCCATGTAGAGAGCATTGCAGTAGTCTATACAGGATGTAACTAGAGCGTGGACCACCGTGGCCAAGTCTGACTTCCCAAGGTATGGACGCAGCTGGTGCACAAGCCTAAGCTGTGCAAAAGCTCCTCTGGCCAACGCCAAGAAATGGGGTTCCAGGCTCAGCAATGTGTCCAGGATCACTCCCAGACTGCGAACCTGCGCCTTCATGGGGAGTGTAACCCCATCAAGCACAGGCTGTAACCCTATGCCCTGTTCGGCCCTGTTGTTATTTTGTTCTTTGTCCCGAGGATGCCTGCCATAGATGTGGGCAAAACATCAGGAGAGAATGCTTCTGGAACATGACCATACAACCTGGAAGACTCTCAGCAACCCATTAATAGAATCCCTTATCTTATATTGGTTGAATACCTGGAACATCAGTGCAATCCGATGTGGGGTACTGGCAATTATTTTTTCCAATATTTGTGCCCATTGACTACAATTGTTTTTTCTTTTCTCTCCTAGAAAACCAGGAGGGACCAGCAGTTGGTGGCTTATGAACTGGCATGGGTCCATGGGGCATCCCTTTGAATAGAGTTAGTTCATATGACCCCTGATTGGGGCTAGTGCCTTCTTACTGGCAAAGTAACCCTCTGCCCTTTGCTGTTGTCTGAAGAAGATTGCCCTTGAAGGTGCTATTTATTCTAGAGGAAGGGAAACTCACAGCATACAGCAGCTGTGAACAGAAGTGATAAGAAATTGGGAAAACAGTATGGACGGGATGAGAAGGAATTAAATGTGCTCTTTCGCAGTCATCACGCTTCCATAAAAAATTGGCAGCTTTACAGCACAAATGCAGGAATATTTACTCAGGGGAAGAATAACTACTGGGGGTCCTTCTACACTGCTATATAGTCCAGAATATTAAGGAAGATAATCCAGATTATCTGCTTTGAAATGGATTATCTGAGTCTACAGTGCCAGATAATCAAGTTCAATGCAGATAATCTGGATTTTATACAGCTGTGTAGAAGGGGCCTGTGACTTACTCCTTTAAAGTACTGCAAGGAGACCCACTTACATTAAAATCTACATTTATTTGTGAGTAAGTCCCACTCAATACAGTAGCACTATAAGATGTACACAAGAATGCCTTGCAAGTGTGGTCCTGCTTCACCCTGGCTCTTTTCGGCACATTTAGTTCTATTACACTTGAAATTATGGTTATTCACACCTGATTTGAAATTGTGTAGATTCCTAGGCAAGAGACGTGATTTTTGCGACTGGACCAAACATGTTAACTAACAGCTGTGTCTAACCAAGAAATACACCCCATGTAATTTACCATGTAAGCTTACACTAAAATATCTTTCACATTCCAGAACTGCAGTCTTGACAGCAAATACAGGTAAAAGTCTTGCAACTTAGAAGAACAAACACATTTTATTTGGCATAGGTTTTCATGGATTGCTGCTTGAGCTCGTGGAAGCTTATGCTGAATAAAATGTGTTATCTTTCCATGTTCCACAATGATCTCTGTTGTTGTTCTTTTGTGCCAAATAAAATTGGTTTATCCTTAAGATGCCACATAATTTTTACTTGTATTTGCTGGCAGACACTTCTATTTAGAAGCACAGGGTAAATTACATAATGATTTTTTTTGTAGGAAGGAGTGGTAGTTAATGTATACAATCCATACCTGGATTTCAGTAAGGCCTTCGACAAAGTCCCCCACGATATTTTGGCAAACAAACTAGTCCAATGTGGGCTAGGCAAAACTACGGTTAGGTGGATCTGTAATTGGTTAGATGCACGAACCCAGAGGGTTCCTCTTCATCCTGGAAAGAAGTGACGAGCAGAGTACTGCAGGATTCCGTCCTGGGCCCGGTCCTGTTCAACATCTTTATTGATGACTTAGATGAAGGATTAAAAGGCATGATCATCAAGTTTGCAGATGACACCAAATTGGGAGGGATAGTTAATACTCCAGAAGACAGGAGCAGAATTCAAAATGATCTGAACAGATTAGAGAGATGGGCCAAAACTAACAAAATGAAGTTCAACGGTGACAAATGCAAGATACTCCACTTGGGCAGAAAAAATGAAATGCAAAGATACAGAATGGGGGACGCATGGCTCGAGAGCAGTACGTGTGAAAAAGATCTTTGGGTCCTCTTGGACAACAAGTTAAACACGAGCCAACAATGTGATGTGACAGCAAAAAAAGCCAATGGGATTTTGGCCTGCATCGATAGGAGTATAGTGTCTAGGTCCATGGAAGTCATGCTACCCCTCTATTCTGCCTTGGTTAGAGCACACCTGGAATACTGCGTCCAATTCTGGGCACCACAATTGAAGGGAGATATCGACAAGCTGGAATGTGTCCAGAGGAAGGCGACTAAAACAATCAAGGGTCTGGAGAACAAGGCCTATGAGGAGCAGCCTAAAGAGCTGGGCATGTTTAGCCTGCAGAAGAGAAGACTGAGAGGAGACATGATGAGGGCTATGTATTAATATGTGAGGGGAAGTCATAGAGAGGAGGAAGCAAGCTTGTTTTCTGCTGCCCTGGAGACTAGGACAAGGAGCAATGGCTTCAAACTACAGGAAAAGAGATTCCACCTGAACATTAGGAAGGACTTCCTAACTGTGAGAGCTGTTCAGCAGTGGGACTCTCTGCCCCAGAGTGTGGTGGAGGCTCCTTCTATGGATGCTTTTAAACAGAGGCTGGATGGCCATCTGTCGGGTGTGCTTTGAATATGATTTTCCTGCTTCTTGGCAGGGGTTGGATTGGATGGCCTATAAGGTCTCTTCCAACTCTATGATTCTATGATCCAGCCCCAAAGATCCAGCTCTGAATTCTAAAATACCATGCTAAACGAACTGAACCAGAATAGTTACACCAAATAATTTCTTTTGATTGATGGTGCCAGGAACCCGTAGCTATGTTCCTCAAGCTGGAAGCCACTGTGCAGTTATTTTATCCATACCCATTTTTACCCATTTTCATCTGCATTTCTCGAGCTCTCAGGATTACTTGGGGAGGAATCCCACTGGATTATTGCAGCACACCCAAATACCAGGGAGTCACTCTGGAGTCTGGACTGTGTTCTGACTTATAAGAAGCACTGCTTGAATATCAAGCAAAAAGTAGGTGCTAGAAATAATATCACATGAAAACTGACTGGGACAACCTGGGGATCACAATCTGACACAGTGAAGACACCTGCCCTTGTGCTTTGCTACTCTGCTGCTGAATACGCACGCACAGTGTGGAAAACATCTCACAACGTCAAAACGGTGGATGTGGCTCTTAATGAGACATTATTATAGGATATCTATGCCCCCCACCACTGGAGAAATTATACTGTTTAGCTGGCACATCGGGACTGTGGCGCAGCTGCCTGGGAGTCAACTACATAAGATCTCTATTGACTAGAAGGTCATGAGTTCAAGGCCTGCCTGGGTCGGGGTGAGCTCTCAACCAAATTGTGTAGCTCATTGTCGACCTTTGCAACCCGAAAAACAGTTGCATCTGTCAAGTAGGAAATTTAGGTACCACTTTGTGGGGAGGCTAATTTAACTGATTTACGAGGCCATAAGATCTCTAGGAAGTATGAAAAAGAATAAAGGAATGCAACAGCTCCCCCTGGTGGCCAGAAGCTGGAATGTTAAATTGCCTCTGAGTGTCTGTCTATATATGTTGTATGTCTATGGCATTGAATGTTTTCCTGTATATGTGCATTGTGATCTGCCCTGAGTCCCCTGCGGGGTGAGAAGGGCGGAATATAAATGATGTAAATAAATATTGCACCACCTGACATTTGCTGGGAAGCAGCAGCCAGCAATGAAAGGACCAAGGCAATGACATCCTCGGCCCATCCTCTGTTCGGAAATCAGCTAGCATGCCAACACCTTAAATCAAGAAACAGCTTCCTAAGCTCTACATTGATATTCGCAGGAACACCTCAGCAAGCAAGAGTCCCAAAGTGGCAGGTGAAAACCCAGAACCTCAATCAGTTGGTGATACCAGATAAGAGACTCCCTTCTGGGTACACAGAATAGTGGGTGACTTGGAAGGTGCTGAACAGGCTGCACTCTGGCTCCACAAGGTGCAAAGCTAACCTTAAGAAATGGGGCCACAAAGTGGAGTCCACGACATGCGAGTGCAGAAGAGAGCAAACCACAGATCACCTACTACCAGGCATGTAGCCAGGGGGCTAAGGGGGCTTCAGCCCCCCGAAATTCTCAGGGTGGTCCACGAGAAGGCCTTACGGGTACATTTTTAAAAATGTTATGTTCATTCATATCATGATCTGATCACCATGCTCATTATATCCCACTTTCATGGGGTTATTGGGATAACAATACAAAAGATTTCCTAGGGTAAACCCTCTTCCACCCAGTCTCAGCCCCCCCGAACCAAACTCAGCCCCCCGAACCAAAATCCTGGCTACGGCCCTGCCTACTACAATGCGGTCTGAGACCTGCCACATGCACAATGGAGGACCTTCCCACAGCAACACCAGAGGCACTCCAAGTGGCCAGCTTCTGGTCAAAGAACCTTTAGCATAATGCCAAGGTGTTTTTTGTTAATTTTGTGTTTTTAAATACATTTTAACTGTACCCTCAACTTGCTTCTGACACGATAAATAAAATCTGCACTTTAAATTGTTGCTTTATATTTGAGACCTTGCAAAACAAGATGTCAATAAATAAATAAATAAATAAATAAATAAATAAATAAATAAATAGCTGTCTTTTTTGGTTCTCAATGAATTCTCTGAACTTCTTTCTAGACTAGGCTTTTCCTGTACAATCGCAATGCCTTGTTCATGGATTGCCATGTGACAATATTTTCAGTTTGCAGCCCGTCCTTTGTTTCTTCTTCTTTTCTTACCGGAGAAAACCTATTAAGGAAAAAAACAGGCAGATGGAACAGCTGCACAGGGCCTTTTAACTCTGAGCAGTCGGAGTCCTTTGTCGGGAGACACCTAAGAAAAATGACAAAATAACACAGGAAGTTAAGCAATGCCATCCAGCCCGGTTTTATCACCTCTGGCAGCAGGTCTCTGTGATCCTTGGAAGGAGGATTTCCTAAATGCCCTGCAATCTCTGGCACTCTCTCAAGGGAACTCCTATCCAGGTACTTACCAGGCCTGACCCCTCTGAGCAGCTATAACTAGGCACCAAAAAGGAAGAAGATGCCACAATTTCTTGATTTTCAAGTCTGATGTCTCACCACTTTGGTCCCTATGCATCACTAACAGCTACACCACTATCATTAATGATATCAGAGAATGCATCTACACCAGGCATGGACAAACTTTGGTCCTCTAGACTTAAGTGGCTGAGGGGGGGAAAGGCCTGAGGCTGTTAGGGATTGTGGGAGTTGAAGTCCAAAATACCTGGAGGGCTGAAGTTTGCCCATGCCTGATCTACACTGTGGAGTGAATGCAGTTTCACATCACTTTAATTGCCATGGCTCAGTGCTATGGAATTATGGGAGTTGTTGTTTAGTGAAGCACAAGCACCCTTTGCAAAGAAAGCAGACCTTGTAAAACTACAAATCCCAAAAATCCCATAATAATAATAATAGCAACAACTTTACTTTTATGCACCGCCTCCATCTCCCCGAAGAGATTCAGGGTGGCTTACAAAGTGATAAGCCCGAAAAAACGCAGATTAAAACAAAGCACAAAAAAATTAAATAAAAAATAAAATCAAGATATTGAAATAATATTAACACATCACAATAACACAACATAACATCATAAAAGGCTGAACAATTATAAGGGTTCAGAGGTTGTGCAATACAGTGTTACCTAACTACTTCGCGATTCATGGATTTCAAGAAATATTAATTTAAAATATATATCATGGTATCTTCTCTGTTTTGTGGGGTTTTGCCGCCACTGCTCTCCAACACGCTTTCCCTCCTCAGTCCTCCCTCCCTCCAGCCTTGAAGGGCCTTTCCTTCATTTTATTTTAAGCTTATAAAGACTTAAAATAGTGTATAACTACTAAAATAACGTATAAATATTAAAATAAATAGAGTATTCCTACATCACGGTTTTTCACTTATTGCAGGAGTTTCCTGGAACTTAACCCCAGCAATAAGTGAGGGCAGGGGTGGCCTAAGGTAATTTTAAATGGTAAGAGAACATTATTTTGGCGCCCCGCCCCAAAACATTATTTTGGCGCCCCCCCCTCTGTGCATGCCCAGAAGCTCCTGTGCGGCGCCTTGGGCAGCAGCTGGTTGACCACCTTGCGTATGATGTTGGGCACCTCCTTCAGCCACAGCTTGCTCAGGATCTGGGATTTGATGCTCTCCAGCCAGAGCTCCTTGCTGTGCTGCCGCCACAGGCACACCGGGCAGCCCGAGCCGGACTCCCCCTCTGTGCCCGTGGAAGACGGGGCCGGGACCGGCGAGGAGTGCACAGCAGCACCAGCAGACACAGCAGGGAGCGGGGCACGGCATCGGAGTGCACAAGGCCCAAAAGCAGAACATCGGCCGGATGCTATCTGGCGGGTGGGGGAATGCGCCCTTTTTACCCAGATGGCGCCCCATGCAGCGGCGTCCTTTGCCTACCAGTAGGACTGCCCCTGAGTGAGGGAACATTATAGTTTCTGGATAGGGTTAAGGAAAAGTGCAAAATCCGATAAAAAGTAGGACTGGAAGAGCAATGTCATTTGGCATTAAAATGCCAGGATTATAGGCCAGAGGGCAGTTACTAAAGTGCAGGAGCTGTTAGTAAGCTAGGGGCCAATTATCTGGTGAACTGCTTAGTCATGGGCACAGTAGAACATCCACATTTGTTGGTCCTTGCAAAAGGTGGACCGGGTGGGTGCCAGTCTAATCTCCCTAGGTGGAGAGTTCCAGAGACAGGGGGCCACCACCGAGAAGGCCCTCTCCCTCCTCCCCACCAACCGCACTTGAGACGGCAGTGGAAGCAAGAGAAGGGCCTCCCGGGAAGATCTTAGCGCTCGAGCTGGTTTGTAGGGGAAGATGCGATCTTGAGGATAGGCAGGTCCCGAACAGTTTAGGGCTTTGCATTGACACAGTTAAAATTATGTCAAGCTGTATCAATTTGACAGTGCAGATGCACCCAGAGGCAGCCTGATTTAAGTGAGATAGAACAGACTAGAATCAAGATAGAGGCCAGTTATAGAGATTGTCTACCGCTTGACTCCTGGAGGGCCCAAGTTTGCTCATGCCTCCTCTATATTGTGGAATTAATTCAATCTGGCACCACTTGAACTACTATGGCTCAAGGCTATGGGATCCTGGGAGTTGCAGTTGGGTGAGGCACCCACCAGCTCCTTTGGCAGAGAAGGCTAAAGGTCTTGTCAAACTAAAACTCCCAGGGTTGCATAGCCTTGAGGCAGGGCAGTTCAAGTGGCGCCAAAACGCATGGCTAGAGAACATCTTTGCCTTCCCCGGAGGAGGAGGAAAAAGAGCATCGCAATCCTTTCAAGAAGATGCAGTTTGAGAAAAAAATGAACCAAAACTTTGCCCATCCCTCTCCAAGAGCTGATAGCGAGCCAATGCGGTTGGAGTCCAGTTGGAGAGAGAGAGAGAGAGAGAGAGAGAGAGAGAGAGAGAGAGAGAGAGAGAGAGAGAGAGAGAGAGCGAGCCCTGCGGCGGTGCGGGGTCAGCTTTGTGGTCCTGCCTACGCGCCCGCCCGCGCGCTCCTCCCGCCCGTCCCTCTCAGCAGCAACCTCAAAACCAAGGCTTCTTTTAGGGGAGGCGGAGAGGGCGGGGAGTGGCGTTGAGTGGCAGGCGCGGCGCCCAATGGGGAGAGGGCCTCGGGGGCGTTCTTGCGGGGGAGGGAGGCCGCGCGGCAGAGGGGGACGCGAGCCGGGCGAGAGCGAGGCGGAGGATTGCTGCCTCTTGCCGCTGGGCTTCTTCTGCGGCGCCCGCCTTCGCCTCTTCCTCCTCCGTCACCATCCCTCCCTCCCTTTGGAGCGCCTCTCTCCAATGGGCTGCCAATGGAGAAAGGAGAGAGGCAGCGGCGGCTGAGCCCTGCGGAGCCTTGCGGGGCCGAGGAGCCCGCTCTTCCTCCTCCTCCTCCCCTTCTCCTCCTTCTCCCAATGCTTCTCCTTCCTGCCGGGCTTGTGCAAGCGAAGGGCAGCAGCAGTAGCAGGATGCGAGGCGGAGCGAGCGGAGACGGAGAGCTGTAGCGAGACGGCGGATCTTCTCCCCCCCGGAGGCCTCCCTCCCTCCCGTCCGCCCCTTCCCTCTCCCTCTTGGCCCGGAGGACCGGCGGAATCTGCGCCGCCCGCCATGCACTTTCCCCAGCCCCAAAGTTTGCCCGCTTTCCCGACTCTGCCTCTTCGTCCTCCCTCCGGTGCGGAAGGTCCCGAGGCTGCCGAAGGAACCGAGGACGCCTTCCCTCGCCTTCGGGAGAGGATGCGCCAACGGGGCGCCGAGGAGCCAGCCCGCCCGGCCGCCTCTTCTTCCTCCTGACCTCCTCCCTCCCTCCCTCCTCGGGCTGGCCCTTCCTCCTCCTCCGGCTGCTTCTCCAGAGGGACTGCGGGCACCGTGTCCCTCCCTGGCATCCCTCCCTCCCTTCCTGGGTGGTGTGCCCGCTTGGTGCCAAGAAGCCCTTCCCTGGCTCTTCCTCCTCCTGCTCTCCCCGGAGGAGTGGCGTGGTGTTACCAAGAGGAAGCCCATCTGGGACTGAAGACTCCCCTCCTCTGCTCCCTCTGCCCTCCTTTCCTGGGTGATGCGCTAACTGGGTGCCAAGGAGGTCTCCCTTTCCTCCTCCTCCTCCCTGGACTACTGTTACATTACCAAGGAGGGCAGAAGGAGCCCCTCTTTCTCTTGGAGGAACTGAAGACCCCTCTGCTTCCTCTGCCCTTCTTTCCTGGGTGATGCCTTAACTGGGTGCCAAGGAGATCTCCCTTTCCTCCTCCTCCCTGGACTATTGTTACAGAAGGAGCCCTTCTTTCCCTTTGAGTTGGTTCTCCAAAAACTAGAGTTGGTTCTTCAGGAACTGAAGACTGCTTCCCTCTGCTTCCAGTGCCCTCATTGGGATGATGCACTAAACTATCCGCTTGCTTTCACTTCCTCTCGCCCTCCTTCACTTTCCGCTTGCGAAGGGACCAGAAGAGAAGAAGCTAGGCTCATCCCAGAGCCGGAGAGGGCCACTCCATGTCTGCCCAGACTTGCTTCCTCCACCCCAGAGGCAGGGCGGCCTCCCAGAGGGGCAAAGGGGGGATGCCCTCTTCTTCCTCCGGGGCCAACGCCTGGGCCAGTCCAAGGCCAGACCCCCGGGGCCCCTGCTTGTGATGCTTGAGGGTCCCTTAGGCCCCTGCCAGCCTCCCACCCCCCAGCATGAAGGTCTTCCGCCGGAAGGCGCTGGTGCTCTGCTTGGGCTACGCGCTGCTCCTGCTCCTCACCATGCTCAACCTGTTGGACTACAAGTGGCACAAGGGGCCCCAGCAGTGCAGCGAGCCCTCACCCGCCCGGCGCACGCCTTACCCTCAGCAGATGTCCTTCTACGCCTATCAGTCCCGGTCGGACACACGGGCCCTCTACGGCCCCCCTGCACCCCTCACCCGCAAGCGTCAGCTAGTCTATGTTTTCACCACCTGGCGCTCGGGGTCGTCCTTCTTTGGGGAGCTCTTCAACCAGAACCCAGAGGTCTTCTTCCTATATGAGCCGGTGTGGCACGTGTGGCAGAAGCTGTACCCAGGTGACGCTGTTTCCTTGCAAGGGGCAGCCCGGGACATGTTGAGTTCCCTCTACCGCTGTGACCTTTCCGTCTTCCAGCTCTACAGCACGGCTGGGGCGGGCAAGAACCTCACCACCTTGGGCATCTTTGGGGCAGCCACCAACAAGGTAATCTGCTCCTCACCCCTTTGCTCAGCCTACCGCAAAGACGTGGTGGGCATGGTGGATGACAAGGTGTGCAAGAAGTGCCCGCCGCAGCAGCTGGGCCTACTCCAGGAGGAGTGCCTTAAATACCACACCTTAGTCATCAAGGGAGTGAGGGTCTTTGACATTGGAGTACTGGCTTCGCTTATGCAAGACCCCTCCTTGGCTCTCAAAGTCATCCACCTGGTCCGGGACCCTCGGGCTGTGGCAAGTTCCAGGATCAAATCCCGCCATGGTCTCATTCGGGAAAGCCTGCAAGTGGTAAGGAGCAGGGACCCCCGTATCCATCGCATGCCTTTCCTAGATGCAGGGCACAAGCTCAACAGCAAAAAGGAAGGGGGAGGGGGCTCAGACTACCATGCCTTGGGGGCCATGGAAGTGATCTGCGGGAGCATGGCAAGGACCTTGCAGACCGCTTTGCGCCCTCCAGACTGGCTGAAGGGCAATTATATGGCCATCCGCTACGAGGACTTGGTAGTGGACCCCATCAAGACTTTGCGGCAAGTGTATAGCTTTGTGAACTTGATGGTGAGTCCGGAGATGGAAAGGTTTGCCCTCAACATGACCAGTGGGTCTGGGTACTCCTCCAAACCCTTTGTGGTCTCTGCCAGGAATGCTAGCCAGGCGGTGAATGCCTGGAGGACAGCGCTGAGCTTTCAGCAGATCAAGCAGGTGGAGGAGTATTGCCACCAGACCATGGCCATTTTAGGCTATGAGAAAGTCAACACCCCCGAAGAAGTCAAAGACCTTAGCAAAACTTTGCTGAGGAAGCCGAGATTGTGAAAGTCGAGAAAGCAATCTAACTTTTCAGACCATTATGTTTGTTTCATAGAGAAAGAAAAAAAATGGCATTTTCTTAACGACAGTTGATGAAGAAGATTTTGATCCTCCAGAGACTAGTAAGGATTGAATCACAAATGTTCATGTTTTTTTATTGCTGGGTGATGAGTGATTTAACACACAGAGACTTCAGTAAGTAACTTATAAGACCTCTTTTTCCTCTCCAAAATGCAAGGCACGTAATTCAGTATGTATACAAATTTTTGCATACATGTTGTGGTAGTAATCATGAAGGATTTGCACAATTTGGCTAGGCTTTTTTTTGTTTTACGTGGGAGTGGGTGATTGAGAGGAATATTCCATACATCAAAATTCAGAGACCTGGACTTTTGTATAAATATTTCAATGTGATATGAATAAAGAAATGAATAAAAGGTACTCATTTTACAATTCCAGTTGTTTGGGATTTCAACATATGCTTCTCTCCAAAATGCTTTTGATATACAAGTGAATGTCACAGAGTGAATGCTGTTTACGTCTTGTGAAATTGGCAGCAAAGGATACTGGTTTTCAATGTTCCTTGTTGTGTTACAAAAGTTTGAAAGTGCCTTTAGCAGTTGCTATAAAGAGGTAGCTTGCGGGCAAATAGATGTGCACTCGCAAAAGATCTTTTAGTGAAAATCTCTGCTTGGAAACAAAGTATAATAACTAAGTTTTTGATCATCTGGACACACCTTTACCCTTTATATATTATTTATATACATAAGTAATATTTAAGCAATATTCCAGTTAAACCATATAGGTATGAAGATAGTTCTGTATTGGTATTTCTGACATAACAACAACACATGCCGTAAAAAGGAAGCACTGCAACCAGCAGCAGCAGCTTCCTTGTAGAATGCACATTTGTTTTGTACGATCAAGTAGTTTTTGACTTAACAGCAACACTAAAAAATGGGGTTTTCTTGACATGATTTGTCCAGAGAAGGTTTGCCTTTGCCTCCCTCTGAAGCTGAGAGAGTGATTTGCCAAAGATCATTCAGTGAGTTTAAAGGTTTAGCAGGGTTTCCAACCCTGGTCTCCAAAGTTGGAATCCAACACTGGAATCTCTGCACTGTGCCGACTCTTTAGAAAGTATATCATATCAAAAGTGTGTGTTTCAGTAAATTCCTTTTGATAGAGCATATCATGAAATGCCTTGTTGTCTGTGTTTTACCATCAGATCTCAGAGTCTTAACTAAAGTAAGATTTAGGAAGATCTCTTACCCATTCTTACAGTGGTCCCCCCCCACATCTAATATTTTAATAGGATACACAATATTGGCTTTCAAGCAGCGTTTCTCAACCTGGGGGTTGAGACTCCTGGGGGGGGGGTCACAAGAGGGTGTCAGAGAGGCTGCCAAAGACCATTGGAAAACACAGTATTTTCCGTTGGTCGTGGGGTTTCTGTGTAGGAAGTTTCTATCATTGGTGGGGTTCAGAATGATCTTTGATTGTACCTAAACTATAAATCCCAGCAACTACAACTCCCAAATGTCAAGTCTATTTTCCCCAAACTCCAGCAGTGTTCACATTTGGGCATATTGAGTATTTGTGCCAAGTTTGGTTCAGCTCCATCATTGCTTGAGTCCAGAGTGCTCTCTGGATGGAGGTGAACTACAACTCCAAAATTCAAGATCAATGCCCACCAAACCTTTCCAGTATTTTCTGTCAGGCATGGGAGTTCTGTGTCCCAAGTTTGGTTCAAATCTATCATTGGTGGAGTTCAGAATGCTCTTTGATTGTAGGTTAACTACAAATCCCAGCAATGACAACTCCCAAATGAAAAAACCAATCCCCCCAACCCCACCAGTATTCAAATTTGAGTGTATCGGGTATTTGTGCCAAATGTGATCCAGTGAATGAAAATACATCCTGCATATCTGATATTTACATGACAATTCATAACAGTAGCAAAATTACAGTTATGAAGTAGCAACGAAAATATTTTTATGGTTGAGGGTCACCACAACTTGAGGAACTGTATTAAGGGGTCATGGCATTAGAAAGGTTGAGAAACACTGTTTTAAAGCAAGAAAGCAAGAAGGGGGTTGTGAGTACCCTCAGCATGTCTCCACATTATTGGATCTGCTAAATCCAAAATGGTGTTCTCTGATGTACAACCTATGGGTACAATCAAGGGATTGGTTTGAGTCTTGTGTCATTGTTCAGTAAATTTAAAAGCAGATAATTTCTAATAAGGGTCTGCTTTGTGATCTGGTGTTAAAACGGAACCAAATGCTTTCTTTTTTATATGCTGTCTCGATGAACGCACTCATAAAACCCCGTATAAGATTTTGAATGTGGCATTCATGTCTGTGAACTCTTATGATCAGAACGATATAGGCTACCTCTGCTGGGATTGTAATGCCATTCTGTAATTACCTCCGCAGAAGAAAGAGCTGCAGGCTGCTTTGTCAATGGCATTTTAAAATCTCATTTATATCTCACAGTTCTCTGAGAGGAGATCCAGTGCAGCTCACAAGTGGAAATAAAAACAAGGTACATAAGCTTAAAAATGATGTTTCTGAAGGTGCTTTTTTCTTGCTTCTTGGAGGGGGGGGGGGTTGGACTGGATGGCCCATGAGGTCTCTTCCAACTCTATGATTCTAAGAGGAAGCTATCATGGGGTTTTCTTGGCAAGATTTTTTTTTTGCTTTTGCTTTCTCCAGGGACTGAGAGACTGTGACTTGCACAAGTTCACCTAGTAGTGTTGTTGAAGGCTTTCATGGCCAGAATCACTGGGTTGCTGTGAGTTTTCCAGGCTGTATGGCCATATTCCAGAAGCATTCTCTCCTGGCATTTCACCCACATCTATGGCATGCTTCCTCAGAGGTTGTGAGGTTTGTTGGAAACTAGGAAAATGGGGTTTATATATATCTGTGGAATGTCCAGGGTGAAAAAGAACTCTTTTATGTTTGAGGCAAGCCTGAATGTTGCAACTGATCACCTTGATTAGCATTGAATAGCCTTGTTAGAGTGGTCCAGCATTTCTGTATTTATTTATTTATTTGTTCGATTTCTAGGCCGCCACTCCCAGGGTGGCTCGGGGCGGCTCACAATTCGACAGAATACAGCAAATAGCATTAAAACATTATTTCTGTGTTCTCAATAATGTGTTTCATTTTCCTTGATTCACGTTGGGGCATAGCTGCATGGTATATGGTAGACTCCTGCAGAGCAGACTGATTCAACCAGAGAAGTCAGCCATAGCAGAGCGCTTGATGAACCAACTTGGACACATCATATTATTTGAGAACATAGAAATGCCGGACCACTCTAACAGCTACCAAGTCAGACTACACAGAGAAGCCATTGAAATACACATGCATGTGGACAATTTCAGCAGAAAGGAGGAAACCATGAAAAAGAACAAAATCTGGCTACCAGTATTTTAAAAAGCTCTAAAATCAGGACAGTAAGGAAAGGACAACACTGAAACAGCAGGGGGATTCCAGACAAGAAACATTAAGGACCAGCGAATCACCTCCCTACAAAGGATTCCCCCAGGCAGGAAACAGCCAAGCTTTGAAGCTGCAAGGCTATTCAATGCTAATCAAGGTGATCAATTGCATCTTTCACATTTGCCTCAAACAGACGAGTTCTTTCTATATAAACCTCACTTTCCATGTTTCCAAGAAACCTCACAACCTCTGAGGATGCCTGCCATAGATGTGGGCGAAATGTCAGGAGAGAATGCTTCTGGAACATGGCCATACTGCCGGAAAACTCACAGCAACCCAGTCACCCAGTAGGTTTTCCATGACTGAGTGGCAATTCGAACCTAGTCATAGTCCAACACTTGAATTATGGGTAGGCTTATTTAGGAAAATAATAATCTTTCAGCCAGTCTAGACCTGAATTGCAAATAGATGTCCTGATCCTTCAGAGCTAATCACTGCTGTTCTCGGAAGTATAGGTTTGTAGATTTTCTTATGCCACAATTTCAGGCTTTTAAAACTGAATCCCATTCATGTTTCTCCCTTTGAAATGTTCTAAGGAACTGTTTTGTAACCTAAGAATATGAAAAAGGCACCAACAATAGCTGTAATTTATTTTTCCAAAACCGATCCTTAGACAGCCTTTAGAAATATTCAAATGTGGACCTCTTGAGAGGTTTTAGATATTCCTTTGGATGTGACATATTTGATGTAGAATGCTAAGATCATTTCTATAAAAAGAAAAAAAAATCCTAAAAACGAAACTAGTTAGTTTATAATAGTATGTGATCTTGTTTATGATTTTTTCAAGGTATTTTTGAACTGATCTAGTCTGCTGGCAGGAGTGCCCCATCCGGCTAGTGAGGCCCGAAGATCACCTGGAAGAGGGCCGAAGATCTACTAGTAGCTCCCGAGCTACCTAATGAGCACCCCTGGACTAGACACTCAGGAGCCTGACCAACGTTCACTATTAGACCTTAGCTCTTTCCGCCGAGCCATTTCTTCAGGTTTGGAAACAAGAAATAGTCACTCAGGGCTAAATCTGGAGAAAAGAGCGGATGAGGGAGAAATTTGTATCCCAATTCATGGATTGTTGCCATGGCAACTGCACATGTGTGCACTCTTGCATTGTCCTGGTGAAAAAGAACTTTTTTCTTGGCCAAATGCGGTCGGGTTTTTTTAAACCTCATTAAATCGACCCAATAAGTTGGCATAATATTCGCCATTGATTGTTTTACCCTTTTGAAAGTAGTCAATGTGGATTATACCACATGCACCCCAAAAAACGGTCGCCATGACTTTATTGGCTGACAAACCCTCCTTGGCCTTCTTTGACGCCGATTCACTCTGAGAAACCCACTGTTTTGACTGCTGTTTGGTCTCTGGTGTGTTGTGGTGGATCCACGTTTCGTCCACGGTTACGAAACGGTGCAAAAACTCATCCATATTGTGGTTGAACAACGCCAAACACTCCTGCGAAATTTTCACACGATTGCGTTTGTGGTCGATTGTGAGCAAACGCGGCACCCATCTTGCAGAAAGCTTTCTCATACCCAAGTGATCATTTAAAATTGAAACCATTGAGCCATGTGAGATGCCTATGGCTTCCCCAATCTCTCGCACTTTCAATCTCCGATCAGCCAATACCATATTGTGAATTTTTTCAATTGTTTCAGGTGTAGAGACCTCAACTGGGCATCCAGAACATTCGGCACCTTCCGTGCTTGTACGACCACAACAAAATTCAGTAAACCACTTTTTTACCATTGAAATTGATGGTGCAGAGTCCCCATAGTATTTTTCAAGCTTAGCCTTGGTTTGAGTGATGGTTTTCCCCACAAAAAATAATGCTTAATGAGCACACAAAATTCACTTTTTTCAATTTTCTCCTCAAATCACACAGTAGTCTGCTATCAATGACTGTCAAACACAAACTAAATGATACAGCTTGTTCAAATTTTTACAGGAGTCAACGGTTGACAGGAGCAGTGTTGTGCTTTCAGTTAAGAGGCGGGAAATTCAAAAAGTCACAGACTTATTGACTTGCCCTCATAGTATAAGCTATCATCTTGCTATTGTTCCCTACATCCTTGTATCAAATACCCCCTTTAAAGATGAAACACATTTTGCAGGGGTTAAAAAACCTAGAGGAGTTATTTAACCTGAGACTATAGAACAGGTATGGGCAAACCCAGGCCCAGAGGTCAGGTGTGTGTGTGTGTGTGTGTCAGGATCGACTCGAGAAACTACTATTCTTGGCCGTCTGCAAGGACGCTGCCCAGGGGATGCCTGAATGTTTTGATGCTTTACCATCCTAGTGGGAGACTTCTCTCATGTCTCTGCTGACAGAGGGAGCTCATCCCCGCTCTCCCCGGATTTGAATCTGCAACCTGTTGGTCTTCAATTCTGCCGGCACAAGTGTTTAACCCATTGCGTCACCAGATGCGGCCCCTTGAGCTCTTTTCTCAGGCCCTCCTCTTTCTTGTCATCCTACCCCTCCCTCCCTCCCTCTTTCCTTCCTCCTTTCCTACCTCTTTTTGGTGAGCAGATTAAAATTCACAACCTAAAATTGACTGGTTAGGCCTGCCAGAAGAGATGAGTCTTCAATTGTGTCTTAAATGATGATGATGATAAAAATAATAATAACAATAACTTAATTTTTGTACCCTGTTTCCATCTCCCCAAAGGGATTCAGGGCAGCTTACATACAACACAATGTGCCTAAAACAACACATAAAATAAACACACAATACAATAAAAGATAAAACCAATAGCATATAAAAATAATTTAAACTGAAATCTGCACACAATAAGTAATGGTATACCTGATATAAAGACCTAGGACTCTCACAAGAGGCATACCAGTGGAACTTTGCTTTTTCCTTCAATGCCCAAGACATGATCTCATCCATTCAAATTCCCTTGTGCAGCACTGCCTTCTATATCTTGAAAGTCCTGTGCCCTGTTTTATTTCCTAGCCTGTATACTTGCAATACTGCCGTGCTATGAAATACAAGTAGCTGCATGCTGTAATAAGGACCTCATCACACTAGAGAATGAATCCACTTTAAATCCGGTTGCTGCCTCCTGCAGAGTTCTGGGATTTGTAGTTTAGGGAGGAGCCTTTAACAGGCATACTAAACTACAAACCCCAGAATTCTGCAGGAGGAAGACACCGGATTTAAAGTGGATTCATTCTCTGGTGTGATGAAGAAGTAGGTTGGATGGGTGAAATGCTTTACTTCAAAGACCTTTGTTTATTTTGTGTTGGTAGTACAAAACTGTGATTTTGAACAAGTTTTACTCCTCTGTATGACAAAATGCAGGGCTTATTTCCTGTTTGTTCAGCCACAGCCCCCGCCCCGCTGTAAAATAATAGATATTTTCAAGATATACGTAACTTACTGACATGCTTGTGTGGTTTGTTGTGGGAATGTGTGGTGTCCAGATTTGTTTTTCTTCTGTGTTGCAGACATATTTCAGATGAAGGAACTAACAAAACCACCTTTGTTCCTTGTCTAACAAATCCTGAAGAAATCTACAGGATTCTCATAAGTAGACAGCCAGCACATATGCACATACACAGGAAACTGGGGGCAAAGGAAGTTGCTACTTGGGTGGCAGGAAAAATTGAGGTCACAGATCTTTTGGTACCTGTAGCACCAGATAAAGGTTTTTCCAAGCAAACAATGGGCTTTATAAATCTCAGCTCTGATTTTAAAAAATGGAGCTCTGGTTTGCCTGGAGCAATTTTTAAATTCAGCCATTCCATATTGAATAACTTTTGTTTCTTCTTCCTTGTAAGAAATGGGATGTGCATAGTCAACCTGAAGCACATCAGCCCCCTTTTCTGGGCACTATGTGGAGATTCTCATGCTAATACAAATACTAAAGTTATTGACTCAGTGGTGGTAAGAGAGCCAGCATGATGTAGTGATTCAAGGCTGAACTGTGTCACTGGACACCAAGGATTAAGTCCCTGCTTGGCTATGGAAGCCCACTGGGTGGCCTTGGGTAAGTCACACTATCTCAGTCTCAGAAGAAAGCAAAAACAAACCCACCACTTAGAAAACTTGTTAGGAAAGCTGAATAATAGGTTCACTAGGGTGTCCACCAGCCGGAGACAACATGAAGACACACAACAACAAAGTGGGAAGGCATCTGGGAACAACAGCAACAACAAAAACAATGGACTCCATGCCTGAGCTGATGATGCTGTTGAGAGTTAACATCAACTCTCCCTTCCTTGTGCTGATCCAGTTGGATAAATGGATCAGTTTAATGGTTGGGGGTGGCTGGTTTAGCCATTGTATGGCGATGGCAAATCCACTTTCAGATTCCTCTTGCTACTTCAAGTTATATAGGAGGCCTCCTGATGCTGGACCTTATTTCAATGGAGATTTGGTATCAGGATTGCTAAGAGCAGCTGGGAGTGATGGTGGTTAGGAAGAACCAAAAGACCAAGTACAGATTTGTCACTTCCACAGTCCTAGATCAACCAGCTGCCTCATTGAAATCATAGCTAGATCACATACTAGCTAAGAGTAGATGTACATGGATTGATGAGAATATGACATTAAGGTCTTGGGTTTGTTTCTCCTACAAAACACTGGATAGCTTCCTTTGTTAAAGAATAAGCAAAGCAATACATTCTTTTAGGAGCCTGCTTTTAAATCTGCAGTCAATGTACCAGTTGCAATTTTAATGTCTCCCAGTCTCATAGAGCAAAGTCATTCACATGGTTATACCTTTGAAGTGGAAGAGAGTTACCAGTATTTCCAACTCACTCCCAGATTTCATTTGTTTTATGAGAGTGACTTGTTTACACTCCCCAAGGATAATGCAATTTGAGAGGGACATCATATATCATAAAAGTACCCATTCTGGGTGCCATTTCTCACTGTACGTCCTTCTTGCATATAATTGGTCCTGTTTCTCACAAGTATGAAATTTATTTTTGGTCATGGAAATATTCCTCTCTTAAGTGCCGACCTTTATTTTGTTTTTATTGCTGATTAAACAGCAACTTACTGTAATAATTGTTTTTCCTAGCAACATAAAGTTTTCTTGCCCCCAAGATCAGACATTACAAAAACAGAGAATTAGTCATTACTTATAATTTGCATGGTCTCTGTCTTGTATGCTAAATCTCCTCTTACTTGTTTTTGGAATTTAAGGTAACATTGCTCGCTGTGTCATTCAGTTGCTTGCTGCGTCATCACTGAAGTCCTCTGGAGAACTCCTCTCCACACAGAGAAACCCCAGAGGAACACTAAGGAAATCAAATTAGCTGGCTGCATAATTGTTTTATCATTACCGAGACTAGGTTTACCCTAAAATATTCTGGTGAATCACTAAATGCCATCATCACTACATAAAAGAATGGAATAATGATGGCATCTAATGGAAGAAAGTTCTAATTGTTGGCTCCCAATCTTAGCTCACCTAAAACCATTAAATGTGTAGTTTTGGTTATTGGGGGTTGAATTTAGATGATCTGAAATCCACTTACCCAGTTGAAACAGCCTGTGTAATTAACTAGGCATATTGAACATATACGGTCAGTCCTGTATTAATTGTTGTTGTGTGCCTTCAAATCGTTTCCAAACTATGGTGAGCTCAAGGGAAGATTTGTTCAGAGGGGTTTGTCTTTGTTTTACCTTATATTCAGGACCTAGAAAGGTTACTTTTTTTGGATTGCAACTCCTAG
Organism: Anolis apletophallus; assembly: GCA_030556195.1. Taxonomy (NCBI): domain Eukaryota; kingdom Metazoa; phylum Chordata; class Lepidosauria; order Squamata; family Anolidae; genus Anolis; species Anolis apletophallus. The sequence continues at coordinate 44,117,809 of JARBWK010000010.1, read as the reverse complement.
AATGCTCCAGAGATTGTATCCAATTTGGATGGGGACTTGGGGAAAAAGGTAGAAAGACATTTTATGAATTCTGTGAATCCAGTATCTAAGCAGAGTGCTTGCACTTAATGTGACACTAGAAGAATAATCCCAAAGCGCAAGAACCCAAAACCGGGAAGTAAATATCTCTATCTGCTTTCCTGGCAGAAGAGGTAGGAACATAAATTGCAGGAACATAGTTTGTAAAGTTCAAATTGAAGACCATTAGCAAGTGACCTGGTTACATCCTTAGAGGAGATTGCTTGCAAAATGGCACAACGGGTGCAATCTGCTTTAAAATGCAACTAAGATCAATCAACAGCAAGATCATGTTGCCTTGTGGTTGGTAAAATTGGATGGATAAAAGGTCAACCACTAGTAGAAACAGCCACTTTCTCCCATGGTTAGGTAAAACAAATATGAGGAATACATTTAAAGATAAAATGTGATTTTGTCCACTTTACCCTTTGTCTAAATTAGCTAAATTTAAGCATGACAATGGAACACTAAATGGCACTATATCTTGGTAAGTGAAGACAGATTGTCCTACAGAATGCTTAAGTTTTAGATCAGTCCACTTTATGTTGCAACCCTATACTGACCTTGGGGTAAGACCCACTCATTGGATTTACCACAGAAAAAGCATTAAGAAAACAAAAAAATCGCCAATGACAATAGAAATGGTGTGGACAAGATTCCACTCTTACAGAAAACTATCGGAATAATATTTCCTGCCACTTCCAGTCAAAAGACAATATGAAGTTATTATAGCAGCTGTCTTATTATTTTTGGTTTAATTTAATTCAGTTTTGTTATGGTTATTTTGAAGTCTGATCCTGTTCTCTGGAGTACTAGCACCCTACCCGTAATTTGGTGTCATCTGCAAATCTGGTAAAACTTGGCCTCTATTTTTCTATTCCATCATTTATAAAGATCTTGAAAAACACTGAGCTCAGGACAGAAGCTTGTGGCATTCTGCTGGTCAATTTTCTCCAGGTCAAAGTAAAATGCTTGGTGAGTATTTCTTCCTTTCCTCCAATCTGCTTCCTTCCTGTGCCTCAAAATGGCTGTGCCTAAAAAGATCATGAAACTGTTGTGGTACTTATGGATAAAAGGAAAAACAAAAGGAGTGCCCCTTAAAAGGATTTCTTGGTGTTCTCTTCCTTTTGTAAAACTAAAACATCATTAAAACAATTCAAAGAACAGCTTAGGGATGTAATGTAGATGATGGGGGAAGCTTGTTTTCTACTGCTCCAGAGACCAGTTATTGCCTCTTCGATTTGGTATTGATGGCCAACCTTGGAAATGTTACTTTTTGAACTACTTTTCTGAAATCATCTAGTCAACATGTTATAGGCTGATTCTACACTCCCAAATATAGTAGTGTCTTGCTTATCCAACCTTCACTCATCCAGCGTTCTGTATTATCCAATACAGTCTGCCCCCCGGCCAGATCCACAGCTATTTCAATACACTGTGGTGTATTGAAGTAATTAAATACAGTAGTTACTACATAACGTTACCATGTATTGAACTGCTTTTTCTGTCGATTTGTTTTAAAACATGATGTTTTGGTGCTTAATTTGTAAAATCATAACGTAGTTTGACATTTAATAGACTTTCCCTTAATCTCTCCTTATTATCCAACATTTTTGCTTATCCATCACTCTGTCGGCCCATTTATGTTGGATAAACAAGATTATACTGTAATGCAGTTTAAACTGCATTATAATAATAGATAATAATAAAATTTATTTATATCCACCAAAGGAACTCAGGGTGGCTTACAAGACACTCCAGGGTGCACATATAACACACAACAGGTAGAAATGGTACAAAAGTATAAAACAAGACATATAAAATTATAACAACAACCTCGTCAACACATGTAGCACAAAATCAAAATAATACATTTTTAAAACAACAGTAGATAAAACTAAGTGATGCCCATTCACAAGGTGCCAAGTGTCAGCTTCATACTGCTCAAAGTCAAAGGCCTGTTTGAACATCCATGGCCAGTGTAGAACCATACAATGCAGGTCAATGTAGTTCAAACTTCATTATATGGTTCAACATGGACCATATAATAAATACAGCTCAAACTGCATTATTTCACAGCGTAGAACCAGCCATAGAGGAAAATGCCCTTTTAATAGGATGAGGCAATTTTATGGAAATGGTTCCTGCTTACTATATTATATCATATCCAACAATTAGCAATTTTCTATAGAAGTACAGGTGGAAGTTGTTAGAGAACTGCACAACTAATTTTATATATTTCCCAAAGAAGACTTTATCCAGGAACCAAAATTGACCAGGTTCCTAACTAATAAAAGACAATTTTCCTAACATCTTGGTATGTGTTTTCATTTTCTCTTGTAGGTTTTATTGAATATTTTCAGTTTTCACTCTTAAAGTTTTGAAAGGAAGTATATAATTTAGATGCATTCAAACCCCTTAAAAAAAGCAATGACAGAGAGCAATTATAAACCATGCTTTATCTTCAAGTGTGGCCTTTATTCAAGCAAAGCCCTTCCAACACAACTGGAGTTCTGTTGTCACAGTGGGTTGAGATGGGACATTAATTTTGTTAAGACTTTTCACACTCTGAGATGCTCTTGAATCAATGTGTTCTCATTCATGATCTAGCTCTCAACAACACTTACGTCACTGATGAATGTTCTGCGCATCAGTTGATGAATAATCTGTGTGATGGAGAGTGAAAAGTGTTTGGAATAAAAGCTCTGTGATCCGTTTGAAACAATAGCCTAGTTTCTGCCAAACAGGCAGCGCATTATTCTGTCTTATTCATATGTACAAATTGAAATCTTCAGTATGCATAATAATATTAATGTCAGCCCTACCTTCGTGTCTCTTGTTATGCTGCAAATTTGCTCTGAAGCCAACTACTATTTATGCTGCACCCCCTTGCAATTTACTTGAATATTTCTTCTCTTGCAGATTTTTTTGCCCTAGAGGTTTCTGAAAACCAGCCCAGAAATTGTTCCCTCTCCAAGCATGAAAATATTTCATGGACATTTGACCTACATTTATTTATTTAATATTTATTTATTTAATATGTATGTGTCAGGGGGTGCTTTGATTGTGCATTTCCTGCATGGCAGGGAGTTGGACTAGATGGCCCATATAGTCTTTTTCAACTCTATGATTTTAAACTTTAAGAGTCAGATATAATGTATTTAGGCAGGAGTGTAAAAGTAATGCTGGAACGTATATCTCATTGGGAACATCAGTATATGCTGCAGTATATTTTCCTTGGAGAGCAATAAAAAGTTCCTCATTCATCCACTGAAATTAATGTGCCATAAACCTGTGTACATTCCCAAATCTCTTATTTGTAAGACTTCTCTTGAATGATGCAATTGGATGATCAGCTGCTTGTTGCTTTCAAACTATTGTTTACTTGGCTTCTTTTTTTGCCATGAATTCAGCCAAGTGACATAAAAGGTGTCAGAAAGTCAATAAGAGTAAATTCAGTAGCTGCCGTAGCTGTTGAAAGTGATTGTGCCAGGCTCAGGGGCTGATTTATCAAGTTCACTTACCACTGTTTGCTTCAAAGAAATGTGACAAAAGTACATTGTATTGTTTTCTGTAGACTTATCGTATTTTGACCGAACTTATGTTTACAAGAGCTGGGCAAGAGGGCTAATACATGTAAGATAAAAGATGCTTCAGGTGTTCAAAAAAGGACATTCTACATATTCACATTCATGGAGTCATCTATGCATTTGTTTAATGTTTTATCGTGTGCACAATACTGGTCGTGTTGTATTGAATATTCCTTGTTCAATGACTTAAAAAAACATGTATGAAAGTGTAGCTGAAATGTATGCATTTGTGGGTCACCAGCAGGATGTTTCCTTAGAGGTCAGTCCCATTTCATCTAATAAACCTTCTGAGTAACATTATACAGTGTTACAACCCAAAATATGTTCAAACCAATTTAATTTGTGGTGGAGTCTAATATATCCAACAAAGAGTATAGTTGTACACGTCATGTTCTGTGAAATCAGACATACTGCATTTTATCACATAATAATCACCATTGCATACTAATCGTATCCCCATTTTTGTATTTATGTTTTTCTTGTATATTACTCACAACCTCTGCCACGCACCTGCTCCTTGGAGCAGCCCCATCATTCCGAGGGGCAGGCGTATGGGCCGGTGAACACATGAAAGTTAGGAGGCTTCCTTTGGCTGCCACCAGCGGAGAGAGGCCTCCTAGCTTTGTCCAGGGGGCACGTAGGTGGGGAGCCTTCACCCATCTGTACACCTGCCAGGGAGAACTATGGAGCCTCCCTCAACTTCTGGCAGTCAAAAAAGACCCCATAGCTCTTGCCCGCTGCTGTGTGGAGGCGAAAGAGGCATATGTAGTCTCTCCTTTAGGTATTAAGAGCAGAAGGAGGCCATGTAGTTTCTATTTTTTCCAAAAGTTATTTAAAAAGTATTTTTCAAAGCATTTTTGAAAGGAATTTTTCTACTTTCATGCAATTCTGTTATCAATCCAAAAATGTTACCAATTCAAAAAACCAATAGAAAATATTGGAAAAGAAATAAGTAGCACGACTAAACAAACAAATAATATAGCAATAGGTTTTCTCCTTCGTAATAATGTATAACAGCAACAGGTAATTTTTAATTAATGTTATTAGTAATGTGACACATTATTTTTGAAAAGTAATGTTCCAACCCTGGTCCCCTTATTTACTCTGTGAACTACATTAGAAAGATCCAACTGTGAAGGCCTTTTGCCTGCTGTAGCGCAAGGCAGTCACATATCCCGAACAGTTATCCTACAGCTTCATCTGTAAAAGCCTGAAAAGAAAGCCTTAATATGCAGATTGATTTAGCACTGCAGCCGATGATTGAAAAGAGCATATCTATTATAACCATGAATCATTATTCAGATCTGATTGTGCATTATAGTCTTAAATGTGATTCAGCTGAAGCTTCCTTAGATGCTGCTATATGAAGTGATAATGGGAAGGGCATTAGCTATAATGGGTCATGAGCTGACTCATTAGACAATACATCTGATTTTTACTGAGTGCATCAGTTTCAATAGCGAGTTTAGTTCTTTTGATGTAGAGCAGAAGTGCTCAGTGGACTATCTGTCAAAATCAAGATTTGGGTTACTTAAAGCATCTGATGAGTTGCTATTTTTGCTCTCTTTAAAGAGAAGGGTGATTTTTATTTCCATACATAAAATGGCTATTGTTCATCATCAAACTCACCATAAAGCTGGAAGCTTGATTTACTCAGTTTGGAGACCCATGATTCTCATTTTAAGCTTGTCAAAGATTCTACCCAATTACTTTACTTCAAGAGTAAATATAGGGCACATTTATAGCACAATCATCTTCATGTTAGCTTTAGCAATGAAGCATTCTGATAGGGATGGGTTCTCCAAATCAGTCCTCCTCCTCCTCCTCATCTCCCCTCCTCTCTTCTTGGCAATTTAATTTTATTCTTATTTTAGCCCTTCTCGTTGCTTTGCTTCCCTTTGAGTCAGTTTTTGATTTGATTTTTACCTATTGCAAGATATATAGTCAATCATAACAAAATGGTATAGCACTTGGAAAGGTTAACTCCCCAAATCTGAGATTGACTCCCAACTTTGCAAAGAAATCAGCATAACAGAATGTAAATGTACCAATGGATATCCTGACAGGGGAATTCTGGGAATTGTCATTCAAAAAGCTGCTTTTGCATGCTTTCATCATAAGTCAATAGACAAGCTAAGGATATACATACACATATGTAGTGTAAGGATGCAGGGAGTTAACTAGTTTTTCCAGATTCAAGTCCCCACATTCAAATATTTTAAAATGTAAGTTCTTTTTGCACTAATGAAAAAAATGTGAATTTTGGTACTGTAAATAAGAAGAAATTGATAAATTTTGCTAAATTTTTCTTTAAAAAGAAGCTGAAATGATTTCTTCAGTATTTTATTTATTGTTTTGGAAGCAAATTGAGGGTACAGTTATAATGTATTTAAAAACACAAACAAAGAAAAAAACTTGGCATTGTACTAAGTTTCCTTTGACCAGAAGCTGGCCACTTGGAGTGTCTCTGGTGTCGCTGTAAGTAGGTCCTCCATTGTGCATGTGGCAGGGCTCAGGCTGCATTGTAGTAAGTGGTCTGTGCTTTGCTCTTCTCCACACTTGCATGTCATGGACTACACTTTGTAGCCTCATTTCTGAAGATTGGCTCATGGTGCCAGAGCACAGTCTGTTCAGTGCCTTCCTAGTCGCCCAGTCTTTTGTGTGCCCAGGAGGGAGTCTCTCATTTGGTATCAGCCATGGATTGAAGTTCCGGGTTTTAGCCTGCCACTTTTGGACTCTCACTTGCTGAGATGTTCCTGTGAATACCAATGTAGATCTTAGAAAGTTATTTCTTGATTTTAGGCATTGGTTTGCTGTCAGATATCCGAACAGAGGGAGATGTCACTGCCTTCGTCCTTTCATTATTGGCTGTATTTCCTGATATATGTTCAGATGGAGTAATACTGGCTAAACAGTATAATTGTTTGCAGTGTGGCATAAACATCCTGTGATAATGCAACATGTCTCATTAAGAGCCACATCCACTGTTTCAACTTGGTGGGCATGCGTGTCAGGGGCCTGTCTCCCCAGCCTGGGTCAGGCTTGGAAGGCAAGGCCCTAACACATTCCCAACACACACACACATCTGATAACACCTGGCAGGCTGACCTTGGGGGAGCTACACTTGGGGGAAGCTCTAGCTGGGCTGTTACATGTGGTTGCATCAGACTGGGTGTGGCTCTAGCTGGGCTGTTGCATGGGGTTGCATCAGACTGGGTGTGGGTATAAAAGCCAGGCATGGCCTTGCACAGGCGTTCTTGGCATTAAGCTTCTTGATCCTTTAATAAAGAAGATGGATTTACCGGTGGTCTGCCGTGTGGTGCTTCTTCGAAGTTAGAGTGGCCTGACACATGCGTATTCAGCAGTGGAGCTACAAAGCGCAAGGGCAGATGTCTTCACTGTGTCTGGTTGTGATCCCCAGGTTGTGCCAGTCAACTTTCATATGATATTATTGCTAGCACCCACTTTTTGCTTGATAGTGAAGCAGTGCTTCTTGTAAGTCAGAGCATGGTTCAGGGTAACTCCCAGGTAATTTGGTGTGGAGCAGTGCTTCAATGGGATTCCTTCCCAGGTAATCCTTGGAACTCGAGATGCTTGTCTGTTCTTAAGGTGAAAAGCATATGTCTGTGTTTTGGATGGATTAGGAATCAGCTGCTTTTCCCTGTAACAGGCAGTAAAAGCACCTAAAGCTTCGAAGAACTTCTGTTCAAGCATTTCAAAGCTCCCTGCTTGAGTAGTGATGACACAATTATAGGATAGATGAAACTCTCTGTCTCTTCTGGCAGTGACAGATCATTTGTGTAAATGTTAAACATTGATGGAACAAGCATGCTCCCCTGAGGCAGGCCGTTCTTCTGTTTTCGCCATCTGCTTCTCTGGCCCTGGAACTCAACAAAAAAGCTCCTGTTTTGTAGCAGATTTCCTATGAAGTGGGTGAGGTGGTAGTCCTTTGTGATATTATAAAGTTTTCTCAGGAGAAACTCTTTAGTAGCTCTGGATGTTTGGGAGGCTCTTCAGCTGGTTCAATAAGATATCACTGGTGCTATGCAAACTCTTACATCAGTGTGCCAAATATTACTATTTGTGTGCCATATCAGCAAATCCTGTTTAATTTATGTTTTCACTTTATGGCATTCTGTGGACATGTGTTTGGTGGATTGCATAGAATCATTGAGTTGGAAGAACCACAAGGGCCATGTAGTTCAATCCCCAGCCATGCAGGGACACACAAGCCATGGCCGCTTTGTTTTTAATGTTGGATCAGTGAAATTGCAAGTGCAATTTGACATGTTTGTACCTTAACAACCCAGCGTGAATAAGTTATATCAGTTTATCTGTTTTATCCATGACAAATGTGTTGACTGGCAGTTCTTCCTCATCAATATGCACACGTGTCCTTTGTAAACTGGAACCTCTGTACAAATGCCCGTCCATCTCATAAAATCTTCCTTGACTACATTGTTCAATTATACGCATATGAAAGATAGCTATTAGGTATATATGAAAAAGGTGGGTGTAACAAAGTGCATGAATAATTGGAGTTTCACTGGCATTCTTGGCTTTTCCCAAGTGCAAACTAAATAAAACCATGTCATTATTCTAGCCAAGAGGCAGTAAATCAGATGCACTATACAGTCCAGCATAGACTATTAAGTCAAATTTCCTAGAATGGTGTTTGTGTTATTAGTTGTCTTCAATTGTTTGAAGAAAGAATTTTATGAAAGCACCTAACACAGAGATCAATAGACTTCAATTACAGTTGTACGATACATGTATCTTTTTTATTCTGTCCTTTAAGTGTTGAGCCTCAAAGGACCAATAAGCAAAGGCTTGGAGATAAACCAATGTATTTTAATTCTTCCTTGAATTATTCACTTTGTAAATCCTTTGTGAGGAGGCTTGTGTTTACTCTGTTAAATGTTGACCAGAGATACAATAAAAAGCAAAGGAAAACTAACACTTGCAAATCTGACTATTACAAAGGAAATACCAAGAAAAGAAATGCACTCTTGAATGAACTGTTACAACAACAACATAATAATAATAACTTTATTTTAATACCCTGAAGGGACTCGGGGTGGCTTACATGGGGCCAGGCCCAACAGAACAGTTAAAACATAACATATTAAAATGCATATTAACAAAATAACAACAAAAAACAATATAACCAAATAAAACAACAACATTAAACAGTATATAAAATATAAAACAAGCATCAAAACCAACAATCAATAGTAAAATTCAATGTCTCGTGGATGGGTGGACTAGTGCCACCACATTAGAGGATAGAGCTAATGAGTAAACTGCAAATATCATATAGCAGTGATTAGGATAAGAACAATTTACCATTGAGGATTTGGATATAACAATCGTAAAAAATTTTGGGGTGTGTGTGTACTAACTGGGGCCAGTTGTCCAGGGACTTGCCTAGTCAAAAGCACAGCGGAACATCCATGTCTTTAAATCAACAGTCTTTGAGTTGCTCTTGAAGCTTGTCCAACACTACATGAAATCAAGGGGTTGGTTTCATTTCCTCCTGCTCCCTTATTTATGCATGTGCTCACTTCTGTGTACAGACATAGACAGGCAATGAAACAGAGAAACTCTGCACACTTTTGCAGTTCTATGGACATGAAGGGGTTAAATGGAGAGGGGGATTTTCACTTAATTTTACTGCTAGGGTCTCTGTTGTAAACAGTCTCTGAAAAATTCCTTTCCCAGCATGGGAGAGGGGAAGTGCTTTCCAGTGAAGGGAGAGGCAAAAAAAGTCCCAGTTGGGACTTGTGGGTGGGACTAACCTGGACAGGCTCCCCGCTCAACTCACTTCTTAAAAAACGCTGACCCATCCACCCGCCTCCTAGACAGTGTACTAAACAAGGGTTGTCAATAGTGGTTGGATAGAAATTCCCACCCCCTCCTACTCTCTAGGAAGGTTTTTTGCCTATCCTGCAGTGTTCAATCCATGGCAAATTGGGTGGGTGGGGGGTCCTAAATAGGCTTCAAGTGTATAATAGGCATAGGCACATAACAGTGTGCACCACAGGAGGAGAGAGAATGTGGCTAAATTCTCCACTTGTTTACCTGAGGGGTCCCTTTGCATCCTAGGACCATGGTGGCTCGCCCTTGTTGGAGGAGGATGTGGTTGCTGAGGGCCACTGCCTGACATATTAAATTCAGGTGGAAGTTCAAATTCAAGTTCATGTACAAGTTAAAGTTTATGTTTAAATCCTTAGATCCAGTTGACAGATCATGCAGAGATTGACTGGTAACATATAATAAAAGCTGCCCATAGTTTACCCACAATGTGGTGTTGTCTCCTGATTTCACTAGTTGGAGAGCAAATATCTCTTAAGAATATGAGATCTGTTGGGCCAGTGCATTCTTTTTGCACAGTTCCCAATCTGATGCCTATGGGAGAATAGGTGGGCAATGATACTTTTCATGTTCCCCAAGAATAGATATACAGAGGCATCGTATATTTGACATAAGGAGAGTATGTATGTGCACATGTATGTATCAATAATAACTTATAGTCATTGCTAGACGCGTCCTTTATTAATATATCCAGTCCCCTTTTAAAACATTATTCATCCACATTGACGTCCATCAAACCTTGTAGCAAATTTCAGTTTTCCTAGTATTTCTTTTAATGTAGCTCAATACTTTAATTATTCAGCTTTCCAGTAATTCGGCTTAAGGATAGAAATTTCTTTTCTACTTTCTCCATACCATGCCTAATTTTGTGCATGTAGGAGATCACCAGCCGGAGAATCATAGAGCAGAAAAGGGCCCGAAGCCAGTTGCAAGAATCCACAACAAAAAGAACATTTGAAGGGTGGCCACCCAGTCAACAATGTCTCCTGTTACCTGCCTTTTCCCCCCAACCTGCACAGCCCTAAACATTGTTTTTGGAGAAGCTGCTGTGGATCCCATTGTGAAAGAAAGGCAGCATATAAATCAAATAAACAATTAATGAATAAATATAATTTTCTTTCATGGGGCATTTCTCCAGCATGTCAGCAATCCTGGTTTTTTTTTAAAGGTATCATGACTAAACTGAATGCTGCACTCCATATGTGGCTACGTCATGGGTTTATATAAGGCATTGTACAATATCATTCTACATTTTTCAATCCATTTTATTTCCAGTATGGAATTTGTCTCTCCTGTCCCAATGACAGGACGCTCAGCTCAGATCCCATCACTTTATGTAAAGGTGGGACTGATGTTTTTCCTCAACCATATACACCAGGATGCTTATTTATAATTGAGTATCATTTGCTATTTTAATTCCCACTAGTTTAGTCTGAAGAGATCCTTTCAGAGCTCTTTATCATTCATTTTTGTTCAAACTCCTCTAAATCATATAGTGTTGTCAGCAAACAGGTTTACCTTACTGCTTATCTCTGTGGGTCAATTATAAAGAACGTGAAATTCTTTCATCCCAATAAATATCCCTGGAGGACTTGTCTGGTGCCAGAAGTGAGCCCTTATAGCAATTCTCTATTTGCTATTGTTTAACTAGACAGTTTCCAATCTATAAGAAGACAATTGCATCATTTTTCAGGCATTGGTCTACACTCTACAACAGGGGTGGGCAACTATTTTTTCCAAGGGGCCACATGAGAGCCAAAAAATATTATGGGGGCCAGGGCTCGCACCTCCCCCCTCCCCCGGCCCCTACATTGCTAATATACATAATTTATTTATTTATTCACTTACTATATTTACTGTATATTACACATCATTAATATTAACATATTAATATATCAAGAAATATTCATATATTATTAGTATTACTATCATAATTATTATATTATAGTATATATATATAAACATAATATATTGAAATTATAATATATCATATAACATTATATTATATTATTTATTATATTATTTTATTATTGTTATAAAATTATTATACAATAATAATAAAAACCACTAAAATAAAATAATGCTTCCTTATAGTCCCCTTCTCTGGAGATCTTTATGCAGAGCTTCCCTGGCGCAGGGCCTGAGCGGAGGCAAGCCAGGGAAGCCCTGCTGGCGGGAAAGCCGGATAGAATCAGCCAAGGGGGCCCGAGAGACGTCATCCCCATTGGCCCCCTCCCTCAGGAGAAGAGGAGGCCAATAGAAAGCCAGTAATAATAAAAATAATATTTTTTAAATTGCCCACCCCAAAGGGCTGCTCTACAATATCCTGGTCTACTCACACACATTTGCTTCACTTCCTCTGTCTCTCTTATATAAAAAGTAGGCATGGGTATTTGCACTGCACTTTCATCAGTGAGTTATTTAGTTTCCCTGTAATCTCCTTCCTCCTTTAGAACTGTTTTAACTCAGTTGTCACAAATGGTCCAGTTTACGACTTCTAACAATGTATTTAGAGAACTGGGATGCTATCCATGATATGTTCCCCCAAATCCATTTTGCATCCCTAACTGCTGCTTATATTTCCTCTGTATGTAACAGCCACATCAACATCCCATGGAATCCTTGCACTTGCAGTTGAGAGAGGGGCATTTAGATTGCCCTAGTGCATGAGCAAACCTTCAGACTTTGGGGCCGCATGCTAGCACTTCCTGGCTGCCCAGTGATTGAAAGAAGGAAGAGAAGGAGGAAGAAAAGAAAGAAAGAAGAGAGAGAGAGAGAAAGGGCCTTCTCCGTGGCTGTCCTCCATCTCTGGAACTCCCTTCCTAAGGAGTTAAAGATGGCCCCCTCCCGCCACATTTTCAAAAAACAGCTGAAGACATACCTTTGCTCAATGGCTTACAAGGAGGAGGAATAGTAGTTGGTAATACTACCATTATATCTCTAATTAATAGCTGCCATATGTATCAGTGCCATGCTCATCCCACCACCTCGATATCTTGAGCAATGATTAATCGATTTGCCCCAAAGAAATGGAAAAGCACTGATGTTGGATGTTTTATCGTATGTCAGTTATAACAGGCTGTGCTTTTTATTTAATTTTAGTTTGTTAAGTTATAATTTATATTTATATGTTGGGTTGTATAAATTTTGTTAGCATGAATGTATTGTTGTTGTATTTGGGCATTGAATGTTTGCCTTTTATGTTTGGAATCCGCCATGAGTCCATTTGGGGAGATAGAGCGGAATATAAATAAAGCTATTATTATTATTATTATTATTATTATTATTATTATTATTGAGAGAAGGAAGGAAGGAAGAATAAAAGAGAGGAAGGGAGTGATGGAAGGAGAAGGGAAAGAGGTAGGAAAAAGAGAAGGAAAGATAATAGGGAAAGAAGGGAAGGAAAGATGAAAGGATGGAAGGGAAGGATGGAAAGAAGGAAGGGAGGGAGGAAGGAAGGAAAGACAGAAAGAAGGAAGAATGAAAGGGTGGAAGGGAATGGAGGGAAGAAGAAAAAGGGAGGGGAGGGAGGAAAGAGAAAGAAGGAAAGACAAAAGTGAAGGAAGGAAGGAAAAGGAAAAAGATGGAGAAAGGGAAGAAAGGACGAAAGGGTGGAAGGGAGGGAGAAAGAGGGAATGAAGGAGAAAAGAAAGAGAGAAGGAAGGAAAGGACAGGACAGGACAGGACAGAATGATGAGAGAGAGAGAGAGGGCCTAAGAAAAGAGCCCAAGGGCTGCATTTGGCCCCCGGGCCTGGGTTTACCCATATCTGCCCTAGTACCTCACCAGACACCTATATAATGCTATATTGCACAGTGTGAAATGGCCCCATATGTGAGAATCTATGTGTTCCTATTGGTTTTCATTTAAGAAAAAACCATCATCCCAAAAGAGCCAGAAATGTATTATTAGAGAACAGAGATGGGCAAGTGTGATTTTTATTATGTTTTGGCCTACAACTCTTATAAGACTGTCTCTGCCCAATGGATTTTATAAAAAAAATATGGGAGGCCCACAGTTGCCCATCCTTGCTATAAAAATGTATTGTTGACAATTTAGTTGGTTAGTGCAAATTGAATGCTAGAGCCAAACAAACAAATAATGACTGACATCCTGCATTGCAATTATGGATTCACAACGCATAGTCAGTTGTGCTACAAATTCATGATCTTGGTACCATTTCTATTATCATAAATACTTCCTCCAACTTGCCTTAATCTCCAGAGAGTTGCTCCAAGCAATGAAAGCCTGTGGCATGGCTGAGCAGGGCACTTCAGGATGATGGTGTTTCTTCTCCCTATTGCAACACAACTTGGGTGTGGGAAAGGCCTGCCCACATCATTCTGAATTACCCCACTTGTCTATAACACTGACCTCCATTGCTTGGAGTGGCTTCCTGGAGTTTCAGGTGGGTTTTGATGGTCAGTTTCTTAGGGCATTCATGACTACTATGCGATGCAGAATCCTGGCGAATATATTTTCCATCCTGAGAGAAAATAAACATGTACAAATGTTACTGAGAAGCCTCTGTTGAATAAAAGACAGAGTGAATGGCCTACTGTAATGTGGGAACCAAATTTAACTTTCATGTTAGCCAAAGAGGACACTCTGCTGTGAGTAATGAGTCCTGTACTGTTTGTTTATTGTCACCAGTAAAGCAACATTTATTACTGTTACTAAGTGTTATTAAATATTATTTGCACTCTTGCAAGCCTATTACAGCAAGAGCTCTTAGGTTTGATTCACTACAGAATTTCACAATTGTTCTAATTTCCACAAGGCTATTTGTTCAATTGCATATTTCAGGAGTCATTCCTGTATTTGGAATGGAACTGTTTACTGCAGTTGATAGTTTATTCTGTGTATATTCTCACATCCTTTTCTTTTTGCTCTGCAGTGATTGGGCCAGTTTTGCTCCCACTGAAATCTATGCTGAAAGCACCATTGACGTCATCGAGTTCAGGATCATTGGCCTCCTAATAATGAAAGCAATTAGGGGAATAACAGGGCATAAAGAGATGTGTTCAGGGATGTCTTAGACCAATATAAAAAAGTTTATACTATCCAGCCTTCTGTAAACTGCTAAAAACAGATGCCTCGTTTGAAGAATTTCCACAGCGCACAATTGGAAAGTGAATATTTATTTATTGGAGAGACAGGAAAAAAGTAGTTAAATTCCAGATGGTGGTTATGCAAATAATCCCTTAATGGGCAAGCAGGACTAGTTCTCTTTGCCCATATTTATTTTCTGAGATTAAGCCTTTGCTCGTGCAAACAGTGTCCACAGGCTGGTACACAACAATAGGCATCTGTGCTCTTCCAAATCATTAACAGTAGATTAGGCATTTTGGCCACTAATCTTGTAAAGATCTTGGCTTGCATCTGTTTCTATCCACTTGCCCTTCACTAATAGCATCCCTGTTTTACCCTTGTCTGGTCACAACAATTTTCTCTTGGATCTAGTGTTAAAAGGTTCTTTTGTTTTACTGAAGCCTTAGCCCCCAAAAGACATGGATGGGGTACATACAGCACTGAAGCAAGAACCCATGTTGGATTTGAAAAGGAGAAGGTTTAAGTCACGTCATAGTTTAGGCCTGCAAAAAAGATATTAAGTTTGTTTGAGATGCATCTGACAGAGGAGGCTGTTGCAGAAAGCCTGCCTAGACTTGACCAGAGAGGAACAGTGTGCTATAGTTACACTCTTTTTCCAGTAATCATTGAAAACAAACAAAGTAATGAATTAACAATTCTGAGATTGATTATTCTGGAGCATAACAGCCTCAACATCTTTTAAAAGATTGTACCAGTCTCAAATGGCAGAACAGTAGCCTGTCTGTCTTGTCAGAAATAATGGGGCTGCAGCCTACTGTTTAGCAAGTAAATTATCCCACTCCTCAGAACATTGGTAGTGAATGCTCTATATGTATATCCTATGAGAATGTGCTTAGAGAAGACAATTATGCGGGAGAAAATGGAAAGAAAAAGGAAGAGGGGCCGACCAAGGGCAAGATGGATGGATGGTATCCTCGAAGTCACTGGCTTAACCCTGAAGGAGCTGGGGGTGGTGACGGCCGACAGGGAGCTCTGGCGTGGGCTGGTCCATGAGGTCACGAAGAGTTGGGAGCGACTGAATGAATAAACAACAACATGAGAATGCGTAATTTATTTATTTATTTTTATTTTTATCCTTTTTTGAAATATGAAACTCAAGTTTCTAGTTCTTAGGAAGACAACAGCTTGGAAGATGTCTGGGCACTTTAAAAAGTTTATAAATTGAGAAGGACGGAGGGTTCATCTACACTGGCTGCTTAATCCAGGGCCAGTCCAGAGCAGAAATGTTCCAGACTGACCCTGAAGGCAGCCACAGTCTGGCCCTAACCCACCTCAGTGTGGAGTTCAACTGGTCTGAGAACACACTGGCCCTGCTGGACCGTAGTTTTACCATCCCTGTGATAGTTGCTGCTCCTAGATGGCTGCAGAGCTATGTGAGAGCCCCTGACTGTCATAAGTGCCCCATGCTGACATAATCAGAGACATTCACGTGACCAGGAAGAAGGAGGAGAGCTCTGTGGCCATTTGGGAGAGGCACCAGTTTGTTCCAGTTTTTAAAGATTTGAATGATTCTGGTGATTGGGATGGCCTGGAATATAAATATTAGTTTTGGCAAGACATTAATTTTTATTGTTGAAATCCTGCCTAAGAGCAAGAGATCCAGGTGTTGCCATCTTTCTAATTCCTTCTTTATTTCTAACCATTTTTCTAAACCATTTTTGTTCATAATTATTTTTAAGGAGTTGAGAATTTTTTGCAGTTATGTATATGCCCAGGTATTTTGGTGACCACTTTTATTCCCGTGAAGTCTTCTAGTACCTTTTGTTTTACTTTTGTAATATTTTTGGTCAGGATCTTTGTCTTATTCTTGTTCAATTTAAAGCCTGCTACGTTCCCGAATTCTTCTATCTTCTTTAGCCATTCATTTATATTGTCAAGGGTTTTTTCTATAAAACATATTATATCATCTGCATAGACCCGAAGTTTATATGACTGTTTTCCTTTTCGTGCACCAATTAGATTCTTATCATTTCTTATATTGTTCAGTAGGATTTGTAATGACATGATGAAGGGCAAGGGCGAGAGAAGACATCCTTATCTTGTTCCTCTTTGCTGGATGGCTGTTGTCCGGGCTCCCATTGCCGGTCTCGGATCTCCCCTCTTCAACCTGCCTTGCCCTGTGCTTCCTCGTCCAGGTCTTTGGATTCCTCTCCCTTGAGGGGGGAGGGCTCGCCTGATGGTCGGTTTGGGGGTCTTTGGGCTCTGCAACCCTTCGGACCTCTATCCATCCAAAAGTGGGAGCTATCGCTCTACTGGTTGACTTGAGGGGAATGGTGGTTCTGAAAGCCTCAGATCACCCGTCCAGTCTCCATTAATGCCGCACCAGAAGTCCGTAACTGATGATTTTTAATTAGTTGAGTGTGGAAATCCCCTGGATAACCATGAGCAACTCACATGCTCTCAGCTTCAGAGGAAGTCAAGGACAAACTTCCTCTGAACAAATTCTGCCAAGAAAACTCCATGATGGGTTTGCCTTGGGATTGCCATAAGTCAGAAATGACTTGAAGGCATGCAATAACACAACAATGTCAATGCTGGTATTTTAATGTATGTTTAATGGCATTTATTTTATTTTGCTTCCAGATATTTCAGATATGACAAGCAGCCTAGGAACTGATTAAATGTAGCAGCAGCAGATATCAGTAGGGTGCCTGCAGATGTGTTAAAATAAAAAACAAGGGTCCTAATGATATTACCATATGGTTGTTAGCTCTTCGTTGGCTGAGCTCAGTGAAAATGGGTTCAGCAAGCTGGTGCATTTTTTCAAACTCCAGAAGGGATGAATCCAGTTTCCTATCTCCTGCTGTTATGAGAAAACTACTGTCACACTGCAATTGATGTCACAATCTCATATCTTCCCTTTCCCAAAGCACTTTTGCAACTTCAAACCACAACTGAGGATTTAAAGAAAAAGAACATTAGAAAGTAGCAGGAACGTTTAAGGAGTATAGAAGAGACTTGGATTAACGTGATGTACTTTGGGATAGATCCATATACTTAAACTGTGCTGACTTTGCAGGAACACTTCTGAACAGTCCTCTATCCTTCCACTTTTTCAGCTGCTTTTAAAATGCCCCAGTTGCTCTCCTCTCACTTTTTGACTTTGACCTAGGTTGCTTCGATTGCTGCAAACTGAACTCAAAGTGCAAATTTTGAATTCAGACATAAAAGGCATCACATAGTCATCTTCTTAAATATTGATGTTAACAATTAGATAAACATATATAAAGCATACACTTACAATTCTTGTGACTGCACTATATCCTTTTATACATTGTATTTAATTGACTGATTTCACTTGCTTTGAAACATACTGACAAACTAAAATAGAATGGTTTAGTATGTTGTGAAGCAGGTGAAATCAGCCACATTACCATCTAAAGTAGGTCAAAGTAGCTCAAATTGTAGTGCTCCAGATGTTATTTGATTTCAGGTAGCCCTAGTCAGCATAGCAGCCAGGGGTGAGGCATGCTGGTAGGTCCAGACCAAAAATGGCAGAAGGGCGGCATTTTGCCTACTCCAGATCTAAATAGTCACCTCCACCACAAGACCATTATGTTCAGATAAACCTAAACCTCAGAACATAAATTACATTGCATGGGCAGAGGCCACTTCCCACCTCCCATATCTGCCCAAAGAAGCAGCCAAACATGAGATATTGGGATAACCAAGACCATAACTTGTTTATTGGTTTCAATGCCACAGGATTGGCAGCCCTGCAAGGTTTGGGAATTGGACAGCCCACCACTGACCGATGCCACGTATTCAATAGGGGGCACAATGCAGGTACCTGTCCAGTTCTCTTTTGGGATGCCTACACCTCCCCCCCCCCCCCAGAAGCCAACACTTTCATGGCAACATTTTATCAAATCGCAGGGAAGGAGTATTATCAAATTATCTGTTCGAGAACTCTTATGTTTAACCAAATTACAAACTCCAAGATTCCATGGGGTGTTGCAATGGTAGTCAAAACAGAATCATAATGCTAAACTGAGTAGTGTGAAGTGACTTTTACTCAGTATTGGTGTTGCTACAAATGAGATTATTAGTTCTTCTGTGATGACAAGGTGCATGTAGAAAGAAAGCAGAGGGGGATTGACTATGTCTTGTCAGAGCTAGAGATGTGCCAACTCCTTTTGTTAGAGTATGTAGACTATGTCAATCATCATCATTGTCAGAATCCTGTAACCTCTCCTAGTCCACCTACCGATCCCCAAACTAGATGGAAATGTAATTCATCCATGTTTCAATTTATGGTAGTACTGACTTCTTTTTCCCCGTGTAGTTGATGCTTGGTAAACCGGGATTACAATTGCGGTAATAATGACACAACCATGACTAAGTTATGATCATTGGCACACTGAAAATCTAATTCCAAAATCACAGCTGTCTAAAATTACAAATATTTCAGTTCATCAATTACAAGTATCTGCTAAAATATGATAAAGGCAGCACTGTCAAAGGCATGTTAAAAACTGGCTTATTCCTGGCAGGAGTGCCAGGGGTCAGAAGCCTTTAGCCTTCCACATGGTTTTGGCTTCAATTCTCAGAATCTCTTACCATTCATAATGTTGGGGGTGGTCTGGGAAGTGAAGTCCAAGACATCTGGAAGGCCAAAGGTCCTCCTTCAGCTGTTTTGTGGAACAAGGGATTTGCTTTAGGGTCTAGAAGGAAACCAACATCTGACATGAGACAAACTGAAGCACTTTTGTTAAAATAAAGGCCTGCATTGAAGTCTGTCAAAATTGTGTTTAGGATATAATACACAGACAGACCACTGCTTACAAGGCACTTTGCAGCGGCTGGGAACTGAGAGCATTGATGAGATCTGGATGAAAAATTAAACATTAGGGGCCTTTCCGCACAGCCCTATATCCCAGGATATCAAGGCAGAAAATCTCATTCAGATAACCCAGTTCAAAGCAGATATCTGGGTTATGTGAGTCCACACTCAGATAATGTGGGATTTTCTGCCTTGTTATTCTGGGATGTAGGTCTGTATGGAAGGGCCCTAGGAGGATCTCATTCAGCTACAAAGTTTGCCTGGAGCCATTCTATGTCCACATAACTTTCACATAGTTTGGAAAAATTTTGGTCTGGCCTGCCCCGAATACCCAGCCAGCATAGTCATGGTCAGTTCATTAATATGAAGTAAAAAGTGGACTGTAAAGGAAATCTGGAAGAAATAGTATCTTAAACTGTATATTTATACAGCCTGCTGAGTTTACAGAATTCTCTGAGCTCTGACCTTATTGAGAAATTTGTTGTCTTGGGCTTTGGTTTCATCAGATCTGAAATGGAAAATTGCAGTTAGTTTATAAAGCTCTGTTCGCTCCAGGGAAATGGCTCCATTTTGTTTCGGAAGCACCAGGGCTTACTAGCCCAATGATACATCTTATCCTTCCCCAGTTTCCATTTAATTGTGCTGCATTGCTACAAAATACCACTGCAGTTTTTCTCCTCTACAGAAAACGTATTTTTTTCTTTTCTTCTTCTTCTTCTTCTTAATCTTTGGTGGCATGTCACCTTAACTAAAGTCATGACAATATTATTAATGGAATGGTGGGTTACCATTTTTTCCAATATCTGTATGGCAAAGAGTTTATTGTGTTTTCTCAAAGCCTTGGGTCTACTTTAAGAGGATCTCACAGCTGAACAAAATCCCACATTATCTGCTTTGAATTGGGATATATGGCAGTGTGGACTCAGATAACCCAGTTCAAAGCAGATATTGTGGGTTATTCTGCATTGATATTCTGGGTTATATGGATGTGTGGAAGGGCCCTTGGTTTGTTTCTTGAACTCTCCCAGCCAGGAGGACCCCTTAGTTTCTCACAGATCCAATACGACCAAGGAAAGGTGCCGTAATCTCTTAATCTCTGAAATCTGATTTCTGGAAAATGCTTTCCCAGCAACGACTTCCCCTTTCTCTGGTGTGTGGGTGTAGGTGAGGGAAAGGAATATGTTGCCTTTATTTTTGAATTTCTTTCTCTGTTCTCTCTTTTTATTAGCAAGCCCTAGCCTTCAAACTATGATCAGTTCTAAAGCCTGCAACCTTTTCTGCCTCCACTTCTGCCATTTGTGAAGCTGTACTGTAATAGTTGCTATTCCTCATTGCAATTATTGTCTATATCTTGAATAAAGTACATGCAATTAAATCCCCATGGACAATCCTTTGAAGTACTCTTGTGCTGCTTGATGTCCTCTGTGGGACTCCATCTTTAAAGTGTGGAGAAATGGGGGAAAGCCAGCGTATGATGAGGTCCATTGACTCCAGTTTGCTTGAAGCACTATTTTGTCAAAGTTACAAGATCCCTGATAGACATATGTACTCAAAACATACATGAATCCGTTAAATAAATAAACAAACAAACATGTATGAATTCATTCATGTGTTCTGAGGACATACCTGGTAACACAACATCATTCTGGAAGGTTTCCATGATGAGATTTTTAGTGAATGAATGAATAAGTTTTATTGTTCTAGCCATAGGCCATGACAAATTAAGCGCACATATTAGTGACATCCAAAGTACACATCACAATATAAAACTTCAGTACAAATATTAAAACTCATTAAAACTGACTCTTTAAATTCCAGTCATGTCTACAATGCACTGTATCATCCTGTGCTATTTCCCATCCTTCACTAAGGATTTTACTAGTTTCACACGGATATTTTGAGCTGCCACTGCAAAAGTGGCAACCTTTATTGTTATATCTTTAGAGTAGTCTGCTCGCAAATCCTTAATCACTGCTGTCTGCTGCCAAGCCACCCTATCCTCCAGAAGTCCTCCTAGAATCTTCTTTCTGGGATCCTTATACAGAGGGCAGTGTAGTAAGTAATGTATTAGATCCTCAATCGCTCCTGAACCACATATACTGTACATAATCTTTGGGAATAAGGTGTTCCTCTATATCTTCCCTCCAGCCAGATATTTTTAGTGTGCTCGCAAAGTTTTACCGAGGACAAAATGGCCCAAATCTGCTGTCCTAAAGAACTAAACCACTGGAAGGCCTCCACCAAATGCATATGTATGCATTCCATTGCATAGCTGCTGTGATTATTGCAAAGCTAGTTCAATACAGAATGTAAGGATGTGATTTTTGAACAATAAACAATATATTACAAATTCAACTAACAAATTCGAATACAACATGGAAGGCATACTTTTTCTGCTTGGCATGTTAGATGGTGTGAAGGGAAAGAAAGAAAACAAGTAAACCAGATAACAATCTGGTGGGAACAAACCAGTGGGAACAATCTAATTACAAATTGAGGTTCTGGCATACTTTCAGTCTTTCATGTTATTGCTTTTTACAGGCCCTCTTTTTCATGGGTTTTGGTTTTTTCTTTCTTCTTTCCCATTTGTTTTCCTTGGTGTGTAATTAAGTGCTTCCTCTAAAACACATGGTAAATTAGAATTTGGATTGAGCTATTTTCTGTTCTACTGCAAAAATAAATCTCAGTTACCACAAACACCATTAATTTATGTTAGACCATCTTTGGAAGAAGCACAGCCTGAAGGAAGGGACTGCATTCGGCACGTCACATTTCTCAAACTACAATCTAAAAGGTTCAGACAGCAGCAATTGTAGTGACTAAATTAGCAGCAAAGGTGACAACAAAGAACGTTAAATAATAAACTCACACATGGTAGACCTGATAGTATAATTTCCCCCACCAAATCACTCGTTTTGCAGGGGGATCACAATAAAGCCAATATGAACGCACACTGCAGCATTACACAGAGCCAGCAGGGTGGGAGGAGGAAAATCTCAACAGTAGGGCCCAATTGTATTACTTCTACCATTTGGGTGCCACAGTAAACATTCTGTGGAAATGATTTCAGGCAATTTCCAAAAATGAGTCCTTCCTTCTCCTACAGTTGGTTATCAAAGAAACTGATAACCCCTTTATAGCTTACACCTCTAAGCGTCCCTCAAGGTCTAAACATTATTTCAGGCACTCTCGTTATCTCCCTTTTCTATCTTTTTATCTCTATAAAAAATAGTGGAAGGTATCAATATTGACGCTTGTGAAATTATGCTTTTAAAAATATTTTAAAAAATATTTGTTTCTTGATTCTGTGTTATTTTTCCATGGTGGGCTTCTGTGGAGCATTCATCTCTCACTTTGATTTTTGACAGATCTCAGGTGTTTATCAATCCCCCCCCCCCCATCACCATTTTCTTGGAGTAAGTAAGGTATTTTAGGCATATGCACCCCTTGACTCAGAGCCTTTTGAAGGTTTCACAATATAGGGTCAATTCACACAACAGAATTAAAGCACTATTATTTCACTTTAACTGGCATGAGCCCCTTCCACACAGCAGTATAAAATCCACATTGAACAGGATTATATGACAGTGTGGACTCATAATACAGTTCAAACCAGATATTGTGGATTGCCTGCCTTGATATTCTGGGTTATATGGCTGTGAGGAAGAGCCCATGGTTGTGTCCTATGACTTCTAACCACCTTATCACATTGAGAAATTTCCCAGTCATAGGACACTTTAGCCTCTTTTAAAGCATGGAGAGGCACTGATCTTATCACACAAGTTAAACTACTTCTGGCTGCCATGCATAGTCCTCCATAGCTGAAAAGAGGAAGAAGTGTCCCAAAAGGAGGGAACTTTGGCAACCAACCTCATCACATTGAGAAATTCCCCCCTGATAGGACACTTCAGCAGTCTCTTGTATCTTATGGGCTTTGGTACAGAACCATAGGAACCCATGGAAAGCAATGGTTTTAACCTGGATCACTGTCTCTTGAGCCCTATGGGGTTTGTTGAAGAATAATAGGATCTCATTGAAAGCAATGGTTTTAACCTGGATCACTGCCTCTTTTATGGGGTTTGGGGCAGAACCATAGGATCCCAAGGAAAGAAGTGGTTTTAAACTGGTGCCAATCTCCTTTAATGTAAGAGGCTTTGGGCAGGGCAAGGAATCTCTTGGTCTTTGGATAATGTTGTTTCTCCTGATTTAAAAAAAGCAATACTGACCTTGTGATGAAGGTAAAATGAATGCATTGCCAGTTCTTAAGTTTCCACGTGTGAGTCGGATGGGGTGGTTGTCCTCCAAATAGGGTGATTCTCTCCCTTAAAGGGACGGTTACCCATGCTTTCCCCTCTCAATGTGATGAGGTGGTAGGATTGGGTGGGCCCTTTGAACTCTCAGCCAGAGTATTCTAATGTATCATCAAATTACAAAGCCACAGAATCCATAGGATACCACCATGTCAGTTAAAGGGGAATCATAGTGCGATAACTATACAATGTGAATGGGCTTTCACTCTACACTCTAGTCTGTGTATGATTCTGGGAATTCCACGCACTCTCCCCATCTACATTGCCATATAATGAAGTTTGAAACTGCATTGCATGGGCAGTGTAGACTCATATAATGCCCATTCAAGGCTGTTAGGAATTGTGGGAGTTGAAGTCCAAAATACCTGGAGGGCTGAAGGTCACCACTGCCTGGTCTACACTGACCATGTAATGCAGTTTCATACTTCATTATATGGCAGTGTAGATAGGGTCTGTGTTTACCATGTTACCATTAGCAGTGTAGACCTATTGTTCTTAATTGAGATTTCTAGGAGAAGGCTATAACTTCTCACCTTTGGTCCTGTTACATTGCATTGTAATTGCTGCTGATGAATTGCTTTGTTGCCAGGACTGCTAGTGGAAACATGGGAACTATATTGGTTTTACTGGTGTGGGGTCAGGGTGATGCATATATGTGAGGTGAATCAAGAGGGAGAAAGAGATGCTGAGTTGATAATGGAAGAGAGGGTTTGGTAATAGAAGAGAGGCGGATGAATAAAATGTAATAATGAAGGTAGCACAGTGGATTCCATACATACAGCATTGTGAGCTGTTTGCATAGGAAGGATCCCCTAGGAGCATTCAGGCTTTTCTTATCTTACTGAAACCCTTAGCAGGGAGTGTATTGTGCCAGGTAGATGCCTTTAGCATTCCTTCCATAGTTATCCCTAGCTCCTCTCTGGGTGTCTAAAGGCTGCCTTCATGTCTTAAGTTTCTCAAGCAGCTCAATAAGAGAAATAGGAGGGTCATCCTTCCATAACTACTTGAACTGCAGTATATCTGATACAATGCACATCCACTGAGAGTTATGATAGAGTGACTTCCGCTGCGAAGAAAAGCTCAGCAGTGTAGTACAAGTACATGTATTGTATCCTTGGAATTCTTGTACTTTTATCATACACCCCCCCCCCCCCCAATCATCAATATGGGGATAGTTTGGCATGCAAAACCCAAAAGATTTGCAAGAATATAGATAGTAGGAAATGCTTCTTCATGCAAACTGGAGTCCTCAATAACAAACATCAAGACTATTGCTATTACTCTCTCACAATTATTTGCTCCTCTTTCTGTTCTCTTTCCTGGTGCGATCTCTGTTTTCCACAGTATCCAGCCTTCTAGTTTCCTTCCAGCTGTTGCATGCATTTTTTAGAAGTAAAAACTACAATGCATCAACTACAGGAGTTCTGTTCTCTTTTTGCAGATATTTTATTTACGTCATTTACGTCATTTTTTACCCCGCTCTTCTCCCCCCGCAGGGGGACTCAGAGCCTTGTTCCCTTGTCCATTTCCTTCACAACCAGTAAATTCCACCTTGTCTTAACGATGTTTTATCCTGAGTGGGATCTGGCCTGAGGTTTCAAAACTATAGATGTATTATTTGAAATCTTAGAATGATCAAGTTTTTCCTCATGTGGCCTAGGTATGGTGCTATATGGTGGAAGAGTGAAATTTTGTATTTACCTTGAATGAAATTCAAGGCAATGCCTATTATTTGTTTGTTAAATGTATATAAAATCAAACTAATGATGATCTGGGATAAGAGAGTTACTCATGCTATTGGAAAACTGTATAGCTTTTGCCTCATACCAGAATGTCACCATTCCCAAAGGGAGTATGGATCAAATATCCTCGAGCAGAAAAAGTCTTGGTTGAGCCAATAAGATAACTCATACTGTGCCCACTCAGCTGTATTTCAAACAATGAGGAACTTGGAGCAGGGCTTCCAAGAAAGGTAATACAGTACAGGTATATTCATATAGTATTTTTTAAACCTGAAGCTTTATGGGTGTTAAAGGTCAACACCAGTGCTTAGGAACTGAAAATTCAAGCTAGAGGCCTCTGTAACCATTAAAAGATAAGGTATCACGTTATTTCCCCAAAGAAACTCCCTACAGCCTATCCCTCAGGCTGCAGCACGATGGTTGAATTTGATTCAGTTACATTTCAGCCTAAATTACATTATTCTATTCTTGTCTAGCAGTGATTAGAGCACTATAGGTAGGCCATTTCCATTTAGGAAACGGTACAGGTGGTAGGCCATCTAAAGCATTGTAACAACACTCACCACTAATGCATCAATCAATGAAAGGGGGCTGGGTAAGTGTTCCCTGGGGTACTCGCTACCTCTGCCCTCACTTTCAACCCCAGAAAGAGCACTCTGATAATATCAAGAGCTCTGAGGCAGTAGAAAGCTATTTATTCCATGGTACCACAATTGTTCCCAGGCATCCAATTTGCTTGAGAATTTGAGCATACATTAACTTGGCAGTAATCCCACTGGTGGAATCTCAATGCTCCCTTTCTCAATAGAGCCGACAGCTAAGACTAAATCCTTAGTCTAACAGGTAAATTCACTTTATTAAAGTCCCCAGATGAGTACAGTTGGCCACCTTAATAGGGAAACTCACTTAGGACCTCATCCCATGAGTGACAGAAAAGGGGGAAAAATGAGGGAAAGCAGAGGGAACAGTCTTACCCTATTCTCTTCTGTGCTTGCCTGACTACTAGAATGGACAGCCATCCCACATCCTTACGGTGTCAATGCCCATCTTCCCTTGCTTTCTGCCATTTGGAGTCTGGTAACACCCAACTCCTGAAGATGACTCTAGGGCTCCGTTTCCATGCACGGAATCCCACCAGAAGTGTCCCTATGTCATTTGATGGTCTCCATAGAACTCCCGTGGAGCTCCGTTTCGGAAGCGCATGGCAACGGAGCCTAGAAAAAAAATCAACACACAAGAGAAAATGAGGCTATGGTGCCTGAGTAACTAAACAACACAGAGGAAGGAGAGTATCAGGAGGTAATGTCCTAGATACTCAGTGCAATGCAAGACCGAAACAGGTCATAAGCAAAAATATATAGCATTTAATATAATCACAAAGTATTGGAAATGTCGAGGCAATAGGCCTCTGGAGGGAGTACAACAGGTGAAATATCACTATATCACACAACAAGGCAATAGGCCACAGATATCCTATATAAACCCACAATGGGGTCAAGGCGCCTCCTGAGCATGTACAAGCATATCAAACATGGATGGAATATACAAACATACAAGTGTAAACAAACATAGGCAGGGGCCCCTCGGATAGCTTCCCTGAGTACATACGGTTGTAGTAGGAAACCCAAAAGATCCGGACACCGGTCTGGAAGCTGAGTGGATGGATAAACAGCAAATGCTGAATCAAGCCGCAAGGATCAAACCGCTGCGTGAATGCCACGGCGCGGCTGCAACTCCTCCACCACACCCAAATGGATGGAAGGAGAAGGAGAGGGGGGGGGGAACCCAAAATAAGGTACCCCTCAGTAACGGGCAAATGCCCCTGAGGATCGATGGAGCGCCTCCACAGCCAGTGGGAACGCCAAGCAGCAAGGTCGAGCAGCCAAACCAGGAAGTGGCCTGTAGCCAATCAGTGGAAGCGGCGTCTCCCAGTGGTGCGATGCCCGAAAAGGACGGATCCAGGAAAGATGTTGAGGGAATACGAAGATCACAGGGCTGTATGGGAGAAGATCCAGGGAGA
This sequence comes from Anolis apletophallus, assembly GCA_030556195.1. Classification (NCBI taxonomy): domain Eukaryota; kingdom Metazoa; phylum Chordata; class Lepidosauria; order Squamata; family Anolidae; genus Anolis; species Anolis apletophallus. Next base: position 44,090,322 of record JARBWK010000010.1, on the reverse strand, counting down.
GGGGATTCCAAACGCCATAGAGGTGCCGAAGTGAGGTTCCGTGGACCATGTAGCCTTGTCAAACCCTAATGGGTAACATAACGTATGGCATCCAAATGGACAAATGAAACGGAGCCTAGAAGCCATGGGATGAAGTCCTTCATAAGGTCCCAAAATACTGTAGTTACAGTCCACCAATTCAACAAAATTTCTATTGCTTTCAAAACCCTCTACTACAGATAATTGATTGCCTCTACTCCTGTTACTTCCTCCTTTTACCACTAACTATGTCTCCAGAGCACCAGTGTGCAACTCTCCTAGAAATGGTGGTGGTGGTGGTGGTGGGGGCGCACAGAGCAGTTTGAGGCCAGGTTCCCTGGTTAATGTGATCACTTTCCTGCCCTTAAACTTCCAGACCTAATCACCCACACAGCAAAACTGGTTTCTCTTAAATCAGTTCCAAGCTGCATTATAGTGTCAGTGTAGATGTGCCTATAGCAGGGGTCCTTAAACTAAGGCCCGTGGGCCGGATGTGGCCCTCCAAGTTTATTTACACAGCCCTCATGCTAAACATTAGACTTAGGGTTGCCCTAAGTCTGAAATGATTTGAAGGCACACAATAACAACGAGCCTTAAATAACTTAACTATCTCGTCAGCCAAAAGCAGGCTAATGCTTCCCGTTAAAATACGAGTACGTTTATGTTGGTTTAAATTGTTCTTCCTTTTAAATATTGAATTGTTCTTTCATGGTTCTTTGTCCTACAAATAAGGTATGTTCAGTGTGCATATGAATTTGTGTTTTTTTCAAACTATAGTCCGGCTTCTCAACTGTTTGAGGGTTCATGAACTGGCCCTCTGCTTAAAATGTCAGAGAACTGCTGACCTACAGTATAGTATACCACACACACTAGCCACCGTTGGCTTGCTTGTGAACCTAAGGTCTCATGTATCTACAGCATGGTGAGCTCATTTACAACTGTTGATGACAGATGGAAACACTTTTTTGTCTCCTGTGTAGCATATCTTTAGTATAAAGAGCAAATATATTTACGACTCATGCCAGATTTTTTTGCATGCAGTTTTCTGCATGGAAAATGCAGTTTTCTTTGCAGGAACAACAACAACAACAACAATTTGTATTTCTTACCCCCCGCTCCTCATGGCTTGAGGCAGATTAAAACACAAAATAATAAAACACACATAGTAATATGTAGGAAACTTTATGTATGTATGCACCTATGTAGTTATATATTTTATGTTTTATCTTTTCCTTGTACACGACCCTAGAAGGCTTACATTCAATATAAAGCTAAAAGGTAAAAGTTTCCCCCTGACATTAAGTCCAGTCATGTCCGACTGTGGGGTTTGGTGCTCATCTCCATTTCTAAGCTGAAGAGCCAGCATTGTCCATAGATACCTCCAAGGTCATGTGGCCAGCATGACTGCATGGAGCCCCGTTCCCTTCCCACCGGAGCAGTACCCATTTATCTACTCACATTTTGCATGTTTTTGAACTGCTAGGTTGGCAGAAACTGGGGCTAACAGAGGGAGGTCATGCCGCTCCCTGGATTTGAACCTGCAACCTTTCGGTCTGCAAGTTCAGCGAGCACTGTTCAGCGATATTGTCTTTTTTTCTTTAAGGATTGTTTTAAAAAAAAAGATGTAAGCAGCAGTGGAATATCAACATGAAGGCTTCAAAGGGAGGTTGACTTTTCTGAAGCCTCCATAAGAATAAATGGTGTATTAAAAGCTCACACCGCTCCCCAGATTCGAACCTGCAAACTTTTGGTCAACAAGCTCAGCAGCTCAGTGGTTTAACTGACTGCACCACCGGGGGCTCCATTCAATATAAAAATAAGTTTTAAAAGAACTATTACAAAAGATAAAAAATATTAAATAATTATATTAATGACACAAAAACAAAGCTGTTTAAAACAATTTAAAACATACTAGAAAACATAAAAGCACAGCCTCATTAAAAGCTGATTTTCTGCACAAAAATGCTGTTTTCTATTTTTACAACTGCTTTTTTCCCCACACAGAGTCTCAAACTGTGAAGATTCATGCCCATCTAGGATTTTCCTCACTGGAATCTCCCAACACTTGAGGAGCCCATTTGTTGCCTACCTTTTAAAATGTTTTCTAATATTCTTCACATCTTGCCAACTCTTTATTGCGCAGTAAGTAAGAAGGATGGCAAGTGAGGTTATTAGGACAATCAAACATCTATTCAAACGCAAGTTACGTTCCACTGGTTTCAGATGAATTCAATGATGCAATTCCAACTGGCATTGATTTGGATTGCAAAAGATAAATTAAAAACTTCATCTTCTGGAAATAAGTCTGTGATCAGAGAAGGAAAAGCATCCAAAGATGATTATGTGGCAAGGTTGTTTTATTGAGTTTATGATTTTTAATTAAATTATTTGAAATAAAAGACCTTGGGGCATGCGACAATATCTAAACCATCTTGTGTTCTCCACTCCCCCTGCCCTCACAGCTCTGCATTTTGCTTTCCTACTCTTTCATGATTTTACAACAGAAACGATAATGATGCGTGCCGCTGTTAATGTAGTTCTTCTGAAGCTGTCAGAAGAAAACTACAGTGTGAAGAATGCCAGGGGCAGATGGGTTATGACACACTTTGTTGAGAAGTGAGTTTAACAAGACAAAAAAGAAAATTAAGGAGAGATAAAAAAAACACCCCCAAAAACCCAAAACACACTCTGATTAGGTTGAAATTAAACACATCCACATTCTGCAATCTCCTGTATGTCAACATGAATTAGATTCTTGGCCATTTAACCTGCACGCAGCGAACACAATTTTTAAAGGTCTGATTCATTATGCGCTAGAAAACACACATTCTTGGCACCAATGTAATTGGCTGACTCTATTTTACAAACAGTAACAACTGTAGAAATATTAATTCGCTTAGCTTGTTGTAGGAAAGATTATTTATAAGTGTCTTGTTTTCTTTAAAGGACATTTAACACAGTTCTTTCGTTTTTCATCTTGTCATACAAAGGTTTTGTGAATTTGGTATTCTGAAGCTTCCTGAGTGGCAATGAAAAGGGGAGAGAGTACTTGGCGATCAAATTGTTGAGGTTAAAAATGTGTTTTCTATGTGCAATTGGTCTTGTGAAAATGTACTTCCCCAGTAGGTGTAGCTAATTTTGAAAAATATTGACATACTCTTAAGTGGCATGTTGAACATCATATATTGGCAAGCATCCTCTTGGTTACTTTTCTAGGCAATACTTGTTCAGAAGGGTTTCCTTTGCTTTCTCTGATATTGAGAACATGTGACTTGTCCAAATACATACATTGGTTTAAATGGAGATTTGAACCCTGGTTTCCAGAATCACAATTCAGTTCAATCTGTGGTCCATGGACCATCAGTGGTCCGCAAAAACAAAAATATGGCCTGCGGCTTCACCGTTACAATACTGTTGCAAAACCCTCTTATAGTACCGAGGCTTATTAAATATGTTTTTTTGTGGTCGAGCTGATGGCGACTACTGGATGGCATATGTTCTGTATCAGAAACTAGAGCTGATGTGGTCTATCCAATGCAATTTTCTGAATCAGCACCCCAAACAACCAAATTGAATCTAAAGTTGACCAAAAACTGATTCGTAACCCTTTTGGTACTAATGTTGGTCCCCGGTCAAAAAAGGGTTGGGAATCACTGAGTTAAACACTCTAATCGCTGTATTAGTGATGGATGCCTTATCAGGAAATAATAGTGTTCAATTGAAAATAGGATATACAGTAGAGTCTCACTTATCCAACCTTCGCTCAGCCAACATTCTGTATTATCCAACACAGTCTCCCTCCCACCTTGAATAATGTCCATTCAATAGGCTTTGCCTTAATCCCTCCTTATTATTCAATATTTTTGCTTATCTAACGTTCTGCAAGCCCACTTATGTTGGATAAACAAGACTATACTGTAGTTTAAACTGAATGCTTCAGTAATGCATGGGTTGAAATAATAGAGGTGTGCAAAATTGATAGAATGCCATATTTGGAGTTTCCTGTACAAACCAGAAAAGAAGGATAATGTGGTATGTATTATGTGATGTTATTAAGTACGGAGAATGTGCCGTACATAGCTGTAAATTAATAAAGTAGGAGAGCTGCTTTCATTGAAAACTGAATTTATGGAGTCCATTGTTCATTCAACTTTGTGTCTTCAAGATGAGTTCCTTGCAAGGTTGAAAAAAACTGAAATAAGAAGGGGTGATTTATCTCAACTTTCTGATATGTTTACATAATCTTCCTTATACACTTGGCTGTACTTTTTTTGACTATGCTGTAATATCTGTACTCAGGGGTTGAGGAAGCTGAATACAATGTGTAGTTCCATTGCACATGTGGTGCCATTATACGCTGCACATTCAGATGTGTATTATGCATTACAATAATGCACTTCATGATCCTTCTGAGTCAATACAATCTGGACCAACATGGCTCCACCTTTGGGGTCTGACACACAGCATTCCAAAACACTAGTGCATCACATAACATAATGTAAGGTTACATCGCATCCTCTTGATGTTTGGATCCCACAGTTATAAGATTAAGTGGAATAGGAAGATGCTGGAGCCAAAGATAGCTGTAGCCTGGTCAATTAGAATGGAACTTTTGTATAACCTGAACACTTTAAATGAGCAAAGTTGAAGACAAACCATTTTAGGAGAACTTAAAGAAATCTGATAAGAGCAATTATTTCACTCATGGATATACACTCATTTCAGTAAACTAACTTTGGTTAAATAGGTTTCACAGGCTTTAGAATACCTTTTTGACCGGAAGAAAGATGAGATAAAAGAGATGGATGTTTTAAGAAGGTCTACATTATTCTTTAATTACTAAGGGGAATTTCAGGGCAGTGGACACAAATGCTATAATCCTGTTGATTACTTATTTCAGCTTCAGTTATGTATGTTGGCATAAGTATCAGAAGATATATCAATGAACTGAAGCCTTTTAAGGAAATATATCTGCTCTGCTGGCCCTCAAACAGCTTGGGAGCTGTCCAGACAACTTTATCTTCTGATAGAGATCACTTTTTCCGTTGTTTCGATCTTGTTGCAGTGTCTGTAACTCCTTTAGTTCTGCTCCCATGTCATTGTTTCCTGCTTCTCTGGGGTAGTTATGCAAAGAAGCACTGTTTCTTCACTTACCAAGGGAACTTTGCAGGGTGGGATGGGGAAAAGCAGCTACCACACTTCCTTGCTTTTTCTTTCATGTCAGGTGCGACTTGAGAAACTGCAAGTGGCTTCAGGTGTGAGAGAATTAGTTGTCTGCAAGGATGTTGCCCAGGGTATGCCCAGATGTTTTTACAACCTGTGGGAGGCCTCCCTCATGTCCCTGCATGGGAAGCTGGAGCTGACAGAAGAGAGCTCTACCCGCTCCCTGGATTCGAACTGCTGACCTTTCCATCAGCAATCCTGCCAGCACAAGGGTTTAATCCATTGCTCCACCGGGGGCTCCTACTCCCTTGTTGGGCATTGGTCTTCGTCTCTAAAGCTGGAGCTTTTTGAGTGGGAACAACCAGCCAATCTGTATGTAGCGAGATCACAGCCTTCACTTAGGTCTGCTCAAGTGAAAAATGAAAAGTCACTTGCTTCTTGTTCCTCTGGCAGTCTGGTTTTTGGTACCTTCACATCAACATATACTATTTTCTTTGTTGTTTCTATCTCTCATTCTCTTTCTATATCCATCCATCCAGCTATCATTCCATCCATCTTCCTATTCCCAGAATCAGACAAATTAGGTTGACTTTTAATCTCTTCATGGCTTCTACTTTTATACCATATAAGTGTTGGAATTGATAGAGTGGACCATAGGAGTGAAATGTGAATTTGTGTATGTATATATCTGGTGCTGTCTCAGAGCAAAGATGCCATGTACACTGCTGGAGCAGAAAGGGTTAACCAGCAGGTTATGTAGAGTGGGAAGTGATGAAGGACGTCTGGACCAGCGTCCCTCGGCGTTTTGTATAAAACCATGCTATCTGTCCTTGTCGTGTGTTCTAAGAGATTGTGCTGAAGAGTGAAGTGGATTTATTTTTGTAAGTAAAGAATTGTTTTTTGTACTACCGACTCAGCATCCTGGTTTATCCAAGAAGCTTCACAACATCGGCCTTATCACCAACCATATGCTGCAAGATTTAAAAATGCTAACAAGGGTTATGGGCCCTATGCCAAGAAGGTGATAAAGTTTGTTTGAAGCTTGGAGTTTTTGGAATGGACGCAAGGCTGAATCGGAGCTGCTGCAGAAGAGTTTGCTGCTAGAGGGGAGACAGTGTGTTTCCAGTGAAGAAGCAGAGATCTGCACAGCGGGGCGTGCTGGGACCCTGAGGATTTATGGTCCTGGAGTGTGAAGCCATAAAGCCACTGAGTCTTGTGAGCAGCCAGATCAGAGGGGAGATTGCCGGAGGCTATAGGAAAATAGCTGGGCTGAATTTCAGGTGCAACCGAAGATCTTCCAAGGAAAAAGCTGACTGGGTTTAATCCACTCACTAAGATAGAGAACAGCCATAAATCCATGATGTGCCTTGATGTGGTAAAGAAGATCGCCAGATGCCTGCTGTGAGTAAATGGTGTTGAAATCCAGAGGCTGGGCTGTGAATCCGAGAAAAGGAGATCTTCTGAGTGAAAGTGGAAATGGCTACAAGCAATCCACTTACAGAGATGGCAAATGGAATTGACCATAACTTTAAAGAATGGTCTGAGAGCATGGAAAACCTACCAGCCAGAGGTGAGCTGCAAATTGATGACTTTGTCCAGTGTGTGAAGTGCCTACTGACAAAGGAGAAATTGCACAATGCTATTGCAATATGCAGGAGCATTTTTGATGTAATGGAAAGAGTGTTTGCGCAGAAAGAATTGGACAATGGTTGCCAGCCTGAGGGGAAAGCAGAATGTTGCCAGAGTTGCCAGGCTGAGGTGGAGCCATTGAAGAAGCAGCAAGGAGCATGCAGGCTTGAGGAAGAAATGCCAAGGCTAGAAGGAGCAGTGCATGTCCTTGGGCCTGAGGAGAAGCAGATTAAGAAGATGAAGATTGGCTGCCAACCTGTGGAGCATGCAAGGGAAAGGCATTGCCAGATGGAGCCATTGAGGGAGACAGACAGATGCAAGGAGCAGCGAGTAGCATGCCGGCCTGAGGGGGAGTTGCAAAGGCTGAAAGGAATAGTGCCTGCCCTTGGGTATGCGGAGGAGTTGCCAGAGCTGCAGTCACAGACGGAGTCAAAAAAGAACCTGTCCTTGGAGGAGAAGCAAGGATCATGCCACCTTGAGGGGGAGTCACTCAAGCCGAGGCCGAGAGGAATGGAGCCAGTATTTGCCAATGTGTGTGTGCCTGCAGCAAGGAGGTGTTTTATCTGCAATTCAAAGGAACACCTGGCTCGAGATTGCAAAGTGAAGAAAAGAGGCTATTACATCAGAGGCAGAGGACGTGGAGGTGGATCATCAAGTCAACCTAGAGCAAGAGTGATGGTGGCTGCAGTAGGATGTAATTCCAGTAGAAGCAGTAAATGGGTTTTGGACTCTGGAGCAACCCACCATATCACTAATGATTTGGCTAATTTGAGAAATGTGGAGACTTTGCATGGATCTTCAGTATCTCTTGCAAATAACTCAGTACAACTTTTCAACAAATTTGGAACTTGTTACATTTCTTGTTTAAAATTGTACTGGCAAAAGGTTTTGTTTGTTCCAGAAATGAAGTCTAATTTATTGAGTGTAGCTGAGTTAACAGAACAACAGTATAGAGTGTTATATTTACAACAGAGAAGGGAAACTTGTTGGCAAAGGAGTAAAAACGTATAAAATGTATGAAATGTTTGAGAAAGTCAACGGATTTGGTGAAGAAGACAGTGTGGAAGTTATGTGTGTTGGTAGTACAATTCAGCATTTGTTCCATAGAGTAATGGGTCATGCTAAGTTTGATGTTTTGAAGAAGACCCTGAATCTTTGCCCAGATTTCAAAATGGAGGACTGCCATTATCATCTTGATTGTGCTGTGTGTAGGAGTGTAAAGCAAGTGCCTATAAAGTACACAAAAGATCAAAGATAAAAGTGAAATGTTTGAGAGAGCAAACATGTATATTGAAGGACCTTTTGAAGAAAGCACAGGTGGCTCACGTTTTGTAATGATGTTTGTAGAAAGATTAAATAGATATGGGTACATCTATTTTCTAAAAGATTTGTCTGAGGTAAAAGAGAAATTGGCTAGTTGGTTAAATTTAGTGGAGAATGTGTATGAAACGAAATTGGGAAATCTGATACTGGACAAAGGTATGGAAATGTGTAGCAAAGAGGTCAAACAGTATCTAAGGGCCAGAAATGTTGATTTCACAGAAATTGGAGAATTTAAGAATGAGACCAGCGTGGCAGAAGAAAGGATGCGCGTTTTGAGAGAAATGGAGAAATGCATCCTAAAAGATAGCAAAATAGCACCCAAGTACTGGCCAGAAATCTTGCATACATGCAATTATTTGAGTAATAGATTGTGGGATGAATGTGTGCAGGATAAACCATACCGGAAATTGTATAATAGAGTCCCAAATTTCAAATTCCTCAGAATATTCGGATAAAAAACTAATGTGCTTTTATCAGCAAATGAAAGGAAAAACAAGAAAAATAAACATTGACAAATGTGTTTCGTGGGATATGGAAAACGATGTTACAAATTTCTGGATACCCCGACAACTGTAAAAATGTCTAAGATTGCTTATTTCGAAAAGGTGATGGATTGGTCTAATATACATTTAAATGCAGAGAGTCTGCATGGGTTTCCCAGGTATAAAGAAAGTGGTGAGACATCTAGTGTTGTGAACGAGCAACAACAACAGCCAGTCAAGGTTGAGGTTGCATCACCACCAAGAGAGTTAATTGAATCAGACAGAAAAGAAAAGGGAACACCCAAAAGAGCAGTAGATGCACAAAGGAAAGAAAGTAGGGAAAAACAAGCACCTAAAGGAAAGGTTACGCCAAAAGCAGGCAAGCAGGAGGTAAAAGAGGAATTTAGAACAGTCAGTGTAAATCAAAACACAAAGAAGAAAGAGTTGCAGAAATATATGTTAGTGCCTTTCTTATCACAACCAGGAAAGTTCCATAAAGTTCCTTGTGGAGATGATTTCATTGACACTGATGATTGTGTAACAGTCTATGAGTAAAAATGTTATTGTGCTTAAAATGTATGAGATGTGTAGTGTATCTATATTGTGTACAGAGGAATGCAGTAATATCTTAAAGTTAAAAGATTCTGCAGGAAGTGATTGTGTTTGTGATGAAGTAATCCAGAAATACGAGATCTCTATATATGTATAACAGCCTCTGTATATGTGACATATAAGAATACTGTATGTAAAAGTAAAAGAATATATTGACTAAGAAAAACAATTACAAGTGGCATAGAATATTGTAAGAAGAACAAAGTTAGAAACAATATGTGTTTAAGAAATACATAAACAGTGATGAATGAGAAATTAACATTTCAGAGGGGAATTGTTGGAATTGATAGAGTGTACCATAGGAGTGAAATGTGAATTTGTGTATGTATATATCTGGTGCTGTCTCAGAGCAAAGATGCCATGTACACTGCTGGAGCAGAAAGGGTTAACCAGCAGGTTATGTAGAGTGGGAAGTGACGAAGGACGTCTGGACCAGTGTCCCTCGGCGTTTTGTATAAAACCATGCTATCTGTCCTTGTCGTGTGTTCTAAGAGATTGTGCTGAAGAGTGAAGTGGATTTGTTTTTGTAAGTAAAGAATTGTTTTTTGTACTACCGACTCAGCATCCTGGTTTATCCAAGAAGCTTCACAACATCGGCCTTATCACCAACCATATGCTGCAAGATTTAAAAATGCTAACAATAAGTACACAAAGAAATCAAATAACAGTGAAATATGTGATGCAAGAAAGGATTGATTTCTGAAACTAATAAAGACTAGAGTGCTTTGTCCTGTGATGTATAAATCCCGTATCTTCCTTATTTTGAAGCCAGGCAAGAATCCTTCTGAGCCAATACAATCTCGACCAACATGGCTCCACCTTTGGGTTCTGACTGTACTTAAACGTATATCACTTTCCCTTTTTTACCACTTTCCCTTTTTTACCACCTTTTTTCCCTCCAGAGCACTAATGTGCATCTCTCCTGGAAACTGGGAAAATACAGAGCAGTTTGAGGCTGGGTTCTATGGTTAATGTAATTATTTTTCTGCCCTCAAACTAATTCCGGACCTGTTGATCTAATCACCCACACAGCAAAACTGGTTCCATCTGCTTGCCCACATAAAACCATATTTAATAAGTCTTGGCATTATAAGAGGGTTTTGCAAGAACAGTCACTTTTGTTGCAACAGTGTATTAGGAGTGAGGCCAATGACCATATTTTAGTTATTGCGAACTACTGGTGGTCCACGGTAAACAGGTTGGGAACCAGTGATCTACAGCATGCTGAGCTCATTTTCAACTGTTAATAACAGATTAGAACTTTTTTGGTCTCCTGTCTAGCATATCTTTATGTCACTCATCCTCTGTTCTCCCCATAGAGAAAATTGCTGAAATATTGATTGTAAATTATGATAGTACTAGTCAGTCATATGCAACTCATTGGTTATTGTAGAGTGTGGCATTTTCTACTGATTGCATAATGATCACATCTCCCTCCCAGTAACTTAACATTTCTCATTGCCTCAGAACCCCTTCATTTCATGGAAGGGTGGGGATAAGTGGCTGATGAGCATTCATTAATTTTCTTAGCTGGTCCCAGTTTAAAGTCTGGGGAGATGTCTGGTTGACTTCTGAAAAACCCTTTGGATGCCTGCCACTGTGCATCCAGTTATAGGAAAATAACTAGATACTTGGCTAGATTGGGGGGCAGGGTTGAATAGGAGACTATACCGCACAGCTAATGGAACATCATAACCATAGTCTTTATTGGGTTAAGTGAGATTATTGCTATTGAGTGCTGAAGCAGATAGGGGAACAACTAGACAAGAGGGATGGGTATCCCTATACTCTACCTCTTTTGAAAAACTCAACGTTGTACACTTACTATCATAATAGCAAGGAGATTATGGAGGGATTTAGGATCATCTGTGGGCTTTGACTTATAAACACCACAGGGACCTCATACCATATTGTTATTACATACATCAAAAACATCTATTTGAAGTAATTCAATGGAATATCATTACATAAGCAATACTCATTAGAAGTGCTTTGATTGTATGTCCCTGTATGGTGTGTGTGTGTGTGGGGGTGGGGGGGTGGGGGTGGGTTGAAATTGGATGTCCCTTGTGGTATTTTCCAATTCTATGATCTTATGGATAGCAGATAGATTCCACCAGCTAAACATGCTGGAGCATACCAGATGTCCACATAGAAAGATGTTAGTCTACATGGTATGATTTTGTCCAATCATTGCCACCTTCTGGCAAGGATTAATGAAACCTCTTTATTTTGAGCTTGAGTTAATTCTCGACTTCTGTGTATACAATTTACTGTGAGGAAAAAAGTGGACACAGACACTTGACTGTACAATAGGACCCAGTGGCCCCATTATTTTGCAGAACGGGAACTCTTTGGTTATATCACATAGGATGCTTGACAGAGGGCCTGACAGAGCTCATGGCCTTACTGAGCTTGTCATAAGGGAGAAAATTGTGTTTTAATTGGAGGAAGGTGGTTGAAAACTGTCTACATATAGGTCCTACTGCATTGGAATTCGGTACTAATCCAAAGTTTTTTGGCATTCTGAATGAGGTTCAAGAGGCATCACCTTCCCTGCATTTCTCCATCCTTCCTCTGTTATGTGAATGTCTTGTTTCTTTTTCTTTCTGTACCAATATGTAGCCATGTTAATTTCTTGCAGCATAAAAAGAAGGAGGAAAAATATGACAGCCATTTAAAGACTAACTGGTTTTTATTTTTGTATGAGCTTTCATGGATACAAATCTATTTTGGATCCAGTGCCAAGTAACCCTTTGGAAATTTAGGGCAAGAATCATATTTTGTATCTTTTTGGATCCTATTATATGCTATCCCACAACTGTATATATATGCTTTATATTTGAATTCTAAGAAGAAGTGAGTTTAAATGAATGAAAGCTCATGCAAAAATAAAAGTCAGTTAGTCTTAACAATGCTGCTACATTTCCTTCCTTCCTTCTTTTTGGTGTGTGGAAGTGAATGAGTATTGGAGTTTGGCTCCAGGACTCTTGTGGATACCAAAATTTGTGGATGATCAAGTCTCATTATATAAAATGGAGTAGCAAAAAGGCGACTCTTATATAACATTGCAAAATCAAGATTTGTTTTGGGGATGTTGAGCAGGGGATAGGTGGGTGGGGGAGATAATATTTAAAGACACGAATGGTTGACTCCACGGACACAGAATCTTTGGATATGGAGGATTGACTGTATGTTGTAGAGTTAAATGTAGAAATAAATATCTATATAAGGTTACCAAAGAAGGCGCGATAGTAGGGTAATGTTGGGGAGGGGTGCATTTGTCACGTACAATGATGTATGTACTTTCAAAACCAATTAAAATTAAAATAAACAATAAAAGACAAAAATACTATTACTGAAGCTTATATTCAGATAGGGTTATGGTTTGGAGAATGCTCTGACAGTGAGGGTCTAATTAGGAAGGGAAAACTGTTCAGTGAACATGTTGTGAAACAAATGAATGCTCAACAGCTACAGGATATTGTCTGGACTTGAAGACTAGAGGGTTTCTGGGCAATGTGGGGAATAAATAATGCACACAGAAGAAATCAGAAAGAATATATTCTTACTTCTTTTAATTTGTTGTTCAGATAAAGCTGTTTATTGGCATTTCCACGATTGCTCACTTGTGAGCATGTTTTACTGATCTGAAATAGATTTGCCTTCCAACTCTCTTGCGTTTCTCAGTTGTACCTGTTTTTACAGACACCATGTCTATTTTCTTATGACACTCCTTGTCAGTTGCTGCTGTCTTCTATGTAACTTAAATCATAATTCTGAAATCTGTCCTCCAAATGTACCTCTTTGCCTTGGAGAATGTCAGAAAGCCCCAGACATTCTTGTTAACAATGCTGTCACGATGTGCTAAATTCTGAATAATGTATTTACAATATCATATACAATCTCTATCATGCAGTCTTCAAAGCTGTTTTTATAGCACAAACTGGATGATATGATAAGATTCAACAGACTCTTTAAAAAAAACATTGACATAGACTCCTCCTTAATAGTCCGAAACCTTCAGAGGATTGCTACGATATCTATAAGCTATATTGCATCTTACGAATAATTAATTAATTATGTAATTATTTGCTTTGTGAAATTAGTTCGGGAGTTTTCTATACTGTGGCCAGGATCTAGGAACAGGATTAAATCTGTTTGGAGTCTAGTACTGGAAGAGATGCCAAGGGCTGCTGAAATGACCAATAAATAGATCTTAGAGCCAGTGAAGCCTAAATTCTATTCTAGAGACCAAAATGATCCAAGTGAGATATGGTATTTTGTCCTTATCATGAGATGACATTTCTCAGAAAAGATAATAATACTAGGTAAAGTAGGAGGCAGTAGGAAAAGAGGAAGATTGCATTTCATGTGTGCATACTCAATGAAGGAAGCCACAGCTCTGTGTTTGATGACCCAAGAAAGGCTGTTGATGGCATGCTGTCATGGATGCCTTTCATTCATAGGGCTGTGATAAGTCAAAGCTGATTTGATGGCACTCAACACCGAGAAGTGCAATAAGATTGGTCATTGCTCTCCTCCCAAGAAGTAAACGCCTTCTGATTTCCTGGCTACAATCTGCGTCTGCAGTAATCTTTGCACCTAGAAATACAAAGTCTGTCACTGCCTCCACGTTTTCTCCCTCTATTTACCAGTTATCAATAAAAAATACAACGAAGTGCAAGATGAATGGAAATAGTTTCCTCCTTTCAAATGACAGTTTTCCAAGCTTGGAATGTGAGGGGATAGAAGCATTTTGTTCTGGAAGAGCCACTTAGTTCTTGCCAATGCTTTGCCTGGTCACTATATTCTCAAAGAAGGAGAGAACCCAGTTTAGTTTAGGCTGGATCTACACAGCCGTATAATGAAGTTTCAAACTGCATTACATGACAGTGCAAATCCAGTGTTAGAGTCTGAAAACCTATTTTTGGACCATCACCCCCAGAATCACACAATCATCATGAGGGTCTCTGAGGGTAGAAAATCTCAAGGCAGAGGAGTGCCAGAGTCCAAAAATAGCATTTCCAAGCTTTGGAATGACTCCATGTATAGACAACTTATGATTTTCATTGTAGTGTCCTCATATACTAACATTACAAACTTTGAATGGGATATACAGTAGGTTTTTGTTAGACTCCACTGCTCAACATTACAGTTTTCTGTACTGTATTTTCTGGCATATATCTTATAGAGCGGGTGCTGAAACTTCCAATCCGGATTAGAGAATCTGGTTGCCGCATATGGTGGGGGGAGCTAAAAAATGGCAGTGGCCATGTTCCTGCCGTATGCAGCGACTGTATGGAAGCATTAAGGGCGACTCTGTACAAGTACGGTAGAAGAAAATCCATTCATCAGGGTTTGTGGACTTAATGCAGTCCTAATGGTGAGGTGAAGGGGTGCCTCACTGGGAAGGTGTAAGTGAAGGGTGGAGCAAGCTGCAGGCATCCAGGGCACCCGGGGTATGGAAAAAAGAGATAGAGTGGCTCTGGGCCTAGAAAAACACACCACTTTTACCTGTCTGGCCCGCACTTGTATCCTATTACCGTACCTCCTCCTCTGCCTCTCAGATCTCGCTCCTGAAGACTGCAGTGAAGTGATGCAGGTGCGCATGTGCAAGATCTGAGAGGCAGAGAAGGAGGTACAGTAATAGGAAAATTACCATATTGAAATCAAACCTGATGCTTTAAAAATTTTATTTGGTGTGCGTTGGAAGAGGGGTAGTCTTATATGGCGAGTATATACCAAACTCTATATTTTAACTGGAAAAGTTGGGGGTCGTCTTATACATCCAGTCGACTTATACGCCTGAAAATACGGTACTTATATCAAGGCTTCTGTTGTAACACCTTAGGTTTATACAAATTGGGTCATCTATTCTGAACTAAGAGGGATGATTCTCAACTCTTAAAGGGACAGTTATCCATGCTTTCCCCTCTCAATGTGATGAGGTGGTTGTCATTCACATCATGGGAATGACATCTAGAGATGTGCAGGATCAGCGAATAAAACAGGACCACAGGACCAAATAATACTAATAATAAAACATAGATCAAACCAGGGGGAAAACATACGTATTGCTCTACTCAGTGAAATCAAGAAGAGAGAATGAGCAATTAAGCAAGCCAACCATGTTGGTCAGCAATAGTGGATGGTAACCTATGTTGTTTGTTTTGCTATACAGAACAAGGGTCTGCTCAGCCATATTTTTGCAGGATGACAGGAAAACAGAACAAGTATCTGTTAATTGGGTTAATAGTTTTAAGGAAAATTAATCACAAGGCTCAAGAGTTTTTTCAGGGTCTAAGATAACAATTGGTTGGGAAATGAACCAAAATGTCCTTGGGGAGAGGGAAAAAAAAGGAACTCTTTGGAGTCAGAACTGACAATTCATCCTTGTCTGGATGGAACCTATAATCCAGGCTGGTATATCAGAAAAGCAGTGATAAGGCACAGTGTGAAATTATTATTACAGTGACAGCCTGATAGAAGAACCAAGGGTTGTTGAAATTCCAATGACAATGGAAATGCTAATACAAATCTATCACCTTGCAGGGCAAACTTAGATTGTACTGACTGGCATTGGTATAATTCTGCCAGCATATCAACTGGATAAACCGATTCAAGGTGTGGTTCTCATAACATCATAAAATGTCATATTAAAAGATGGATATCAGTTTGACACATTTCACCA